>CM059975.1:90438974-91038974 GCA_030490835.1 Annona cherimola
CACATATATTTGCTAATGGATAGGTAAATGTGTGGTATTTTGTTTACTTATGATCTTCGTATCTGCATGTTTCCACATTGGCTTCACAAATGATAAAATTTTCCCCATGCAACATTTAGCCCGGTCCCTACACCTGATGACTAATGAAATTGAAAAAAATAAAATTTGTAAGTTATTTCATCTATAAAATGTAATGTTTTAATGACAATCATAAATATTAAAAACCTAATAAAACAAATTAAGAACAATATTTTGATTGAGAATTGGGTTAAACATGATAAAAAATAAATAGAAATCTAATTTTTACTCACCATAAATAATTAGTTTTAGTTTCCTCCCATGTCTCAATTAATCAAGTAAAATCTTGCACTATCCATAGACGATAAAAATTTAGGTATGTTGATATAGAGTTCCAAAGCATTTAGAATTAGATATGAAACAGATACACGCTAAAAATGAAAAGAGGATGATAACAAAATCATAAAATAAGTATTGAACAAATAACAAGATATTAAGCATGAGTGCATTTGTGGCAAAAATCGTGAGGACGCTTTTACAAGTACTGTTTCAATGGGGTCAGTTTTACATAATGTAGACATGTCCATGATTACGCCTATTCATTATTTTAACGCAGCCAAATTAGTTCATGATATTGTTGTAAGAACTGCTAGTTCTAACCGGTTCCACCGATCAAACCGGTTTGAACAGGTGACATCAACATAACATATTTATAATGTCATAAATGTTAATTATTTCTAACTAATTATATATTAATAAAAATATCAGATTATATATTCATAAATCCTAAATATATATGTTAGATTTTAAGCATTACAACAAAACAACTAGGAAAAAATTAATAGAAATTTTTTAAAATCTTTAATCATGAATATTAGAAAATATTAACTACATTAACTTACCTTAAATGTATAATAGGCCTTGAACATTGATACTTGACTTTTGAATTCTCCATATTTACCTCAATGCCTTTATAAATAGCATTTTCGTAAGCATATCTAACATAATAAGAAATAAAATAAATCTTTTATCAATAAAAAGAAATAAAATAAATCAATAACGGTTAGAGGATTGAATAATTAAATAATTCATAATAATATAAGAATTAAGAACAACTCATTTACAACAATGCCTTTGTGTTTAAAAATAAAAGGGATAATTTCTCTTATACCCATAATAAATGCACATAATTCCTCTTATACATACAACATTTCGTAAATTTCTTTTATACCCATAATATTTCACCCTAAATTCCTCTTATACCCACGCCATCAGAACGACCGTTATCTATCCTATTAAAAAGACGATTTTGAGCTTTTAATTTTTTAAATTAAAATAAATCAACCTTAATACAACTTTTAAGTTATTTATATCTTATATTAATGATTTAATACTATCAATTGAGTCATGTTAAGGTTAAATTATCTTAATTAAAAAATTTTAAATGGGTAAAATCGTCTTTTCAATAGGGTTGATAACGGTGGTTTTAATAGCATGGGTATGAGAGGAATTTAGGGTTAAATGTTATGGATATAAAAAAAATTTACGAAATGTTGTGGGTATAAGAGGAATTATGGGCATTTGTTATGGGTAGAAGAGGAATTATCACAAATAAAAATATATAAACATATCCAAAAATAAAGTTTGATTTATAAATTAAATACACCTAACTTTTCATGTTTATTAAAAACAAAAAAATGGGTCTTGCAGTTGGCCCAAGTAGGCATCCCACTTGGACCAACCTGAGAGGACCATGGCGCAATAATTTTTGCCAGTTTTGAAGGTTTATGTATGTATTTTTAATTTCAATTATGAGGGTATTGTAGTCTTTTTAAAGTGACCAAAATAAAACTCCTATATTCTAGATTCATTAAAATATATTGAAAAATTTTAAAATAGTAAAACTTATTATATGAATTAAATATATTTAGAATAATAATTTATGAAAAAATTTAAAAATATATGTTTTTAGTCTTGTTCATGGGGCAATCATAACACCTACATATATGCTCCAACCATGAAAAAATAATAAATCAAGGGTATTGATTTATTGGTAAAAACGTTTTCCACATTTCCAAATAGTGGAAATACTTAATTTTGCACCATCAAAATTATTTGTTAAATCTAGACTCCAAAGTACCCAAAATGTTTAATTTATACTTCTATGTTTGAAATTTCAAAAAAAAAGTCTTAAAAGTTACATAACTTGTTATATTAATTAAATACATTTAGGATAAATGAATGATTCTGTTAGCTCGGGCTAATAAATGACTTGTTTAGCCCATTACAAAAACCTTATTTAAGTTAATTTTTCTTTTTTATACACTTGTTTAATATATGTATTTAACATATAAGCCAAATTTTATCATTTTTGAATATGTATATTTTTAAAATTTTTTAAACATATATACATGTATTTACAATATTCTTATGTTTAAAAATATTTAAAAAATATATCTACACATATCCAAAAATGATAAAAAAAAAAAATACATAATTCATATGTTAAATATACTTAGATAAATAAGTATATAAAAAAAGCAAAAAAAATTTCCTGAGCTCTCGGCCATGAGCAAAAGCAATCGTGAAGCAGAGTACGTTCGTTAATCACCAAAATTCCAATTCCTTCATCTATATTGATAAACATCAAACACCGCTGGAGACACAAATCCTCAATTTTCTTGACAATGCGGCCTTTTTCTCTAACCTCCAGCCGCCCAAACACAAATTTAAGCAAATTGCAGGGGCAATCAAATAGTGAAAGAAGGATATCAGGGAGGGTTGCTCTGAGGTGAGACGACCCGCAATGCAAGAGAGAGAGGAGGAGGAGGATCAGCTGCGGGTATTACCTTGTCTTTTTGCTGTTAGGAGAGGTATTTTGCAAGGGCCCAGCGCATGGGAAGCCTTGACCATGAGAAATGCAGGAAGTAAAGGCATTGTGTTAATTTTACAGCGGAAGTACATTTGTTTAAAAATATAAATATGTTTGGTTTTTTTAATAAAATTCATATTATATATATATATAAAATCACAATCTATTTCATTCATTTGCTGGATCAACTGCTAAAATGTACGTAGACATAATTTTTCATTATTTGACAATTTTTCAAAATATTTGTGTACAAAAAATTATTTTTAATAAGATTTCATTATAATTGGTAGAGTTAAAAAATATATTTTAGATTAGGAGTTATGTTATGTTATTTAAAGTTAATGTAATTAAGGTACTCTAAAAAATAACAATTTCATTTATTATTTATATTTTTTGAAAATCTATTAATATTTTTTATTTTTCAAATATAATAGAATATAACAGTATCTAACAGCATCTAACCGCATCTAACAGTATCTAACAACATCTAACAGTATCTAATTATTGAAATTAATAAGTTAATCATAATTTTATACACGTAATATGATCCTAGACCCCTTATAAGGTCATTTATACCTTAATTACAAAATTCGAAACCCAGATAATATGATTTAATGAAATCCACCTCAATCTAATAGCGTCTAACAACATCTAACAGTATTTAACCGCATCTAACTGCATCTAACATCATCTAATTTTTGAAATCAATTAGTTAATCCTAATTTAACACATGTAATATGGTTCTATGCCCCTTATAAGGTCATTTATACCTTAATTACAGAATTTGAAACCCAGAGAATATGATTTAATGAAATCCACCATAATCTAACAGCATCTAACAACATCTAACAGCATTTAACAGCATCTAATTTTTTTAATTAATTAATTAATCCTAATTTAACACCTGTAATATGATTCTAGATCCCTTATAAGGTCATTTATACCTTAATTACAGAATTTAAAACCTAGAAAATATGATTTAAAGAAATCCACCATAACTTAACCGTGTCTAACAGCATCTAACAACATCTAACTGCATCTAATTGCATCTAACAGCATCTAACCGCATCTAACAGAATCTAACAACATCTAATTTTTGAAATTAATAAGTTAATCCTAATTTAACACCTATAATATGATCCTAGGCCCCTTATAAGATCATTTATACCTTAATTATGGAATTTGAAATCCGGATAATATGATTTAATAAAATCACCTTAATCTAACAGTGTCTAACAACATCTAACCGCATCTAACCTTATCTAACAACATCTAACAGCATCTAATTTTTTAAATTAATAAGTTAATCATAATTTAACACCTATAATATGATCATAGGCCCCTTATAAGGTCATTTTACCTTAATTACAGAATTTGAAACCCATATAATATGATTTAATAAAATCGACCTTAATCTAACAGCGTCTAATAGCATCTAACCGCATCTAATTTTTAAAATTAATAAGTTAATCCTAATTTAACACTTGTAATATAATCCTAGGCCCTTTATAAGGTCATTTATACCTTAATTACAGAATTCGAAGCGCATATAATATGATTTAATAAAATCTACCTTAATCTAACAGCATTTACCAGCATAACGACATCTAAAAACATCTAATTTTTTATATTTTAAAAATATTTTACATAATTTGTATATTTTGCAGAAGATATACTTAATAATTTATTTCAGAACTACACAGACCTTTAAATAATTTTAAAAATAAATAAATATGCAAAGTTATAATTAAAAATATTAACTAATTTAAATTAAATGAAATAGAAATTTATGTAAATATATAAAACTGTAATAATTATTATATATATGACACTGTAAAACTAAAATTGTAATAAATTATATATAACTATAATTTAGATTTTATATATAAATACGTGTTACTTTTTGGGATTGGTTAAATAATCAATTTAGTAAATAACTATATTTAATAGAAATTTTATAATAAAATTTGTTAAGATTATATAATAATATTATTATAGTTTATATTTCAAATTTAACATATTAATATATTAATTGTGATTTATTGTTACTAGAATTAATAAATTTAAAATAAAAATAGAATTTTATTTACTTCAAGTGAAATTAATGTAAAATTATCAGTTTAATAAATATTTACATTGAATAAAAAATTTATAGAAAATCTTCATCTTATAGAACACCTCTAAATAAAAGTCCAATGAAAATTTTGTATATAAAACTATAATTTAGGTTTAAATAAACTATAATTTACGTATTTTGTAAAAGATATACTTAATAATTCATTTTAGTGAAAATTATACTTTTCTATTTATTCTGTGAATTCTGAACTAATATAAGACATTTTTGCAAACTATTTCATTCAAAAAGGGCTTTTTAATAATTTTTTTCTAAAACTTTTCTTATGAAATTCCTTCACAAATCAAGAGGTTATTTTGTAATAATCTTTTTAAAAACATCTCCTGCAAATTTTCTATCAAAATTTGAGTTTTTCTATAATTTCTTCAAATTTGAGTTATACATATTTATATTAATATTTTAGACTATTTAAGTAGATTTATATTGAAAAGTGAAAGTTGATGTATTTCTTGAGGATTTTTATGAAACCCATGCCTCCAACTTTAAAAAGGATAAATTTTATAAATCTAACATTAGGAATTACTTGTATGTGGGTAATAAGATATGAAGCAGTTGTTTTTAGATGTTCCTTTGAAAATTTTGCAAAAGTCAAGGTGGGATTACCCAAAAGAGTAAGTTTTTAATCACAATTTCATTAAATGACTACTTGAATTGGGAAATTGAAGTAATCATGAAAAACCAACCGCGACAGCATGATCATTAGCGTTACTAGGGGATGAAGGAACTTCAAAGAGGAAGAAAATGCAAGTATGCAGCATCTTCATATTCAAAGTAGCATGTTTCATATTAGGAAGAAAATGTTGTTATTTCCTTTGGGCTAGATGGAAGTTGTTCTTCTTAATTCTGGAGCTGTGTCTCCAGATTTCTTTGGAGGAGTTATGTATCTCCTTGTTTGTAAGAATATCTCAGAACTACAATGTAATATGTGTTGAGATATATGTAAATATAAACCATTAAAAAAAAGTAGCATATTTCAATGGAAACAAATACAACGCAGTGCTTTAAAATTACAAATAAGGATATCAATGTGCAAATAAATATTGCAGCATGCTATTTATATTATTTAAAGTGCGTAGCAACCATGAGATGAAAAAAATTTTATGAAAGCAAATTCTAAACTCCGACAGTTCAGTTCCATTGAAATTGAAATAAAATTCTGCCATACCGTAGAAATATACGAGAAACTTCAAATCTTTTTGAAAATTTATAAAATCTTAGGAATGCCAAGTATTTTCTACAAGAAAGGATTACCAATGATAAAATGCAAAAATAAAAACAAAAACCAAATCAAAACTAACCGCAAATTGCTTCCAGCAAACAGATGCGAGTTATGGGGCAGTTTGCCCATTCAACACGCACATGTTGAATTCATGACTTAGAAATCATTATAGTAGATGGAATTGGATCTTTACAAGTTAAAAATAAATAGGAAGCAAACTCGAAGTATAGTAAGCTATTAATGAAATCATATGACAGCAACTATAAAAAAAAGGTACTTTTTTGCTTAATAATTTGTGATAAATCTTTTATTTGAATAGGTACTTTTTATAACTAGATCTTTTAAATGGTTCTTGAATTATTAATCCGTCAATTTCTTTATTGCTTTTATTATTTCTGTTTTTGGGTTGGATTTCTATAAGAGGAGGAAGTGATGGTTCTTTGGAGCCTGATGTTCCTATGGGGGTTTTTAATGCATTGATTGAGGTTATTATTTGACTGTCATACCATCCCAAAAGTCCAACATTTTTTATTTTATGAAGATACAGTATTGCAAACATTTTCTAACAAGATTCTTAATATTGCAACCATTTTCTAATAAGATTTTTAATTTCATACTTAGAATATGTTTTCTGTATCCATTGTTTTTCTTTATATTTTTTAGGGATTTCTAGTCTGCTAATAATAATTCTTTAGCCCAAAAAAAAAAAAAAATCAGACTGACGGTTCTGGTTGGGTAATAGGCTGTGATCAAACTACATTAGTCTCGTATTTTAAGGGATATCTACTAGATTTAGAGGTTTGAATAGGCGGTGGTTGTCTTGGAATAGAGTTAGAAAATAAACATCTAATCAATATTTGAGGGGTACCAGGTTTAGAAATTGTATAGAATTTCTTTTTATAGGTTTTCCAGAATTTCGAAGTTGTACAATACGTTTTTAAATTTTTGGAAATAAAAAATTTTTGCAAATCTCTTGCGCTAACATAAGATTTGCAATTTTTTGTTTTCAAAAATAAAAATCTATTTATGTAAGTCAAAAAAAATTCTGAAAAGAATTATAGGCACTCGTCTACCTAGGTCTACCAATGTATAATGATATTTAAAAATATATATGGAATGTGTTTCTAGCTGTCACTGCACGGAATAACTACTCTACTTTAAAAATATTTTTTTATATTTTAATTCATTTATTGTACTTTTATTATAAATTAAAATTTTATTAGTATTAATTTATGGTGAAGTTATGGAACAACGATTACGCTAGAGTATGTCAATGGTATTATGAGTTGCATAGAAGTGTTTTTTTTTTTCCATTACATAATTATAAAAAGTAACAGCCAGCAGGACGCTGCCCTGTCGAGCTAGCTTCCCCAAATTCTTTGAACGAAGGCTGCCGACATTGACATGCATGTAAGTTATTTGAAAAATGGTTATCATAACTGCAAAAATCTAAAAATCAATTGATATAAATACAAATATTTTACTTTAAATTTAGAATAAATGCAAATAATCTTTTATTTTTTAGAAGATTGCTCAGTTTTCATATTTTTACATTTCACGCTAACAAGATGAAGAAGAAAATCGATTGGGGCAATGGCCCTGCCAACTTTGCAAACAACAACATTTTAACTTTTGGTTCAACCCATTCTTGGATTATTACTTATTTCTAAATTAAATTCTTATAATTATATATCTTGCACGATAAAATAAAATATACCGGCTGTGTATTCACGCACATCTCACAAAGTGAAGAAAAGGGGGGGAAAAAGAAAACTAAAAAATTTAGATTCAACGAATCACATGAGAGTCGATTATACAATAATGGAAGAAAAAGTAACTTAAAAAACACTGAAAGAATTCGGAAGTGAGAAGCTATACCATTCTAATCTATATATATAGCCTAGAGAAACTGTGACATGTTTCTCGAACCAATCCTCTTCCTCAGCTTTTCGAACCCAATTTTTGAGCTCCATTGATGGATTATTAAAGCTGTGATTGTTTCAGGGTGTTGATGCATCGCAGGCTTTCCGGAAGCTTGTTGAAGTTTTGACAACGAGATATTTTTAACTTTTCAAGCTTGAGCATGGCTCCTTCTACTGCCAATTCCTCCAATTGATCCATTGAACTAATGCTGAGTATTTTGAGCTAAGGAAACCCGTTATCAGATGAAATCATCTTCTTTCCAGTGTACGCATCAACACGAGAGTATGCTAAAGTTCGGTTAGAGTCTCCAACGTCGGCGGATCATCCCCGAATTGAGATCCCTGTAACCTAACCGAGGTGAGGGTTGATGGAAGTTGAGACAGTCTTTGCAACCTTAATCCCAGCAATTCCAGTGTAGAAAGATGTGAATGATGCTCGAGGCTTAAGATGACTGGGTGATTGCTAATCATTTCATCATCCTCATTCAGAAGGTCAACTTCAATTGATCGAAGATTAACAAGTTTGCTAATCAAGCTCCCTAGTCGTTCCATCCAATGTGGAATGATTATATCCGACTCTGGCCTCTCTATGTTCAAATTCCTAAGGCCACCTAACGAACTGTCGACTTTCTCTTCCTCTATCCAACTGCCCATTCTTAACTTCAATGTGCGGAGATTTTTTAGGTTGCACACTTGTGGCTCATCTTCAAAGTAACAGTATGAGGCATCTAGATGCCTTAACCGGTGGAGTCTCCAAATTTCTTTTGGCAGGCGTACACCTTCGGGTAAAATAAGTGTCTCCAAATTGTAAAGGTTGCCAATGGATGAAGGAAGAAGAACTTCCATGGTAGAAGCAGCATCTATGGATAAATACCTTAGATGTGTGAGTTCTTTAAATGGGAAATGCTCAATAATTTCAGAGTGGCGCGTGAAGAACTCTAGCACCCTCAGTAGCTTAAGACCCTTGGAGAGATCAGGTAAGCTTACCACATCCACACCGACACACAACAAGGAACGGATGTTTGGGATATTGTTGATTCTCAAAACATCTTCTACATGGTGAATAGCTATCCAACGTGCTTCTGTTGTACTAGACTTAGTAGAAGTGCTGGATGTTGTAGGAGTACTTACTTTTTTACTATAGACGGCGAGGAAACTGTACTTCGTACCTTCTGAAATGGCAAAAGCATAGAGTAGGTCGTGAATGCGGCATCCTGTTATTGTACTTGATCCATCCAGTTCGTACGTTGGAGCAACTTGAAGTAAGTTTCGGTCAATTAGCTCCACCAAGTAATCGTCCGCCAAGTCTTCTGTTTCTCGTCCTTCCTCGGGCTGTATAAATCCCTCTGCAATCCAAAGCATTTTTAAGTTATCCGCGAGAATGTCATAATCCTCAGGGAAGAGGCCCAAGTAGAGAAAACAAGGCTTCAAGTGATACGGCAAATCATAATAGCTCAAAGCTATTATGTCTTCACAATGCACCGATTCTCCCGACAGCCTTGCTGTCAGACTAACCAAGACATTCTTCCAATCCTGCACCTTTGCCTCACCCTTTGCTGCCAGGAGACCACCCACAACCGAGATGGCTAAAGGCAACCCTCCGCATTTTTTCACAATTTCTTTCCCAACATCCGTAAGCTCTGCTTTAGAAGAAGAAGAAGAAGAGCAGGGTATCTCAGTGCTCGTCTCCTCCCATGGGAATGCCTTCTTTAGAAACAGCTTCCAGCTATCTTCTGCACTTAGACTTGGCAGGTGGAAGGGAAGATTTGGCCGATCGGAAGCAGCATGTCTCGCCACTTCGGCCTTGCGAGTCGTAATGACGATTCTGCTTCCATTTTCTGCATCTGGAAATGCTGCTTTTAGCTGAACCCACGCATCAGCATCCCACATATCATCGAGGACAATGAGATATCTCTTCTTCCGCAGGAACTCTGAGAGCCTCTCCTGCAGATCTCTCTCAGACAAGAATTCAGGATTTTCTTTCAACGAGCATTCGACCTTTTCAGCAATCTCTCGTAAGAGATATTTGGCATTATAAGTTTGGGAGACACAAACCCAAGCAGCAACACCAGAATCATGGAAATGATTCCTCACTCGATCGCTATTGAAGACTTTGTTAGCCAGAGTGGTCTTGCCTGCTCCTCCCGTGGCTACTATGGAAACCACACAGCGGTGGCGACTGTCTCCAGCTTCTCCTTCTCTTCCTATCACCCTCTCCACCAACTCCTCAACATGTTTTGCGAAGCCAACTACTTCGTCGCCGACAGCAAGAGCAGCAGCACGCCGATAAACTTGCAGTCTTTTGCTTACATAACTCGGCCCTTCTCGCCCATCAAAGTCCGGAACGCCATAAGTCTCCTTACGAGCATAGACGTCGCTAATTTCTTTCTTTATCTCTTCGATTGCCTTTCCAATTCGTTTAAGAGAGACAAAGTCGCTCCAGCCAGAGACGTATTTCTTGAAGGGTCCTCTGCGTCGCTGACGTTCCTCTCTCAATCTGAACGTGTCGACGGCATCTTCAATCTTTCGAGCAATGGCAAACATGTCCGCCACCAGTTTCTCCAGTCGCTTGTCGGCTTGTCCGAGTTTCCGATCTGCATCTTGCAAGAAACACTGTATCCACCCCAGATCTTTTTCGATGGACTTGAGTTTGTCGCGGACACCATACGTGTCACGAACCTGTTGAATCACGAGTTCACCGATCTTCTGAACGGTGAAGGAAATGATGGAATCAACTACAGCAGCCATGGGAGAGAGATTTTCACAGCGGAATTAGAAAATGAAAATGGTGACGATGTAGCCTTCTTTCTCTATCTCCGGCGTAGGAGGTAAAGCGGATTCGTATTCTGTGCAGGCCAGTGCACTAAATAAAAGCACTAGAAACGACAAGCACCAGCGACACTGCAGCAAAAGGGTAAACGCTTTTTGATGAGCAACAGCCAAGAGCAAAAGACGAAAACGCGCGCGAGCCTTGGCTGATGCCGTCACGTGATTCACAAAATTGAGCTTTGATCTTGTGCACAGGGTGCACTTAAAGGCTTAGCGCACAAGGCTGAAAATTCTCATTTTTTAAAAATCTTTTATACAACTTATAATTTAAGTGTATTTAATACATATATCAAGTTTTACTATTTTTAATATTTATAGGTATTTTTTGATTTTTTAAAATTATTGACATTTTAGTAATTTTAAATTACAAAAACCTCCATTGAATTTTAAAAATTCAATAATTATCTACAAATCTCCAAAAACACGTGATTTTCTTATATAAAAGCACTCATGGGCAATGTTGCAGCAAACAGCAGCTACTGAAGGACTCTCACAATCACGCGAAGAATCTGTCTATCTTCCCCCTCCATACTCAAAAACAATTTTGAAATTAAGGGTGTGTTTGTTTGGGATAAAAACATGTCAATCAAAACTTTTCAATCTAAAACTTTTCACTCTCCATAACTACTCTATTTTTTAATTATTTTTTCACATTTTCCTATACAAACTATCCTACTTTTCAATCATTTCTACACAACTATCTATACAACTAACCTATCTATTTTAACTTTATTCTCTTTACTTCTCATCATTACTCCTATTATATCACATCATTTTCTATCAATGTGACAACTTCTATCTCAAAAACTTTTCATCAAAAGTTTTACTCCCAACCCAACACACCCTAAAATCATTTTGGTAAAAAAGCACTCATAGGCCATGTTGCAGCAAAGGGGAGATGATGGTTTTAATTGCCGAGGAACCACCGAATCAACCACAATGTACAGCAGCAGCCCCAAAATTAGAGCCCAATTCAGTGCACCCGGGTGCATTCAGCCTCAATGCACCCGGGTGCACTGCACCTTTTTTTTTATTTTTTTTTGAAAAATTTTTCATGAAGCTGTTAATATAGGTTTATTTAACATATGTATCAATTTTTACTATTTTTGGAGATTTTTAGATATTTTTTTTAGATTTTTTAAAATCAGTGGCATTTTTCGTAATTTTAAATTACCGAAAATGCCACTGATTTTAAAAAATCTAAAAAATATATCTAAAAGTATCCAAAAATAGTAAAAATTGATACATATGTTAAATAAACCTATATTAACCATTGTATAAAAAAAATTTCAAAAAAAATAAAAAAAAATAGGTGCAGTGCACCCGGGTGCACTGAGGCTGAATGCACCCGGGTGCACTGAATTGGGCTGCCCCAAAATCGGCTCTTTCAAAAAGTAAAAGTAATCGTTGATTCGTCGTACACATTCTCAAAAGTCGAAAAAGTTAGAGAAAACGCGTGGAAGGATAACAACATTATCTACATATTATGATTGACGAGGGCAGATTCATCATGAGTAAGGTCAGCCTAAAAAACATATTTTTAGGTAATTTTTTCATTTTTTTAAAAAAACATGTTGAGCTAAGTATATCAAATTTATTAATCAAGATTTATCATTTTCTAATATTTTTAAATATTTTTTAAATATTTTTAAATACAGCGGCATTATCATACTTTTAAAATAACAGAAAATTATGACAATACTACTGTGTTTAAAAAATTTAAAAATATTTTAAAATTTTAAAATTGTAAAATATAATTTATAGATTCAATGCACCTAGCTAAATATGTTTATAAAAAAATAAAAAAAGTTACCTACAAATATTTTTTTTAGTTCAGCCTAAGTTGATCATCTTCCATGATGACGAATGAAATAGTCACTCTATTCAAATTATTATTATTATTATTATTTCATATGGAAGAGATGACTTATATATGATAGAAAAGTATTTCAAGTTTTAATATTAATATTTTACGCTGGTGTTAGCATTTTTTAACCCAGTGGATTCATTCTTACCAGCTGTTCGCTCGGGCCAACAGGCTCTTTTTTATTTTTTGTTTTTATAAAATTATTAATTTATAAATTAAATTTTACCATTTTATTGATAATTAGCTAAAGCAGGTGGTATCTTTGAGTAATCTTATTGTTGTCATTATTAGTACATACAAAGACGTGATTTATGTGTTTTAAAAGTAGTTTACATTATAGCATTAATATTTGAGGAGATTATAAAGTTGTTGAAATATATTACTATTAGCATCTTTTGGTGGACCTGAGGGATTTTGACTCTTGCAATTATAATGTGTGCAACAAAGATATTTATTTTTTTGATTGGTGTTTCATTTACTGTGACATTCTAATATTACAAATCAAGTCTGTTTACAATCCTCGTTATGAAGGAATATCCTATAAATACCCCTACTCTCATGAGGACAATTATATAATCACCCCCATAACAAGAGGATAGACGCAATGAACCTGCATTTGGAAGGTGTTGAACATGAGGGTTGCCTAAATGCACCTAAGTGCACTTAGGCTTTGTGCACCCGTGCATGTTTAATGATTTTCGAGGTGGTCCGAAACTTTTATTTTTATAAATATATGTACCCCATATAGATCATGCCTTCTGCAAAATTAAGTAAACGTATTTCGCTGATTTTCTTTATATTTATACATTGTGACTATTGGTATTATAATCAAGTATCTTCACAACTCTCCCACTATGGAGGGACAATTTCACAACCTTTATACATTGTAACACCCCACCCTTGAGGTGTTATGAATAAGGTCTACTATGTTCAAGCTGAAAATAAAAACTCCGAAGATGGAAATAGATACCAATATGCAAAATCATATAGATTTAACTAATATATCTCATTTCTACTCCTCGTGGAATTATTATACATATTCAGTGTCTATAATCCAAAACAAATAAGCATTATAAGATAATTTCAATAAAAGTCTAAACTTCTTTTTTTTTCGCTCGGCTAGATTTGCCTTTTTTCTACGCTGATAGAGGCTTTAGTCCATCATTGTATCTCTGTGTTTCTACTGAAAACAAAACTATGTGAGCTGAAAACTCGGTAAGTAAATATATTTTTTTAAAATTTTATTTTGCAATCGTTTTGATTTAAAAAACAAACACAACATCTATATTGTCTTTATGCACAACAAAATCTAATTAATGAAAAATTAAACATCTTTATACATGTGTATACATATGTTAATTTTAAATTATGTATTCACATTGTGGGCATTGTCATATACTTGTGCTCGCGTGAGGCCTTACTACACATTCGTTAGCTAATTCATCTTCTTTGGCAGTCTTGAAGTTACTATTCAGGTACTACCACACTACTTTACTGCTTGGCGTCAAACCCACATGCACCATGATGAATTCACTACTTAGATTCACTGCTTAACATGACTAAAGATATTTTCAAATAATCGTGCTCATATTTGAATAAAACAACTTGAAGGAATAATTCCAAACTTAATAAATATTCATATTTCATAACAATTTATAATATTTAATATAATATTTTCAAAGTCATGCTTTGGTAAAATTTTACTTACCTCTAAGTAGACTTTAAAACTTTTTTTTTTTTTTCAAATTTCATGTACTAGCCTCAAGTCTTTTTTCCTAATTTTCAATACAACATGTTCATTATTATTTCTAGTTTTTCATAACTATTTAAATTTTCATTTTATGAATTTTTCCAAAAATTTTCATAATTTTATTTGGTCAATTTTCACTTTTTTCATAAAAATTACTATATCTAAAAATTCATAAGTCTGAACAAGTTGAAAATTTTCTAGTAAGCTAAACATATAATTATCTTATTATTGTATGGTCACAAGTCTCTTATTATGCCCAGAACTATGTTTATTTCATTGTATAACATTTTCTACCCTTTATTTGCTACTTCTCATTGAAATAAGTAAAATTTCAACACCAAACATTTCAATAATATTCCTGTAACTAATTAGTCATCCTAGAAACATCATGAATGTTTTAGATATGAGAAATGAGTTGTGTATAATATAAAATGAACTAGATTAACTTAAGAAAAATTCTATGCAACGTACCTTTAGTTCCTCTTCTTCTTCTTCTTTGTAAGTCCGTCTTCTGCTCAATTTCTCTCCTTCAAGTGAGCGAAACCCACCACATGTTATCCCCCTTTTATACTAATAGATTTGCTAAACAGCTAAGATTTATTGCCATAATCCCACCATTTTTTTAAACAACCACCATATTATTATTATTATTATTTAAATGACTTGCATGGTCGTTACATTCTCTCCCCCTTACAAAAAGTTTCATCCTCGAAACTTAATTAAATAAGTACGGATATTTCTATTTGATATCTTCTTCAAGCTCCCATGTGGTCTCTTATTCTCCATGATTACTCCATTGCACTTTAACATAACTTATTACCTTGTTCTGTAAATGTTGCTCTTTAAAATCTAGTATCTTGATTGGGTATTTCTCATATACTGACTTATTCGAGATTGACAACTGATTTGCTATAAGCACATGGGAAGGATCTTATACATATTTCCTCAATATAGAAATGTGAAACATATTATGTACTACAACCAATGAGGGCAATAGTGCTACTCAATAAGCCACCACTCCAACTTTCTATAAAACTTCATATGGTTCAATATAGCGAAGACTGAGCTTTTTCTTTTTGCCAAATCTCATAACCCCTTTCATAGGTGATACTTTTACAAACACCTTGTCACCTATGGAAATTTATAACTCTCTCCTCTTTAGATCTGCATAACTTTTCTGTCTACTTTGTTCAATAATAAGTTTTTCTTTGATTAGCTTCACTTTATTTGTAGTCTTTTGCACAATATCTGGCCCAATTATCCTTCTTTCTCCAACTTCATCCCAATTCAATGGTGTTCTGCAAGGCTTACCATAAATAAAGTTTTATTTATTTATTTTTATAATGTGCTCCACATGGATCATGCCTTTTATGAAATCAAACAATCCTATTTCACCAATTTTAAAAATCTAAGAGGATAAAATAAATTTTAAAAATTATCAAATTTCATTTAACACAAGATTTAGGTGAAGCCGACATATATATTTATATAATAAAACATTTTTTGGGCCACAAAGAGTCGTCGGCAAAGATATATTCCAGCCAATAGACTAAAAGTGTGTTTAGCAATTATGAAAAAATGTTAAGCTAAAACTTTTTACTCTACATAATTATTCTATTTTTAATTATTTCTTTACATTTTCCCATATAACTATCATACTTTCCAATCATTTATATATTGCTTACTATACAACTAACTTATTTATTTTAACTTTATTTTTTTTACTTCTCATCGTTACCGTTATCATATCATATCATTTTAAAAATTTTATTTCTAAATCCTTTCACTAAAAGTTTTATCACTTTTTAGATACACTCTAAGAATTATGATTTGAAACAAGTAGTCACTTTAATTTGAATCATAAACAACAACCTTTTTATTTTCATGTTAATATAATCGTTAGATAAAATTTTATTCATTTAAGATATTTGGCATTATTTATTTCACTAAAATGCATGATAGTAAGACCAATCCAAAAAAAATTGAGTATAGTAAATTAATTAAAAACTCTTTACAATTATAAAATAATTTTAATAATGACATATTTACCCCAAGAATAGGTACCATTGATTGTTAATTAATTAATTATTTTAAGAATATGGAATAATTTTATAATTTTTATACTTGAAATTAAATAAGTTTCTTTATTACGTGCATAATACATTTTAATAGCACCACTTGCAACTAGCGCTAGTGGTCAGAGGCATTGCTTCTCTTTGATGTTGTACTGGTTTCGAATCTGGGTTTAAGAAGTTAGGAAACTTTGTCTTCATGAATCCCCAGGGTTAACAAAAAATGCTAACAATATAGTCTAACAATTTTATAATTCACCTAAAACATTAATACCGTTGCTTAAAAATACTTTTCTACCATATAAATTATGTCTTTTGTATGTATTAATAATTACAACAATAAGATTATTCAAAGATACCATCTGCTTTAGGTACCTATCAATCAAAATTAGTATAATTTGATTTATAGATTAAATAAGATTAAATATATTTATTAATAATTTTATAAAAAATATAAAGAGCATATTGGCCCTAGAGGGTATAACTCGATCAAGGTTCAACTTGAACCCGAACAGCTAAACTTAGTGCTATTTAACTCGAACCTGAATTGAAATAGGTTCGGTCTCAGGTTGATGGAAACTAAACTTGAGGAACCCAAACCCGATTTGCATATATCTATTATATTTTTATAAATCACCCCTCTAATGTCCCCTTAATCCATGATATAATTATATAAAGTATTATACCTTCTAAACATCTACATATCAAATAAGTCATTATTATTTATATATTAACAATGAAAGTGAATAGCACTTAGAAGTTCATATTGACTCATATAATATTTTTATATTAATTTTCAATAAAAGCAAGTGCTTCAAATTTTCTCACCTATCTTAGAACTTCATGCAAATAAATTATTTTATTATATCATTGATGGAAGAAAGACCTTATTCATCCATTCTTTATAGCATGGTATTATATTAATTCGTATAAAAAATACACAACCTCGTAGCCAATCTTACAATATTATAATATTTAGTTATTAAGATAACTAGTCTAAACTAATTAACAACTTCATTGGATCATGCTTTTCAAGTAACATGCACAATACTTGAATTGCATAATATAAAAAACTATACATCATTATGCTTCAAAACAAGGCTAAAATTTTAATTAATGCAAAGAGAAAATCTAAATGAGATTTTTTCTTTCAATTCTCAAGTACTCTTTTGCTTTTTTTTTTTTCTTTAAGATAGAAAATTATCATTTTTAAAATTTTCTTTAGTGATGAATTTAATGTTAAATAAATATATACGTTGTTAAGAGAATGTTAACTTGAATTCCAACCGAAACTCAACCCAAGTCTGCATTTCATAAACAGGGTTAAGATTTAATTTTAAAAATAGTGTTAAGATTATGGTTGGGGTTAGGGTAGAAGTTTAAAAATAAGATTAAGATTAGGGTGGAGGTAAATCTAAGTTTCATAAGCACAAGTTGCACCCTAGTTTCAGAATCGATCCGCTAGGTTGAATAATGGTATCCATGATATATTTAAATATTAACAGGAGTGCAACTCGGGTCGATTTAGTTCGGGTAGTAGTCTACCCTACCTATATCTTATTTCCAAAAAGCTTGCTCTATTCTACCTATTTATGGGTTAGTTTCTATTATTCCCTACCATACCCATTACCATAAAGTTAGTTCCGGTTTCAATTCTTAATATAAACAATACTCATTTGCATTTTTAGATTTTATAGTTTATAATTAATTTCATTTTGTTGCTGGTTACATTTATTTACACATTGTTTGTAACCTCAATATCTACATTAATAATCAAATTAACATAATCATTCGCATTCATGTTATAATCATCTGCCATCACAACTATAAATCATATACAATTTATAAAGAAAAGAAAATCATACCAACAATAATTAATTTATTGTGAATGAGATAATAAAAAATATTATATATTTATTTATACACACATATTTATAATTATTTATATCATAGATACCCATTCGGGTTGGTACTAGGTACCCAACATGTCTACCCCACCTTGACTCTATTTAAGAGACTGTGTAATGATTTTTAATCTATCCTACCCAATTTAGAATCAGGTTGATGGTTTCCTATAGATGCCCTGCATAAGTTGTACTCTTATTAAATAATTTTATTATCCACTTAAAATATTAATACTAAAAATACTTTTATGTCAAATATATAAATCACCTGTTTCATATGAACAACAACAACTGCTACTACTAATAATACGGCTAGGTCCATCAATCATAATCTGTAGATAAAGTTGTCAGCTTTGCATGCGTTTTCTCTCACCTTTTTTTAACTTTCAGAACGTGGACAATGAATCAACGATTACTTTTACTTTTACGAAGAGCTGCGTTTTCTTTTGCAATTCGCGGCAACTTTCAGAACGTGGACAACGAATCAACGGTTACTTTTACTTTTACAAAGAGCTGCGTTTTCTTTGGCAATTGGCGGCAGCGTCCTCCGGTTGAGTTTGAAGTGGAAAGAAAGGCGGATTCTTCCCATTTCCATTTTGATGGTGTTGACACCCCACAAAAACGTGAAATATATATAATAATAATATAATATAATAAAATAATAATAAATTTTCAAATGGACTTACTATTATTTGGTTTTGTGGATTCATTTTGGATTTTTAACCCATATGTTTGCAAGCCCAAAAATTGTGTAGGATCTATGGGCCTTCAATGCTTCAAGCCCACGACGGAGGTAACGGCCACTAATCCATATGGCAGATCCAGGACAATTCACATTCAGGATGAAGTGAAGGATACGTTCTCAAAATGGTTGAAGCGGAATCAACATGATGAGCGGCTCAGATTAAACAAATAATTAATATTTTAGAAGATTTTAATGGTCAAAGCCTATTTGACCAAAGAAAGAGGGGAATTTGCAATATTTTCAAGTGCTAAATAAATTCGATAAATCTAACTTATTAAGTAAAAATCTGAACCGTTAAAATGAATAAAGAACATTAATAAATGTGGGCCCTATCAAAAATCAAGGAAAATATTTAATAATTAACATATAAATAAAAAGGTCAAAAATATGCAAAATCAATGGCTAAAAAAGATTTTACTTACAATGCATCCAAAACCATGGGCCCCATGGGTGGTTTTGAAAACCACCCATAAAATTACCAAAAAGTCCATTTTCATCAGAGTTTTGCAAAAAAGGGAAATAGTAGAGTTGTGCAAAAAAATCAAAAAAAAATACCAATGTGCAATTTTTAAAACCTTAAAGGCTATAAAAGGGACCCTCCTCTCCTCTCATGAACACGAAAAAAATATCCCAACCATAGCTTCTCTTCTCCTTCGTAGAAACCCATCTTCTCATCTGATTTTAAAAAAAAAAAAGAAAAAAAAAAAGAAAGAAAAACCAAGGCGAAAACCTCCAGCGCATTTGCTTTTCACTTTTAAAATTTTTTTTTTACGGTGACAAGCATCCAGCCCATTCCTTTTCCTTCTCCATCACCGCCCCTATTATTTTCTTTTGATTTTTTCCGCCAAAAATACAGACCAGCGGCACATCTTTTCTGATTTTAATTTTCATTTTTTTTTAAAAAAAAACCCCGTTCCTTTCCATCGCTGCTCCTCTCGTTCCTTTCTTTATTATTATTTTTTTTTGGGTTTTCCGTCCAAAACGAAAGAGCTCCAGCGCATCTCCTTCATTTTTCGTTTTTTTTTTTTCTAAAAAAACGAGCCAATAGACTCCAGATCGTCCTCTCCTTCTCCTCTTTCGTTTTACATTTTTTTTAGAAAAAAAAACCACCAGCGACCCGTTCCCCTTTTCTCTTGCATTCACCGCCTCTCTTTCATCTTTTTTTCTTTTTTTTAGATATATATAAAAAAAAAAAAACAAAACAAATACCTGCGCATCCTCTTTCTCCCTTTTCGTTTTTTTTCTTTTCGGTTTTAAAAAAAAAATCAAAAGAAGAAAAACCCACCAGCGTCCTTTTTTTCTCCTTTTTCATCCGTCCATCCTCTCGCTGTTTTTTTTATTTCTCGTTTTTTTTAAAAAAAAACGAACAAACTCACCAACACGTTTTCATGTCATCCTTTTCATTTTTTTCGGTTTTTTTTATAAAAAAAAAAGAAAGTTGAATTCCAGCACGTCACTTTTTCCCATTTTCGTTTTTAAAAAAAAAAAAACAAAAAAAAAGAAAACTGAGTTTCAACACGTCATTTTTCCCCCATTTACCATTTCGTTTCTAAAAAAAAAAAACAAAAGGAAAACCTAGCTCCACCACGTTAGCTTTTCTTTTCTTTTTTTTCTTAAAAAAAAAAACAAAACAAAGTTGCTGTTGAGATCTTTTTTTTTTTTAAGTTTTTTTATATATGCAACAAGTATATTTTATTATATTCATAAAAAAAAACATAAAATTAAATCATCATAAGAGACATTCTATTTCCCCACAAGTGAGAACAACTACTCGCATCCAACTCTCAGATTGAGTTAGGGCCTCAAAAAAAGCCTAGGGATTAAATTCCTGCCTCCACCCTCCTGAGCTTTTACATAAAAAAAAAAATATATATGTTAATTTTTCGCACTCCTAGGACCGATGTACTAGAAAAATAAAGTTATATATATTTTTTTCTTTCTAGTTGTGAGTTCGCCCAGAAAATCTCTGTATTTCGGTGCCTTATTGTACACGGACTAACCACCGTTATATGGTTAGTGGCGACTCCAAAAGTTAATATATTAAATATTTATACGCATAGTACTAATTGCTAATTGCGTCTAATTGAGATATATGTTTGCGTTTGACTAACTCGCATCATTTAAAAATCTCTAAAAACTTGCATCATCTAAAAGTCTTAACGCTTGCATCTCCCTTCTTTAACCCTCATGTCTACACCTTTTATATTTATTCCATTTCTGATCTTGAACCCCTTTTCTACACCGTTTATATTTTTATTTTTGCACGTTTAATTTCTGCACCTAACTTGCATCATGTCTAACCCGCTAATTCGCTAACTTGCATCTCATACTTATATTTCTTCTCTTATGTATGCATATTTTATTTTTTACATTTTAGTTCATGTTTATATGTATTTTTGAGCCTACCTTACACTTTTTTAGGCCCATCTGCCGGCCCATCGTAGCGCGCTAAAAACGACATGCTACAGTTTGACGACTCCACTGGGGACAACTAGGAGTGCTAATTTCCATTTTTTAGTAAAAGCTCAAGGAGGGTATTTTCTTCTAAATTTTTTCTTTTCTCTCTTTTTCTTTTTTTTTTTAAAAAAAAGAGGCTAAAAATAAGAAGAAAAGGATTCTAACGCCCCTTTCTGTTTCGTTTTGTTAAAAAAAAAAGGAGATAAATTCTTTTAGCCCTTTACTAAAGATCCATAGAAGTTACATACTATTCAATATTAAAAATCTACTTATATAGTAAGAATAGTGCATAGAAAGAAAATATTATCATCCCGTAGTCCAATAGTCACCAGGTCTAAAACAAATCAAGCGAAAATGGCTGAAGCAACACAAAATAGGGGAGGATCATCCTCAAATCATCCGGTTACAGACCTCACTGACATGACGCAACGAGTAGATAGATTAGAAGGAATGATGCTCAAAGTCTTAGAAAAATTAGAAAGCTTACATCTGTCTAGGAATTTAGATGACAACAGAGAAGGCGTATCTACTAATACAAATAAAGAAAAAGAAATAGATCATTATGAAGAAGAAGAAATAATTTTAAAACATACCACCAATGAAATCGAGAAAGTGACAGAAACTCTCCAAGCCCAATTAAAGCAATTAGAAGACAAAGTAAGGCTACATGGTGGGGAAGGGTTGCCGTCTTCCAAAATTGAAGATTTATGTCCTTTTCCTAATATTACCCTGCCTGATAAATTTGAAATACCAGCCTTACCCCACTATGAAGGAGATTCATGTCCTAAAGCCCACCTAAAAGCCTATTGTGGAATCCTATACCCACTAGTAAAAAAGGAGGAAATTTTAATACGTTTATTTCAACATAGTTTGAAGAAAGACGCTTTAGAATGGTATACGTCATTAGACTACAAGCAAATTAGAACATGGGAGGAACTATCATCAGCATTTTTAGAAAGATTCTCCTATAGATTAAATATTGCACCTAAAAGAGCTGACTTGGAAGCTTTACGGCAAAAAGAGGATGAACCATTTGCTGAGTATATAGCTAGATGGAGAGCTCTAGCAGCAAAGTTAAAGATCAATTTATCCGTAGAAGATCAAATATCTATCATCATCAAGACCGTACATCCTAGCATTTCTGGATATTTAGTCTCATACCCCTTCACTAGCTTTGCACAACTAATACAAGTAGGTGATCGAATTGAGTATGGATTTAGAAGAGGAACCATCTCTCCTTGGCCATATCAAGGGAACGCTTTTTCTGAAAAAATAGATTATAAGTCACAAGTGTCCGATAATAGCCCACAAGTTTATTTGATTAAAGGAGATAGAAGTCATGACCCTTACATGCTCAATAAACAAACTTTTCACCCAAATATAAAAGATGAAGTTTTTGTTCTAATAGATACACCCTCCAACCCCATCTCTTCTCAAAGACAACCTATTGATCAAACGGATGATTTTGTTCTAAAGGGTGCACCTTTTAATCACATTGCTTTTCAAAAACAACCTATTGATCAAAATGATGTTCTGATTTTAAAAGGTGCATATTCTAAACCCACTTCTTTCCAAAGAAAGCCCATTGATCAAAACGATACTATTGTTTTAAAAGGTGCATTCTCCAATCCTGTCGTTTTTCAAAAACAGAATGATAGCTTAAACGATACTATTGTTTTAAAAGGTGCATTCTCCAATCCTGTCGTTTTTCAAAAACAGAATGATAGCTTAAATGATACTATTGTTTTAAAAGGCACATCATCTAGCTCTAATATATTTTCAAAGCAACCTGTTGATGAATCAAAAATTATTATTTTAAAAGGGGAACCTTCTAATCCTATCATCCCCCCGACACCACCTATGGATTATCCAATCTTTTTTCAGAAAGAGTCTACAGAGTCGACTCCCCGGTCACCTACTTTTACAAAAGAAATAATTAGTATATTCCATGAAAGCACAAATAGAGCACCAAAAATGACCAACCAAGTAGACCCTTCCCACATATTTTCAAAAGAGATCCCCGATTCAACTATCCAATTAAAGCCCATAGATTTAATGACCTCAGAATCTTCTATCTTTGCAGAAAGTACGATAAATAAATTTTCTGAGAATATTTGTGAAACACCAAAAACAGCTCCTCAAACAAAAGTCTCCCATTTATCATTAAAAGAATTTTTTACATTTTCCAGCCAATCTAAATCTAAAAAGTCAAATTCTCCTCCAACATCTACAAGAAAATCGGTTATTAGATTCTCCGAAAATACAAATAAAATATCAAAAGTGGATTATCCAACAAATTTCTCCCAAGTACCCTTCATTCCTCCAGAAAATTTTTTCACCTTTGTTAATCAACAAACTAATAATTTTTTCATATCTTTGGAAAAAATTCTCATTCCAGTTAATCAACCAAAAGACAACTCTCACGTATCTTCAGAAAAAATTTTCATTCAAGACATTTCATCTTCAAAGCTTGAAAAGTCCAATCCAAAAGATATTTTTCCAGAAAAACCAATGAACCATAAAACAATTAATCCAGAAAAAGAAACAAATCCTACTATTGCAAAATATACCAAAAGCTCATGCAGCATGACTCAACGAGAAAATCAAGCCAAAGCATCTACAACTCCTTGTCAAAGCCTCTTCATTTTAAACAGTTCAAATAAAATTAAATCTCAATCATTGGGAAAGCTAGCCCGTAAAGCCGCAGAAAGCGCAGGGAGCTTTATTACCCAATCATCAAAAAAGCTAGCCCGTAAAGCCGCAGAAAGCGCAGGGAGCTTTGTTATCCATTTTTCAAGAAAGCTAGCCCATAAAGTCGCAGAAAGCGCAGAGAGCTTTATTACTCAGACATCGGATAAGTTGGCCCATAAAGTCGCAAAAGGCGTAGGGTACTTATCCAAAAATCGAATTAATCTTCAAAATGAGGCTTTATCATCATTGCAAAGAATGCTTTCAATCAGCATGGACACCATATTTTTGCAAGGTCCCAATATACTCCAGGAAGTTACCAATTTATCAAAAAAAGTTACAAAATTGAGGGCAACTACCAATATATTAAAAAAGATTTCAAAACTAGGAGGAGTTATCAAAATACTAAAACATATTACAAAAATGGGGGCAATATCTGTCAAATGGAAAACTACGCGGCACAAATATCAAGGTGATGTCATTCTCAGACAAAAGAGGAAGCCAAATAATAGGAGACAAGGGCTAAAAAAGAAAAGAAAAAGAAGAAAAGCAAAGAAGTTATTTTATCATGGGAGACCGAGACAACCATGGCTCAAATCAAGGAAAGTCATCAAAATTTTCAGCGTCAAATCGGGCATGGCTGCAAACAAGGTATGGGACCTTGGAGGATAGTTAGCAAGGTATGTCACTTTACCCTCCCTCCCTCCGCATTTTATATGCATTTTTTATAAAAATGGGGCTGTTATAAAAGGACTTTTTTAAAAAAAAACTTACATACATTTTAACAAAATTTCAAAATTAATCATATGGATAGCATATCTTATTAACAAAAAAACACAAAAAATGATAATGCAAAAAAGGGACAAAATGAGATATTAAAGTATATATATATATACACCTGAGAGACAACCAAATCATTTTTTAGCTATTAGAAGGCAATCAATTCATGATTAACACTGTCGAATACAAAATGAATTAATTGAATTTAACAAAAAAATATGGGATCGTCTTTTTAAAAGTGTAGAAATGTGCTAGTCAATCTCAAATGGGGGGCATCACTATCATTAATATTCCAGTTGTTAAGCCTCGTAAGTCGCAGAAGGCGCAAGACACTCATCAATTAAGCCCAGTGGGTCATGCAAAGCTCAAGGCGCCAACTCGTCCAGTTGTAGACCCCCATTATGAGAATGTCATTGACCACACTACTTGAAAAGATTGAATTCCAAGCAAATATGAATCTATAGAGTCATAAGATGTGCATGTTGGTTGGCCAAGCATAAAAAATCAAAAATGCAAAATAGATAAAAAGAAAAAATAAAAAAAAATAATTTCTTTGTCAAAAAATAACAAAATTTAAATTTAAATTTTCAAGATGTCAAAGCCATTTCAAAATAAAAAATAAAAAATAAAAACTCAAAAATATCTATTACTCTAATGGATCAAGAAGTGAGAAGTAACCAGTTATATTCGTGAAAATTTTTCATGACATATGTAAAAATTCCATAGCACTCTAAAAAAAAATCTTATACAAATATTAATGAAAATTGGTGGATACAAAGATGATTTAACATTTTCTCATTCAAAGAGATAACTATTAATATCATTATGAAATGTGGTGAATTGTTTTCAAAAAAAATATAAAAAAAATCCCCAGATACCCTGAAATATGGTGAGGGAAAGAAAAAAATGAAATCCCCAGATAGCCTGAAATATGGTGAGGGGAAGATTTCAGAGAGGAAAAAAGAAGAATCCCCAGGTATCCTGAAATGTGGTAAGGGGAAATTTGCAAAAATAAAAAGAAAAAAGAAAACAATCCCCAGATATCCTGAAATATGGTGAGGGGAAGATTTTCAAAAAAAAAAAGAAGGAAAAATCCCCAGATATCCTGAAATATGGTGAGGGGAAGAAAAAATATATATTAAAGAAAATCCTCAGATACCCTGAAATATGGTGAGGGGAAGAAAAAATATATTAAAAAAAAATCCCCAGATATCTTGAAATATGGTGAGGGGAAGAAAAAAATATATTAAAAAAAAAAATCTCCAGATACCCTGAAATATGGTGAGGGGAGAAAAGTACAATACACCACCATTATATTTTGGTATTACAGTTAACTCGCTTGGATGAGTTATTAAGGTTTCATGCATCTGACATCTACCAGTTGATAGATCACATACTCACGTGCTATGTTATTTTAGATATTTCATGAAAAAATTATCACTAATATAAGTTAAATGAAGCTCACTTCTTAAGCTAATTGTTTCAATTAATAATCTTGAAATTTTGCAACTTCACTACTCATATGGCTACAAAAGTCAATAATTATTAATTTTTTCTATAAAAAAAAAACTATGAAAGCTTATAATGATTACATAATATGATTACAAGAAAATTTCCTAAAAAGAAATTGTTAAAGACAATCTTTAAAAAAAAAATAAATTGAAAAGCATGAGCGTAAGGCGAATTATAAAAATTAAGAAAATCATATTAAGCTGCACTAAAAAGAGAGAAAAATTTTAGGTGTCAACCATACCTTCTTTAATGACAATGATCATTATCATTAAAGAAGGGGGGGGGCAACTGTTGACACCCCACAAAAACGTGAAATATATATATAATAATATAATATAATAAAATAATAATAAATTTTCAAATGGGCTTACTATTATTTGGTTTTGTGGATTCATTTTGGATTTTTAACCCATATGTTTGCAAGCCCAAAAATTGTGTAGGATCTATGGGCCTTCAATGCTTCAAGCCCACGACGGAGGTAACGGCCACTAATCCATATGGCAGATCCAGGACAATTCACATTCAGGATGAAGTGAAGGATACGTTCTCAAAATGGTTGAAGCGGAATCAACATGATGAGCGACTCAGATTAAACAAATAATTAATATTTTAGAAGATTTTAATGGTCAAAGCCTATTTGACCAAAGAAAGAGGGGAATTTGCAATATTTTCAAGTGCTAAATAAATTCGATAAATCTAACTTATTAAGTAAAAATCTGAACCGTTAAAATGAATAAAGAACATTAATAAATGTGGGCCCTATCAAAAATCAAGGAAAATATTTAATAATTAACATATAAATAAAAAGGTCAAAAATATGCAAAATCAATGGCTAAAAAAGATTTGACTTACAATGCATCCAAAACCATGGGCCCCATGGGTAGTTTTGAAAACCACCCATAAAATTACCAAAAAGTCCATTTTCATCAGAGTTTTGCAAAAAAGGGAAATAGTAGAGTTGTGCAAAAAAATCAAAAAAAAATACCAATGTGCAATTTTTAAAACCTTAAAGGCTATAAAAGGGACCCTCCTCTCCTCTCATGAACACGAAAAAAATATCCCAACCATAGCTTCTCTTCTCCTTCGTAGAAACCCATCTTCTCATCTGATTTTAAAAAAAAAAAAGAAAAAAAAAAGAAAGAAAAACCAAGGCGAAAACCTCCAGCGCATTTGCTTTTCACTTTTAAAATTTTTTTTTTACGGTGACAAGCATCCAGCCCATTCCTTTTCCTTCTCCATCACCGCCCCTATTATTTTCTTTTGATTTTTTCCGCCAAAAATACAGACCAGCGGCACATCTTTTCTGATTTTAATTTTCATTTTTTTTTAAAAAAAAACCCCCTTCCTTTCCATCGCTGCTCCTCTCATTCCTTTCTTTATTATTATTTTTTTTTGGGTTTTCCGTCCAAAACGAAAGAGCTCCAGCGCATCTCCTTCATTTTTCGTTTTTTTTTTTTTTAAAAAAACGAGCCAATAGACTCCAGATCGTCCTCTCCTTCTCCTCTTTCGTTTTACATTTTTTTTAGAAAAAAAAACCACCAGCGACCCGTTCCCCTTTTCTCTTGCATTCACCGCCTCTCTTTCATCTTTTTTTCTTTTTTTTAGATATATAAAAAAAAAAAAAACAAAACAAATACCTGCGCATCCTCTTTCTCCCTTTTCGTTTTTTTTCTTTTCGGTTTTAAAAAAAAAATCAAAAGAAGAAAAACCCACCAGCGTCCTTTTTTTCTCCTTTTTCATCCGTCCATCCTCTCGCTGTTTTTTTTATTTCTCGTTTTTTTTTAAAAAAAACGAACAAACTCACCAACACGTTTTCATGTCATCCTTTTCATTTTTTTCGGTTTTTTTTATAAAAAAAAAGAAAGTTGAATTCCAGCACGTCACTTTTTCCCATTTTCGTTTTTAAAAAAAGAAAACAAAAAAAAAGAAAACTGAGTTTCAACACGTCATTTTTCCCCCATTTACCATTTCGTTTCTAAAAAAAAAAAACAAAAGGAAAACCTAGCTCCACCACGTTAGCTTTTCTTTTCTTTTTTTTCTTAAAAAAAAAAACAAAACAAAGTTGCTGTTGAGATCTTTTTTTTTTTTAAGTTTTTTTATATATGCAACAAGTATATTTTATTATATTCATAAAAAAAAACATAAAATTAAATCATCATAAGAGACATTCTATTTCCCCACAAGTGAGAACAACTACTCGCATCCAACTCTCAGATTGAGTTAGGGCCTCAAAAAAAGCCTAGGGATTAAATTCCTGCCTCCACCCTCCTGAGCTTTTACATAAAAAAAAAATATATGTTAATTTTTCGCACTCCTAGGACCGATGTACTAGAAAAATAAAGTTATATATATTTTTTTCTTTCTAGTTGTGAGTTCACCCAGAAAATCTCTGTATTTCGGTGCCTTATTGTACACGGACTAACCACCGTTATATGGTTAGTGGCGACTCCAAAAGTTAATATATTAAATATTTATACGCATAGTACTAATTGCTAATTGCGTCTAATTGAGATATATGTTTGCGTTTGACTAACTCGCATCATTTAAAAATCTCTAAAAACTTGCATCATCTAAAAGTCTTAACGCTTGCATCTCCCTTCTTTAACCCTCATGTCTACACCTTTTATATTTATTCCATTTCTGATCTTGAACCCCTTTTCTACACCGTTTATATTTTTATTTTTGCACGTTTAATTTCTGCACCTAACTTGCATCATGTCTAACCCGCTAATTCACTAACTTGCATCTCATACTTATATTTCTTCTCTTATGTATGCATATTTTATTTTTTACATTTTAGTTCATGTTTATATGTATTTTTGAGCCTACCTTACACTTTTTTAGGCCCATCTGCCGGCCCATCGTAGCGCGCTAAAAACGACATGCTACAGATGGTGAGAGTCCTCCAATGGCTGCAGCTTTACATTGTGGTTGATACGATGTTTCCTTGGCAATTTGAACCACCATCTTCCCTTTGCTGCAACATGGCCCATGAGTTTTTTTATATGAGAATGGTTTAATTTCAAAATTGATGTCAAGTTTGCCTCTGTTTACGAATATCATCACACATTTATAAACTGATAAATATGGCTTATATTTCATCATTTTTATGGACAAAAATACTCCGAGCATGATCCTATGCTCCCGGGCGCATATACCTATTTTTTTTCAAATTTTTTTTATAAGATTGTTAATCTAGGTGTATTTAAGATGTGTATAAATTTGTACTATTTTTGGATTCTTTTAGATATTTATTTTTTATTTTTGAAAACCAGTGGCATTTTAAGTAATTTAAAATTACTAATTACCTAAAATGCCACTGATTTTCAAAAATAAAAAATAAATATATAAAATACTCTAAAATGGTAAAAATTAATACATAAGTTAAATACACCTGGATTAACAATCTTATAAAAAAAATTTGTAAAAAAAATAAAAAAATATGTATATGCGCCCCGGAGCATGCAGCGATGCATGCGCCCGGAAGCATACAATCGGAGTCCAAAATACTCACATTAGTTGACCTAATTCTTGGTTCAAGAGAACACACTTTTACTAATTTTTTTATTAGTATTTATACACTGTGAGAATAGATATTATAATCATGTACTTTCACAACTCTTACACTATGAAAAAGATTTCGGTAAATACCCATACCTCGGTGGGGAAAATCTATAAAACCTCTACTACTAAAAAAAAATGGCAAATAAAACACACTGCGTCATGTGGGACTTTGAAGCCCCTTGGAAGCCACTGCACGAACCACCAGCGAACTGCCCTTAATTGGCTACTTTTTACCAATTGAACCAAAGGCTTTTGTTGGGTTATTGGATGGTCTGAACCGGGATCTGGTCTTCGATGGGTGCTATCCACCTGGGTTACCGTTTCATCTTATTAAATTTTTTAGAACCAGTTAAACTGGCGATTGAATCGGTTTGGGAACCATCCATCTCCCTATTTTCCCTATACAACTTTACCGGACCTCACCTCCCTGCCAACTCCAAGTTGGAACCGGAGCTTTTTGAAAATTACCGACAACTACAAGTTGGAATCGGAAATCAACTGGACACACCGCTGGAATGCTGCAACATCATTCTTTTCTTGTATTCGAGGATGCATTATGCATGTTCCTCAATCCTATTTGGTCAAGACAGAAACATATTTTTTATTTTTTTTGTTTTTCATAAAATTATTATTCTAAACATATTTCATCCATATAACAAGTTTCTAGACATATTTTATTCATGTAACAAGTTTTGTCATTTTTTAAATTCTTGTATTATAATTCAATCCAAGTACATATTCTAATTCTAACTCTAGTAAACTTCCCTGCTCCGGACTTGAAGCGGGGAACTTCTTCACCCAAGACAATCTCTTGCCAGCCACGCTAGTCGCGTACTAGCTAGTTTTTCCATTCTTTAGGCAAGTTTTACCAATTTTTAAGATATATGTATAAATTTTCGAACCTTATGTTTGGATGCGCATCTCTTTTTTCATATACATTTTGAACTCTACGTTCGAATATTCATAGTTACTTTTGAAAAAACTTTTTATATTGATTAAACATACTTAATAATAATTTTATGAAAAATAAAAAATTTAAAAATACATGTTGTTGGGGCAGATCCTTCCTACTTTGGGGAACATATTTAATAATAGTTTTTGAACCTCACGCATGCTTGTAACTTGTAATAACGGTGTATTCGGTATTCCATAACATGTAGCATTTTACTTTAATTTATTTTTGGTTTACGGAATGTGAAATGCGATGGTGCATGGGATAAACAAGATGATGCGGGATTGAATGAAGTTGTATGAAAAATGAAAAAAACATATTCTTGTGTTTTGCTACCGAAAAAAATTGTTTTAAGAATCTTCTAGCTCATAGGGTCTAATTTGCCATACCTAATAGCACCAAAATCATGTAAAAGATAAAGGCCGAACATGCTTCCAAATGTGCTGACGGGTACAATTGCGGGAACGTCAATGGTTCAACTCTCACTTCCCCCACCGCGGAAGAATAAAATTTTCCTCTAGTGAGGGTATAATCAAGTTTCTCACTATCGTGAGGATTAGGTATATATTAATTTGTAATATCATATTACTAGTATGTATATATAAATGAATAAAAAAAATAAAAATTGACGTTGGAAAGAGGTATGATGTGGACTACTGGAGTTTAAAAAGGCCACGCGAAAAAAGATGAGGTATTACTAGAACTTGAAGTAGTTGAAGACTAAATATAATTTTTTGCCTTAAAAGAGTGTTTTGCGTTTCATGAAATATACAGGCGTAAAATTTTTTTTAGTTTTCAAAATATCTTATTTTTCAGTCATTTTTCGTATTTTTCTATAAAAATTTTTATTTTTCAATAATTTTCACAACTACTCAATCTATTTTAAGTTTATTTTTTTTACTCCCTTCTCATTTTACAAAACTTTATATAAATATTTTTAAAGAAATTTTATCAAATATCAAACACACCTAAAATAAGAGTTTTTGCATCCTTACTAATAAAGTTTTGGTTAAATTGTGAACTTGCATTGGATATGCATCTCTATTTTCATATAAATTTTTGAACCGCATGTTTGAATGTACATCGCTATTTTTGGCAAAACTTGTTATATTGATTAAACATACTTTACTTGCGTGATAATGGTTTTATGAAAAATAAAAATTTAAAAATATATGTTTTATCGACAGATCTTTCCTACTTTGAGAATACAAATCTGGTGGCCAGCATCAGGAGTCTAACATATTAAAAGGTCTATACTCATGCATGCTTGTAACTTGTAAGAACCCTATATTCGCTATTCCATATCATGTACGCATTTTACTTTAATTTATTTTTGGGTTAAGAACTGAAAATACGATGGTGCATGGGATAAAGAAGATGATGCTGTATTGAATGAAGTTCTGTCGAAAATGAAAAAAATATATTATTATTTTTTGCAACCGAGAATTTACTAATCTTCTAGCTCATAGGTGGCTAATTTGCCATACCTAGTAACAACAAAATCATGTGAAAGAGCCACGGAGGCTTTGCTTGAGTGGTAACGTCTTTTGTTTCCAAATGGGTGACAAGCATTCGAATGTTGGCGGGGACATTTGTCCCCATTAGATTATAGAGGAGCTTTGTCTCCTAATTCGTAGGTGAGAGATTAGGTCTACCGAGTTATGGGCGGAAGCATATTATCTCCTTCTTTCCCGTAAGTTATAAAAATATCTCAAGTTAATTCGCAGGTGAGAGATTAGGTCTACCAAGTTATGGGCGGAAGCATATTATCTCCTTCTTTCACGTAAGTTAAAATATCTCAAGGATTTGACTGTAGTAGAAGTTTGATATATATATATATATATATATATATATATATATATATATATATATATATATATATATATATATATATCAGGTAAAAGGAAAAAAAATTCCTTTTACGTTGGAAAGAGGCATGACGTGGACTCATGGAGTTTTCAAAAGCCACGCGAAAAAAGAGGGTTTTACTAGAACTGAAAGTAGTTGCAAATTAAAGATAATATTTTGATTTAAAAGTGTGTGTTTTGCATTCCATGAAATATATGAGTAAAACTTTTCATTTTCTATAAAATCATATTTTTAATCATTTTTTACATTTTCTCATACGACTACTTTACTTTTCGATTGTTTTTTCACAGCTACTTAATCTATTTTAAGCTTATTCTCTCTACTCATTACCATTTCCCTTATCATATCATATAACTTCTCTCGTTTTACAAACTTTTACGTAAATTTTTTCTTTTAAAAGTATTATCAAATGTTAAACACACCTAAAATAAGTGTTTTTGCATCCTTACTTACAATGCTGTGGTTAAATTGTGAACTTTTTTTTCGATATATGTATCTATAGTCATCTCAATTTCTATGATATTCAAGCCCTGAGACATTCTTCATAAATTGTCAAGAGAAATGCATTATTCCCATCAATTTTTCTGTGGAGACACACTGCTCCCATTATAAATTTGGGTAAACACATTGCTCCCAAATACCAATGTTCAGACTCACCCCAACGTAGAGTCAAACTGAAGATGCTGAGCTGCCTGCCCATGCCCTCAACCAACCGAGATGGCACTCGGTTGGTTGGTGTTGACACCCCACCGTTGGGCCCAAATATGGATAAATTGAAATGGATTACAAGTCCAAGCAAATTCAAGACACAAAAGGAAGTTCAAGCCAGCTAAGCGGGCCATTCCGCACTCAACCCACAGGAGCGAAGCTCTACCAAGTCTCGAAGAAGGCTTTTCAACAACCAGACCAGGCCCACAAAAGAGCGAAGCTCTTACAGGCCACCTCAACGGGCTCCACAATGCAGCCCAAGCCTCAGAAGCAGGCTTTCCTACAATTCTGGGCCCCTACAACGGCCCACCCAAAGCAAACGGGCTTAAGCTAAGCTCAAGTCCACCAAACTCAAGTATATGGACCAAGTCCAAGCCTTCAAAGAGCCCAAGGCCCACAACCTCAACCCAAGCTCAAGAATGTGGATCAAGTCCAACTCTTCAAGAAGCCCAAGCCCATGGACCAAGTCCATGACCTCAAGAGGGCCCAAAAGCCCACGATCCCAACACAAGTCCAAGCCCATGGACCAAGTCCATGACTCAAGGGAGCCCAAAGCCCACTCCTACATCTATAAAAGGAGAGGCACCCCTCTCATTTGAGGGGACTTGAAGAGAGGCATCCCAAGGGGAGGACGGGAGTCTGCAGCAACGCCCCCGGCATCCCGGCTTCCATGCTCTATGCGCTCCACGCCTCTCTTCCCATTTTCCCCTTTCCATCTCTCCCGTTCTCTTAAACCCTTTTTATTTTCCCCCTTTCACGCCGTGTAAACCGCCTCGGGTTGGCAGATTTCTCCATATTTGCTTCAATCCGTAGGCCGGAACCCGATCTCTGTATTATTAGTGCCTTATTTCTTTAAACAGGGTCTGATCTCCCTTTAAAGATCAGTGGCGACTCCGTTTTTCTTTATTTTTGTGTGTGCGTGTTTGAGTTAACGCCCCGGCAAGGTGGGTGCACGCGGGTCCACGGATCCCAGCATAATACGCTGCTGTTATGCTGCCGGATTTGTGACTTGACCCGTGTACGGAAAGCCCCGTCTTAGCCGTTATGCTGCCGAAATCACGAGAAAATACCCACACGCCAACTTTCCTAAAAGATATGAAGCCTAATGCGTTTTACCCCATGTGAATGCAGGAAATCTAAGCCCACGTTGCTTTTCAACACGATCCGCATCTCTAAGGCCCGGGAAACCCATTCCGAGCTCACCGTAGCGCTCACGGCGGGTGCTACAGCTTGGCGACTCCACTGGGGACGGCGTTGCAGGTCTACATCGGCGCAAGGGGGTCAGAAACTGGAAGATCGGAGCTTCTTCCTCGCTGAACAGCGAGTTCCGGGCGGTTTCCCGTCATCCGGCAGCGAGTTTCTGAAGTTTCTGCCCAAATCGTGCAGAAACCTAAAAAGTTTTTAGGTCCAGAGGCGTCCAGCTCAAAAAACGGACAGAACTCGTGAAGACTTGCTGGATACCGCCTTGTGACTGTCAAGGCACCTAATACGAGCCAAAAAGAACAACTTCCAGCAAGAATGAAGCTAATTAATGTTAAATCCGGCGTAAAAATCACTTCTTTTTCATAACCTGAGTGTTTTCTGGTTACACTTCCAGAAACGCTTCAAGCGAACTGGTCTTCCTTCCAGACACTCTTCAAGAGAACTGGTCATTCTTCCAGACACGCTTCAAGAGAACTGGTCCTTCTCCAGACACGCTTCAAGAGAACTGGTCCTTCTCCAGACACGCTTCAAGAGAACTGGTCCTTCTCCAGACACGCTTCAAGCGAACTGGTCACTTTTCCAGAGACGCCTCAGGCAAACCCAAATCTGTGGACCACGAACATTCTCACGCGTGGAACTTAAAACAAATAAAATCTCAAAAAATACAAAAGGACCCGGACTTGCGAGTATACATCCAAAGGTTGGCTTTTTTTTTTAGTATCTGTTTACAAGTGCTAACCCATTTTCATTGATTGCTCAGGTTCTTCACCATATCTCGAAGGCAAAGCAAGTCAATCACTGATGTGACATAAAGCTTACGTGCCTAGAAGTCAATGGTTGACCCAAGACCATTGATATGACATAAAGCTTACATGCCTAGAGTCAACTGTATGCTGACAAGACAATTGACATGACATAAAGGCGCTGAAATGACCATTGATGTGACATAAAGCTTACGTGCCTAGAAGTCAACGGTTGACCCAAGACCATTGATGTGACATAAAGCTTACATACCTAGAAGTCAACTGTAGGCTGACAAGACAATCGACATGACATAAAGGCACTGACAAGACCAATACGGAAAAGGCACAGATATGGCATAAAGGTACAACAACATCCAGAGGCATCACGGCGACGCGGCAGTAAGCTAGCAATGGCTTTTCAAGTTCAAAGATGATTAATCAACCTTTCTACCCTTGGTTCTGAAACCGGGGGGCATCATATCATGTTTCCATAATTTTACTTTGACTTCCTACTAAAAAAAAAAAGAGGTTAAAAAAAAGAGCAAAAAAAAGAGTTGAAAAAAAAGAGAGAAAAAAAAAGAGTTAAAAGAAAAAAAAAAGGTTTTTTTTTTTAAAAAAAAGAGTGAAGAAATTATATATCTTAAAGTTCTAGTTGCCTTCAAGCTGAAGATCGCATACATGGAGCCGACAAATCATCTTTCAAAGGAAAATACTGCATTCCCATTTGAAAAATGTGATCGGATGATGCAACGAATGCAACGGATGGAGGACATGCTCTACAAAATAATAGAGCAACGTCAATCAATGGCAAAACAACAACATCAAGCGTCGTCCTCTTCATCACAACATCAACAAACAATGAGTTCGAGCTCACAATCCATCCCGGTTCAAAGATCACATGGCCTAGCGAAAGTGCAAGGCGAAATAGAAGAGGTCAAGATACAATTTCAAAGCCAACTCCAAGAGTTACAAAGAAAAATTGACCGGCAGCAAGAGGAGGACTTTCATTTGGTAAAAATTGAAGACTTATGCCCATTTCCAAATGCACAATACCTGAAAATTTCAAAATGCCAACCCTCCCTATCTATGAAGGAAACTCATGCCCACATGCCCATATCAAGGCCTTTTGCAGTATTTTATACCCTTTGGTAAAAAAGGAGGAAATTTTGGTCATGCTATTCCAACATAGCTTGAGAGAAGACGCCCTTGAATGGCATACGTCGCTCGACTGCAAGCAAATCAAAACATGGGAACAACTCTCCTTAGCCTTCATGGACCGCTTTTCATATATGCTAAACACGGCTCCCAAAAGGGCCGATCTCGAAGCACTCAAGCAAGAAGAGGATGAAACGTTCTCAGAGTACGTGGTTAGATGGCGTGCCTTGGCGGCGAAGATGAAAAGCCCGTTGCCGTTGGACGAGCAAATCTCCATCATCATCAACTCAACACACCCGAGCATCTCGGGCTACCTCATCTCTCACCCATATGTCAACTTCACTCAACTCCTCCAAGCCGGGGACCAAGTGGAGGCGGGAATCAGACATGACACCATCTCCCCATGGCCACAACAAGGAAATGCAACTCTTCTTGAACAAGCAAGCCCGAAATCTCAAATAGCGGACATCGACATGGAAGTCAATTTTATCAAGGGTAATGCCAAAACCTTTGACCCCTCTATATTCATAACAAAAGTCCAACCCCATGATGCTCATGTCGTTTTACAAGGCCGAAATGCCAACCCGATCACCCTTCAAAGAAAATGGGTTGAGCCGGTCATTTTATTGGGAAAACCTGTCAAGCCTATGCAAGAGAATCCTATTTTGCATAAAACCCCTATTGTTCAAAGAGCATCCTCCAATACTTTTTCTACAAACCCGGGAACTCTACCCAAAGTAGCGAGTCAACCAACTTTGCCCCACTTCTCTCCAGAAAATGTCTTCATTCCAGTCAACCAACCAACATGCCCGCAGTCTAAAGATGCAAAAGAGAACCTCAAAGCTCCTTACACCTCTACTCCTAGCATTCCTCTAAAGCAGTCATCGTCATCATCATCTGCACAACCATGCCCGGCCACGGAAGGTGAAATATTAATCTTATCAACAAAGCAGACAAGCACCTCAAAAGAGGAAACGCTAACCAAGGAGCACAAATCTCAAGAAATTCCTGCACAAGAAAAGCCAAATGGAAAAGACCATCTACAAGTCACAAATGAAGTTATCCCTCACACAGACAATGAAGCAGAGGCATTTAAAAGGCCTCAACCAACCATCATCAACACAGGCAATGTCGACGAAGTCGAACAGCCAACAAGGTTAGCCCCGGAAGCCGCAGAATGCGCAAGGCACACAACCATCATCTATCAACCCACCATCACAAATACATCTCCGTCAACACCTCTACAAGGGATATTTCAAAATGGCTACCAGACAGTCTTTCCATCAAGCTTGGCAGGAAAAATGCCAATAACCAGTGAAGACAATATTTCACAAGGGGCAAAAAGCGCACAAAAAGCAAAAAACTGGGGGCATGCCAGAGAAGCATGGGGACAGCCTACCAAAGCCGCACGCCATAGAAGCATTAAGTTCAAGCGACAAAGGAAAAATTACAAACAAAGGCTGAAGAGCAAAAGGTGGAGAAAAATGCATCTACATCATCCCGAAGCATGGGGGCATGTGGTTCTAAAGAAAAATGACACATATTACTTTTGTATCATGTTCCATTCTACAACAAACAAAGTTTGGGACCCGGGAGGCAAAGCTACATGAGGAAATGGTTCCACGGCGCCGCTCGCAAGGCTACCACGACAGCAAGCAAACCCCGAACGGCGACATCAAGCAACGGCGGCGGCGGCGGCGATGAAAAGAGGAAAAGAGCAACCGAAAGAGGGAAACCCCCTATCGGAGACCCTAAAATTTGATAAAATTGCAGAAAGCTCCTCGCCATCTACAGGAATTGCGAAATCATCCGGATTCAAGACTAGTGCAAAACAAGCCAGCAAGTCCACAAAATTTCAAAAAGGACCACTCTCCCGGAAGAAACATCTTGAGTTCGTAGAAATTGCAAAGTGACCCAAAACAAAAACAAAAAAAACAAAAAAAAAACAAAAAAAACAAAAAAAAAGAAAAGAAAGAAAAAACAAAAAAAAGAAAAAAAAACAAAAAAAAGAAAAAAAAGAAAAGAAAGAGAAGACAAAAACAAAACAAAACAAAAACAAAAAAAAAAGAGAAAGAGAGAGAAAGAACGAAAGAAAAAGGGAGAAAGAAAAAGAGCGAGAAAAGAAAGTGTTCAGGTCAATGCCAAAAGGGATGTCAAGTATTTTGCCATTCATCGTCAAGATGCCTCTGGCAAAGGGGGGCAGCTGTTGACACCCCACCGTTGGGCCCAAATATGGATAAATTGAAATGGATTACAAGTCCAAGCAAATTCAAGACACAAAAGGAAGTTCAAGCCAGCTAAGCGGGCCATTCCGCACTCAACCCACAGGAGCGAAGCTCTACCAAGTCTCGAAGAAGGCTTTTCAACAACCAGACCAGGCCCACAAAAGAGCGAAGCTCTTACAGGCCACCTCAACGGGCTCCACAATGCAGCCCAAGCCTCAGAAGCAGGCTTTCCTACAATTCTGGGCCCCTACAACGGCCCACCCAAAGCAAACGGGCTTAAGCTAAGCTCAAGTCCACCAAACTCAAGTATATGGACCAAGTCCAAGCCTTCAAAGAGCCCAAGGCCCACAACCTCAACCCAAGCTCAAGAATGTGGATCAAGTCCAACTCTTCAAGAAGCCCAAGCCCATGGACCAAGTCCATGACCTCAAGAGGGCCCAAAAGCCCACGATCCCAACACAAGTCCAAGCCCATGGACCAAGTCCATGACTCAAGGGAGCCCAAAGCCCACTCCTACATCTATAAAAGGAGAGGCACCCCTCTCATTTGAGGGGACTTGAAGAGAGGCATCCCAAGGGGAGGACGGGAGTCTGCAGCAACGCCCCCGGCATCCCGGCTTCCATGCTCTATGCGCTCCACGCCTCTCTTCCCATTTTCCCCTTTCCATCTCTCCCGTTCTCTTAAACCCTTTTTATTTTCCCCCTTTCACGCCGTGTAAACCGCCTCGGGTTGGCAGATTTCTCCATATTTGCTTCAATCCGTAGGCCGGAACCCGATCTCTGTATTATTAGTGCCTTATTTCTTTAAACAGGGTCTGATCTCCCTTTAAAGATCAGTGGCGACTCCGTTTTTCTTTATTTTTGTGTGTGCGTGTTTGAGTTAACGCCCCGGCAAGGTGGGTGCACGCGGGTCCACGGATCCCAGCATAATACGCTGCTGTTATGCTGCCGGATTTGTGACTTGACCCGTGTACGGAAAGCCCCGTCTTAGCCGTTATGCTGCCGAAATCACGAGAAAATACCCACACGCCAACTTTCCTAAAAGATATGAAGCCTAATGCGTTTTACCCCATGTGAATGCAGGAAATCTAAGCCCACGTTGCTTTTCAACACGATCCGCATCTCTAAGGCCCGGGAAACCCATTCCGAGCTCACCGTAGCGCTCACGGCGGGTGCTACAGCTGGTTAAATTGTGAACTTGCATATAAGGTTTGCTTGAAGTACTCATAATCTGGCAACAACGATTGTAGCTATACATCTCAATGACGGAAATCCTCAAGGTAAAGGTTAGACACGGATAAATCATGAAATTTTTAGGATTATGTACTTTTTTTGTTGGCATATAGGATCTTTCACAAGTTTTCTTTTGTATTGTTTTCTTCTTTTGTTTTGATTATACAGATGTAACTTTACTTTTCTTTCACAAGTTTAAGGACTACTTTGTTAATTGATTCATTTCTTTGAATTTCATAATTTTCAGAACCAACAATTTTGGCTAGTGGCAAACTTCTGTGCCGCTCCACGTGTTGATTCAAATGGAAAGAGAATAGAATGGATTGAGTGATAGATATTTTCAACAACCAATGATACGTGACAAATGAAAGAGGATAGTAGATTGGGGATGAACCACATGTGGGTGTGAAGTGCTTTTTGTCATTGTATTTATTTATTTTTTTTAGAACTTTTCATTGTATTTGTTAAATTTTCTTTTTAAAGTATAAAAGAGAACCATTCGAAAATAAATATTGTAAAAGTTTTCATGTTAATAAAATTAGTTTTCGCAATTACTATTATTTTATATATTTTTGAAAGCTGGGTTCAGCTTTTTTTTGAAAAAAATCAGCAAATGCAACAAAAAATTCATTGCAATTAACCTAGACATAAATCAAATGCCGGTCAAACAGGGCAACCATAACAATGAATTTTTTTATTTGAAATTCCTTACTATTGCTTAAATGCAACACTCTGTTGGCATCAAATCTTGCAATAAATTGTTGCCACTAGCAATGGCAACAAAATTTTTTATTGAAATTAGTTGTCGTTGATTAAATGCGACACTCTTTTAGCTACGAATTTTGTAACAAATTTTTTTGTTGTCGATAACAATAGCAACAAATTTTTAGTGTAGGCAACAAATTTTTTTTTTTTTTTCTTTTCTGTCGAACAAAACTGTTGTAGTGGCAAAGATACCAACAACCCTTTTTGAAAATGATAAAAATAACGATGTAAATAACGAAAAGAAAAATATATGAAATGACTCTAAAATAAAAAATAAAAAAAAATTTAAATTTTTTTTCAAATTAAATAGATCTATTTAATGTAAGAAGTATTTGTAAATATAATCTTTTGTTTTTAAATGAATTTTGTTACATTTATTTATTAAAAATACAATAAAATATTTTAGAATACCAAAAATGTTTTTTTTGCAAATTTCATTACATTAAATAGATCTATTTTTTATTTGAGAAATATTTTAAAATAAAATATTTTTGGTATTTTGACTACGTTTTCATATATTTTATTTTGTGTTTAAAATGATATTTTCATCATTTTAAAAACATTTATTGTTTACACATACGTTGGTAATTTCCAGAAAAACTTAATAAATGTTTATGCAAATTTTATAAAATTTGTGACATGCGTATAATTTTGAGATTTATAGGGACCCAAAACACTTATAAATTACCTTGATTTGCTTACCACCTCTATACACTGTTTGCTTTCTAAATTTATTCCATAATATTCATTGCAATTATTGGGTTCAACGTTTAATTTTGATCATTTTTATAGTATTACATCTCATCTCATATTATAAGTCAAGCCCAAACCTGTTTAAAATTTTTTCTACCCACTATCACTTGCCCCAGTAACCTTACGATTTTTCCCAAAGTATTTTGAGGATTGTTTTTACTCTCAGGTTTTATATTCAAAAAGGAGAAGCTCCTGCAATAATCGAAATATACAGAGAAACCTTCCAAGGAAATTCCAAGACAGCGAGTGGACACTTGGAAGAGAAACAAATACATAATAGGGAGCAGCCCGGTGCATAACCCGTTACACGGCGACAGCTTTTAACCGCTGCGCCAACGATTTCCTTGAAGAGAAACAAATACATAATCCGAGGCTATGAAATCGAAAAGAAGAGGGAAAGACGGTTCTTAGAGCAGAGAAGATCTGCAGTCTAATCATAGGTTGTAACTTCAAATATTCACTTCACTTGAGTATGATGATATTAAAGGGACATGAAATATAGAAAGGCAAGAACTCCTGACACATCATAAGCATAAATGACAACATGAATTCTTTACTTCTCACATATTACATGAATTAATTAAAGCCACATTGGGATATGGATCCAACTCATCAGGATCAGGATTCAAATAGCAATAGTTCAACAGCAGTAAATTGATTATTTTGGTGAGAGAATCAGAAACTGATATTGAATTATGAATTTGCACATTAAGTTGACGGATGTAGCTTTGTGATTCTACCCATTCTGATTCTTAAACAATGCATTGACAGTTGGGCGCCCCAATAACTAAAAATGCCTTGTGATTATAAGTAGTTCTTGAAACCCACTTTCCCCTGCTCTTTTCCATGATTTGATCTCTCCTTGCTTTCGTCTCCTCTTATTTCTCTCTCGATCGGGGCATCAGAAGGCCTCCTACATTGAGCAGAAAGGAAGAAAAGTTGCAATTGACTTAATATGCGTAATTCGGAAGGTTATGAAAGAAATAATGATTTGAGAAAACAGGATAGTCACAGATTTCCTAATTACAGTAAGCCAGCCTACCTAAGCTTTCTTTGGATCCACACCAACAGATTTCAAAGACTCGCTTTTTGGGCTGCATGCATTAATGACACCAAAAGAAATTGTCAACTAACCATCGGACCAAATTCACCATGAAAATTAAGCTTTCATTAGGATCTATTTTATTATATTTTAGTTTGTCAATCATCAGCTATACCATGCAGAATTCTAATTAATTTAGATCAACAATGGTGTGCTCAATTTGATGGGCAAGAAAATGAAGCAAGGGTTAGATCATGATGAGCTGATCATTGAACCGAGTCAAGGTGAGAACGAGTTTGAGTCGGGACTGAGCTATGAACCTCTTGTAAACATCAGTATGGGCGGGGAGGCTAATGACTTTCTCAGGGTCAGGTTCCTGAATTTGGGCTACCTTCCTGAGGAAGGACTTGCCAATGAACTTGCCGCCGGACATCGCCGCGTCATCCGGTTCCACCAGCTCCGGCATTGTCCCTCTCTTCTTCTTGGTGATATGCACACTGGGAGAGTGCACCAGCTGCTGCTTTGCTGTGTGGGCGGCTATGGCGATTGCCAACATAACAAAGCCGGCCACAATAGCGATTGGCGCCATCTCGCCGATATTATGCCTGCGCCAGAGCCAACATCCAATCTACATTGAGTTACAATCACAGCAATGTATATTGTGCAATGCGGAGTCAACTCGAGCTGGCTAATGGGAGTCAGGACTCAGGACTCGGGAGTTTCAACACCATGCCTCATGAAATTAAATTACGAAATATCCAATATTCAATTTGCCCGGTGATCATTTCAGGATTTCAAACCGGTCCAAATACATTTTTTTTATTTTTTTGAATTTTTTTATAAATATGTTAATCTAGTTATATTTAATCTATAAATCAAATTTTATCATTTTTGAATATATATATATTTACTTTGGATTTTTAAATACATAAGTATTTAAGTCATTTTAAATTATTAAAAATATAACTAGAGTAAACATGTTTATAAAAAATTTCAAAAAATATATATTTGGACTAGTCTGAAATCACCATATTTTAAACCGTTATGAGAATATCTAGACTCATTCAAGTTTGGTTGAAGCGATTTTTTTTTTAAGAAAATCAGAATACTAGTTAAGGAACTTCTGTCGTTCCTGGCACATGCATCTATTTTCATTTTTTTTGTTTTACGAAATTATAGGTCTACGTATATTTAATTCACACATCGAATTTTGCAATTTTTTAATATATGTATACACTTCTTCTAATTTCAAAAATGAACAGCTTTCAGTCTATAAAATTACTGAAATATCCCCGAAGGGCATGTTTGATAAAATAATAAAACTTTTACTTTTCACTCTCAACAACTATCTTCTTTTTTAATTATTTTGTTATCTCTTCTTAGACAACTATCCTTTTTTTAATTATTTCTGCACAATTATTCATGTGAATAACCTATTTATTTTAATTTTATTTTCTTTACTACTTAGTATTTCTCCATTATATCTCATCGTTTTCTTACATTTTAAAAAATTTTATAAAAAAAATTTTATCCAAAAGTTTTATCAATTTCGAAAGACTCCCCAAAACTATTTTTTTTTTTAAAAGAAAAAATATAAATTCAAAAAATGTAAAATTTAGTATATAAATTAAATACATTTAGACTCATAATTTCCTGAAAAAAAAAATGCACCCGTGTGCCCAGGGCTAACAAGATCTTAACCCATTGCGGAGCTATTGATGTGTCATTAAATTAAAATGTAGCCGCGAGTCAATAATTACTAAAAGAATGATAAAATCAACCTCCAATCACTTCATCTGTCCTGTGTATGATTATATATTGATAGCATTGATTCTAATCAATGGCTCAGCAGCTAAGTGCTGGTTGGGAGTTGAGAAATGTAGACGTACTTGGGCTTCCGGTGAGGAGCGTCCATAGCAGCTGTTGGAGATTTTAGCCTTGGTGGAATGGTTGAGACCCCACGAAATCCACCCAAATGACTCACCATTAATGTTTTCAGCAAATTCTACAGCAATAACAAACAATATTTATTTTAAAATTGAAAAGAAAAATGCATGTAGATGCCACAGCAATGAACATAATAAATAAGAATTAGATGGTGCTTAATTTGTCTGCTCCACTACCATTGGCAAGTATATATCTTTATCATCTATGTTTATGTGTATCTACGTTGATTAATTTTGCAAAAATACCACCATTTATAAACTTTGCTTCAATGGTCATTAAGATTCTTGACTGATTTTTGACCCCGGCGCAAGTCATATGGGACTTCTTGAATTGTGTGTTTTGTATCTTTTTTTTTTTATTACATCAATATTACATCGAGATCATGCTTCTCTCTCGATTTGAACCTTGAATCACAGTCATGGACGCCAAGATGCAAAATTACTATGCCCACGTTCACATGTTTGATATGATTTTAGCATTCATGAAAACTTGCAATTAGATTAACACCTGGATAATCAGGTGATCAACATCAATATATCTGCTTGTGTAAAAGATATGAAGTTTTAAATCAAACTAGGACATTTGCCTTCATCTGCTTACATGAACACATTCGTGGTTAACTAGACCATAGCTTACACTACAATAAAATTAAGTTCTATTTTTGCATGTAAATAAAACAAATTGATTTCATTTAACAAATGCGTCAATAAAAGAAACGACGAAGTATTTGCAGCCATAAATAATTGTAGTCATTAAACCAATTTTGTGTTATGCGAGGCAAAAAAATTTGTGGTAGTGCAATGGTCAAGATCAGAGTTTACACGACCGCATTCATGGTTGAATTTTTTGCACAGTGTTAAACTTTGTCTTTTTTTTTTTTTACCCACCGGTTAAATTTTAATTTTTACTTTACATATTCATCAGCAAACCAAGTATTAATCCAATGCCCAATAAAAAAAAGTATTAATCTAATTTTATATGAGTCAAGCTTCTATATAACTTCTCATCATTCATGTTAAAACAATGTATTTAACACTACTCATTTTAATAAAATAATAAAAATTATATATATAAAGAGTGATTGCGCATAACATCTTTAAAAAGCATAAAAACGGAAAAATTCTCCGCATACCTATAGCATTCGATCATTTTCCGGATATGTTAGAAAAATTTATGAAATACAGTAGATATGAAAGAAATAATAACAAGTATTGCAGGTACGTAGAGAATTTTTTCAATATAATCATTGGATCCAAGCCACTTATTCATAAGTGGACGCATAACCCTACAGGACACCCATTATAATTTGAGATAAATCTACACCGTTGGACACTCACCGGCGCCCTAGAAGCCATGATGGACTCTTCAGAATAACTAAGGCCTTGGGCAATTGTGCTGGATCTCCACACAGACTCGCGAAAGGACAAGCCACCCATCACATCCTAGCATTTATATAGTCTTCAGAAAACACGTGGCAGAAGCAAAGGGTATACACGCGGCGAGTCCAACCGTTTTTGAAACATTCACAGCACCTGGCCCCACAATTCCAGCTGGTCGTCCACTTAAAATCTAATAAGGTGTTTGAATTATTCTACGCAGTCACTATGTTTTATTCATGATCAGGTAAACCAAAGGAAGTGAGAAATTATCGCGGCCACCACTTTTAAATTTCTAACTATTACCCTTCTACTCACAGGGAGATGACTCTATACCTGGGCATGAGAGTAACCATGCCTCCAACTCAAAACCATATAGTTTTAAGTTGTTAATATTTTTCATAAAATTATTATTCTAAGTATATTTAATCTATGTAATAAGCTTAATCTGTGTTCATCAACAGCCTGCATGGTGCCTCCCAACATCTTAATGTTCATCTACAGCCAACTGCATGGGTGCCTTCATACATCTTAATGTTTAACTCATTTAAAATTTTTTCTATAAACATGTAAAGGTTTTTTTAAACTGAAAATAAACATGTCAATTTAGGTGTTTTTAATTTATAAATCAAAATTTATTATTTTTTAATATATTTATATATTTAGAAAAAGTTTTAAAATATGTCTACAAAATTTAATCAATATTACATCAGTATTCTTAAATTTACTGAAATTGCAAATATGTCTTAAAAAATTACGTAGAATTACAAGCATATAACTTCCGACATGACATCATTAGATTCTTTTATATAAATAATAATAATACCCTTTCGGCCTCTCCAAAAATTTTCGCCTCGCACCTTCAGCTCCGGCAATGCCGACGATTCTTTCCCTGTAGCCGATCCTCTGCCAATATCGGACACTGAGCCACATTTCCAGATCGACCTTGATTGGACGGCGGCTGACGATGGCAATCAAGTTGCGCTTTGCCTCTAATCCTAGCTCATGGTGGCTCTGCTTCCACCGCAGGATTTCGTTGTCCTCAGTATCATTGGATGCGAGTGGGAGGATCACAAAGAAAAGGAGGCCACTGAGAGCGTTGAGATTGAGATGAAGGTGATCACGATGGGGTAGCCGCTGCGGTCGATCAAGACGTCCAGGACGGCAGGCTTTGGGCTGCAGAGCGATGGGGTGGGGATGCTTATTACGCTGTTGATGTCGGAGCTAGTGTCTTCTGGCGTTGGTGATGGATTTCGAGGCTTTAGCAAGCACCGGGGCAAAACCAGTGTTTTAAAAACCGGACCGGACCGTCCGGTCCGACCGGTCCCGACCGTGTGAACCGTCAGTTCAACGGTTCGGTTCAGCTACGGTTCCTCATTTTTGACAAAAACCGTAAGAACCGGGCGGTTGGACCGTAAAAAACCGGTCTGACCGCGGTTCGGTTTTTAAAACATTGGGCAAAACAGGCAAGTGGGAAGCTTGACTGGGGCGTACCTGCAAAACAGGCAAGTGAGGAGCCTAACACTCTAAGAGGGGTCTGCCTGCAAAATTCAGCCGCATTAATTAGTTGCCCTCTCGACCGCGGTTTTGAATTCCATCGAACGACCAAAATCAGACGACACCCATCCAACGGTCTATAAAGCGTGGTTGGAAACAGCGGAAGTACCAACCGGTCATAGAAAATCAACTTCCGATAAGTTCCAGCTCCAAGTCCAATGATAGATATGCTAAAAGTATCAAGAAAACAGTAGGGGTGCAACTTGGTACCGGGTCGGTCCGAACCCGCCCGACCCGACCCGGTATCAAAACCAAAAATGGGTTTTATTTTAAAATTTTCCCAAAATAGACCCGGTTTCAACCCGACCCGTAGAAATCTGAAACCAAAACCGGGTTCGCACCAACCCAGTCCAAACCCGGTGTAGTTTATATAAATTTTTCATCAATTATACATGTTTTTTTGTAATATTAATATATATATATATATACATGTTTTAGGCATTACTAACTCTAATACAGACAAATCACCTCTTTCTTCATTACCAAAGAATGCTTGAGGTAACTTAATTTCTAGGATGATTTTTTTATAATTATTATCTTCTTATTGTTAACAGTTGCATGTATTTTTTCGTCTCGGTTGATGCATATTATTTTCAAATATATAAATCGAGGAGGAAGAACTTGACATTAGAAATGTAAATGAAAATCAAGGGATTAATTACTTGGAAGTCTTCGAATAATTTTTTAGTTTTTTTGGAAACTTTGGAGACATGAACTCATTTGAAATTTGAACTTGTTTAAAAGTATATATAAACTTATTTAAACTTGAGATTTGTTTATATTGTCATTTTAAATTTGGATTGCACTTAAATTAGATTGGAATGTTGAACCATTATGCTTAATGTATTTAGATTTAGTTACTTTGAATAACTATTATGTGGATTATGTTTGAATTTGAGTCGACATGATAAATCTATTTCATATTATGCTTTCTATTAGTATGAGAAATCTGTTAGTTTGAATTTCAGATTGTAGTATAAATTTGATTCATATTTTAAGTTTATTGGTATGACAAGTGGTCAATTTTTACTTTAGCAATTTGTATGATAAATATTCAGTTTGAATTCAATTTCAGCAATTTGTACAATAATGTTTAGTTTCAACTACAAAGTTTGTATGATATGTTCATTTTCTATTTAGTATACTTGAGTCATTTCCATTAGCTATTAAATAGAAATGACCAACTAGTCATAAAACTAACTACTTTGTCATTTATTTGTGTCTATAGGGTGCTGAAAAATTGCTTGCAGAGTTCATTCAAAGAATATTGCAGAATTCAGCATGATGTTGCAGAATTCTTTGAAAGTATCTTGTAGAATTTGGCGTGAGGCTTGACTTCATAAACACATGTATGTATATTTCAATAATTTTCTTTTAGATTACAACTGAATTTGGAAAAAAATAGTTTATTGGTAACCCGAAACCAAACCAAAACCAATGCAAACCCGAATTACATTCTTAAGGTTTGGGTTTACTCCAACCCGGTTGGCTTAGGGTTTGGGTTCACTCAAACCCGGTATAACCCGACCCGAGTTGCACCCCTAGAAAGCAATGACTGGGCATTGATGATCGTGCTCATGTGGCAGTTAGCGTGGTCACAATATCTGACTGTGAAGAAGTTCTAATTGATATTAAGCTCGAATATCTAAACTTTTTTTGGATTTTCACCAATTCGTGTTTGTCTATACAAGCAAAAATGTGATTAAATTACAAATTTGAAAAGAAAAGGTACATTTGCAATTTTTATTCATAGTTTAGAGGTTTCCTTAATTTTTTTTTTCAAAAATAAGGGGAGATCCTTTTGATATTACTCAAATTATAGAGGTATATTTCTAATATTCCCTAACTTCTTATTACCGTGTCATTTTTCAGGTGTCAGTTATAATTTTCACTTCAAAATTTATTTCATTCATTATTAAAAAGAGTTAATAGTTAAATAGACTTTAATTGAGACATTACGACTAATTTGAATGTAATAAACATCCAAGAATATAATAAACTATAAAATAAATTTTATTTAAAGATATTTTGCAAAAACTCCCTTTACAATTTATCATTTTATACATCATTCAAGCACTTTTGCAAAATGTCCTTGTAACCACTACATGTTTAAAGTATATAATTCAACCATAACAGCATGTATTGAATATTTTAATAAGTTACCCATTTTGGGGCCATGTTAGTTATTAAACCCAAATTTTATCCACTTATTTTATTTAACATCTCATTTTTTAGCATTTTAAAGAAAAACTCTATCACAAATTGTAAACAAAAAAGCATTTCAATCAAATAACAGGGCAGAAATTAGTACTTCTTATAAGTTTTAATCATGTAACTTGAGTTATTTCTAATCCTAATTAATGAAATCTGCTATCCAAACTTACCTATGCTAACACATATATTTGCTAATGGATAGGTAAATGTGTGGTATTTTGTTTACTTATGATCTTTGTATCTGCATGTTTCCACATTGGCTTCACAAATGATAAAATTTTCCCTATGCGACATTTAGCCCGGTCCCGACACCTGATGACTAATGAAATTGAAAAAAAAAATTGTAAGTTATTTCATCTATAAAATGTTTTACTGACAATCATAAATATTAAAAATCTAATAAAACAAATTAAGAACAATATTTTGATTGAGAATTGGGTTAAACATGATAAAAAATAAATAGAAATCTAATTTTTACTCACCATAAATAATTAGTTTTAGTTTCCTCCCATGTCTCAATTAATCAAGTAAAATCTTGCACTATCCATAGACGATAAAAATTTAGGTATGTTGATATATAGTTCCAAAGCATTTAGAATTAGATATGAAACAGATACACGCTAAAAATGAAAAGAGGATGACAACAAAATCATAAAATAAGTATTGACCAAATTGTTGGAAATATGTGGAAAATAAGCTAAATCTATGTTTTGATGATTAACAAATCAATTTGAGTAAGTCTTGGCTACTAACATGTTTGTGGAAGTGTTTAAGGGATGTGCATTTGAAGAAAATAGAGCATGGAAGGCCAAATCGTTCCCCAAGTCGACTCCAACATCGACTTCAATGAGCCAAATCACTTCAGAGTTGAAAATAGGAGAAGAGCAGGTGAAGTCGCAGGCCAAGTCGACTCCACTTGCGACTTGGAAAGCCAAGTCGCAAACGAAGTCGACTCCAGCATCGACTTCAGACGGCAAAAACACTCCAGAGATGAATTTGGGGCAGAAGAATACCGAAGTCGCAGACGAAGTCGACTCGGTTTGCGACTTGGGTGAAGTCGCAGACGAAGTCGACCCCAAGTTCGACTTGTGGTTTTCAAAGTTCAAAGATGCAGATTCAAGCCCATTTTCAAGATCAACTTGAGATTTCTCAAATCCAAACCAAGGATACAAGCTCACTGTCAACTTAAGTTTCTCAAGTCCAAAGCACAGCTTCGAACATATTTGAAGATGAAGAAACTCAAGTCATGAAGACTAGTATCGAAAGAAAGAAAGATAAACCATACAAGTTTTCAAGCTTCACAAGGTCTACAAAATATGAGTGAAGGAAAGAAGCCAAGCAAGTTAAAGGGAAGACAAAATGATCCAAGAAGATATGAAAAATGCAAAAGAACTATAGGAATGGAGAAGTCTAAGCAAAACAAAGCATCTCCAAGTTTTCAAGTGCCTCAAGCCAACTGACGAAGTGAAGTCGCACACCGAATTCGACTCCACTTGCGACTTGGGTCAAGTCGACACCCAAGTCGACCCGACCTGGAACTTGAAGTCGCTACGGAAGACGAAGTCGCACCCGAAGTCGACTCCATCTGCAACTTGGGCGAAGTCGCACCCGAAGTCGACTCCACCTGCGACTTGGGTCGCAACGGTCGAAAAATATTCGAATGTTGGCGCATTAAATGCCGCCACCTACCTTCAAACGTTCGGATTCCCTCCACAATTATAAAAGGCATTCATTGTGGACGAGGGAAGTAGCTGAAAATCATTAAGTGTGCATAACTCCTACCTTCAAGAGCATTCAAGTGATTAAGCCTATCTTTAGTAGAAGAACTTCGCTTCAAACTGCAAACACCGCTGGAGACACAAATCCTCAATTTTCTTGACAATGCGGCCTTTTTCTCTAACCTTCAGCCGCCCAAACATAAATTTACGCAAATTGCAGGGGCAATGAAATAGTGAAAGAAGGATATCAGGGAGGGCTGCTCAGACGTGAGACGGCCCGCATTGCAAGAGAGAGAGGAGGAGAATCAGAGCTGCGGGTATTACCTTGTCTTTTTGCTGTTAGGAGAGGTATTTTGCAAGGGCCCAGCGCATGGGAAGCCTTGACCATGAGAAATGTAGGAAGTAAAGGCATTGTGTTAATTTTACAGCGTGAGTACATTTGTTTAAAAATATACGTATGTTTGGTTTTTTGATAAAATTCATATTATATATATATAATCTCAATCTATTCCATTCATTTGCTGGATCAACTACTAAAATGTACGTAGACATAATTTTTCATTATTTGACAATTTTTCAAAATATTTGTGTACAAAAAATTATTTTTTAATAAGATTTCATTATAATTGGTAGAGTTAAAAAATATATTTTAGATTAGTAGTTATGTTATATTATTTAAAGTTAATGTAATTAAGGTACTCTAAAAAATAACAATTTCATTTATTATTTTTATTTTTTGAAAATCTATTAATATTTTTTATTTTTCAAATATAATAGAATATAACAGTATCTAACAGCATCTAACCGCATCTAACAGTATCTAACGACATCTAACAATATCTAATTATTGAAATTAATAAGTTAATCTTAATTTAACACACGTAATATGATCCTAGACCCCTTATAAGTTCATTTATACCTTAATTACAAAATTCGAAACTCAGATAATATGATTTAATGAAATCCACCTCAATCTAATAGCGTCTAACAACATCTAACAGTATTTAACCGCATCTAACTGCATCTAACATCATCTAATTTTTGAAATTAATTAGTTAATCATAATTTAACACCTGTAATATGGTTCTAGGCCCCTTATAAGGTCATTTATACCTTAATTACAGAATTTGAAACCCAGAGAATATGATTTAATGAAATCCACCATAATCTAACAACGTCTAACAACATCTAACAGCATCTAACAGCATCTAATTTTTTAAATTAATTAGTTAATCCTAATTTAACACCTGTAATATGATTCTAGACCCCTTATAAGGTCATTTATACCTTAATTACAGAATTTGAAACCTAGATAATATGATTTAATGAAATCCGCCATAACCTAACAGTGTCTAACAGCATCTAACAACATCTAACTGCATCTAATTGCATCTAACAGCATCTAACCGCATCTAACAGAATCTAACAACATCTAATTTTTGAAATTAATAAGTTAATCCTAATTTAACACCTATAATATGATCCTAGGCCCCTTATAAGATCATTTAAACCTTAATTATGAAATTTGAAACTCAGATAATACGATTTAATAAAATCATCTTAATCTAACAGTATCTAACAGCATCTAACCGCATCTAACCTTATCTAACAACATCTAACAACATCTAATTTTTTAAATTAATAAGTTAATCCTAATTTAACACCTATAATATGATCATAGGCCCCTTATAAGGTCATTTTACCTTAATTACAGAATTTGAAACCCATATAATATGATTTAATAAAATCCACCTTAATCTAACAGCGTCTAACAGCATCTAACCGCATCTAATTTTTGAAATTAATAAGTTAATCCTAATTTAACACTTGTAATATAATCCTAGACCCTTTATAAGGTCATTTATATCTTAATTACAGAATTTGAAGCACATATAATATGATTTAATAAAATCTACATTAATCTAACAGCATCTAACAGCATCTAACAGCATAACGACATCTAACAACATCTAATTTTTTATATTTTAAAAATATTTTACATAATTTGGGTATTTTGCAAAAGATATATACTTAATAATTTATTTCAGAACTACACAGACCTTTAAATAATTTTAAAAATAAATAAATATGCAAAGTTATAATTAAAAATATTAACTAATTTAAATTAAATGAAATAGAAATTTACGTAAATATATAAAACTGTAATAATTATTATATATATGACGCTGTAAAACTAAAATTGTAATAAATTATATATAACTGTAATTTAGATTTTATATATAAATATATGTTACTTTTTGGGATTGGTTAAATAATCAATTTAGTAAATAACTATATTTAATAGAAATTTTATAATAAAATTTGTTAAGATTATATAATAATATTATTATAGTTTATATTTCAAATTTAACGTATTAATATATTAATTGTGATTTATTGTTACTAGAATTAATAAATTTAAAATAAAAATAGAATTATATTTACTTCAAGTGAAATTAATGTAAAATTATCAGTTTAATAAATATTTACATTGAATAAAAAATTTATAGAAAATCTTCATCTTATAGAACACCTCTAAATAAAGTCAAATGAAATTTTTTTATATAAAACTATAATTTAGGTTTAAATAAACTATAATTTATGTCTTTTGTAAAAGATATATACATAATAATTCATTTTAGTGAAAATTATACTTTTCTATTTATTCTGTGAATTCTGAACTAATATAAGGCATTTTTGCAAACTATTTCATTCAAAAAGGGCTTTTTCATATTTTTTTTCTAAAACTTTTCTTGTGAAATTCCTTCACAAGTCAAGAGGTTATTTTGTAATAATCTTTTTAAAAACATCTCCTGCAAATTTTCTATCAAAATTTGAGTTTTTCTATAATTTCTTCAAATTTGAGTTATACATATTTATATTAATATTTTAGACTATTTAAGTAGATTTATATTGAAAAGTGAAAGTTGATGTATTTCTTGAGGATTTTTATGAAACCCATGCCTCCAACTTTAAAAACGATAAATTTTATAAATCTAACATTAGGAATTACTTGTATGTGGGTAATAAGATATGAAGCAGTTGTTTTTAGATGTTCCTTTGAAAATTTTGCAAAAGTCAAGGTAGGATTACCCAAAAGAGTAAGTTTTTAATCACAATTTCATTCAAATGACTACTTGAAATGGGAAATTGAAGTAATCATGAAAAACCAACCGCGACAGCATGATCATTAGCGTTACTAGGGGATGAAGGAATTTCAAAGAGGAAGAAAATGCAAGTATGCAGCATCTTCATATTCAAAGTAGCATGTTTCAATGGAAACAAATACAACGTAGTGCTTTGAAATTACAAATAAGGATATCAATGTGCAAATAAATATTGCAGCATGCTATTTATATTATTTAAAGTGCGTAGCAACCATGAGATGAAAATTTTTTTATGAAAGCAAATTCTAAACTCCGACAGTTCAGTTCCATTGAAATTGAAATAAAATTCTGCCATAGCGTAGAAATATACGAGAAACTTCAAATCTTTTTGAAAATTTATAAAATCTTAGGAATGCCAAGTATTTTCTACAAGAAAGGATTACCAATGATAAAATGCAAAAATAAAAACAAAAACCAAATCAAAACTAACCGCAAAGTTGCTTCCAGCAAACAGATGCAACTTATGGGGCAGTTTGCCCATTCAACATGCACATGTTGAATTCATGACTTAGAAATCATTATAGCAGATGGAATTGGATCTTTACAAGTTAAAAATAAATAGGAAGCAAACTCGAAGTATAGTAAGCTATTAATGAAATCATATGACAGCAACTATAAAAAAAATCCCATAGGAAAATTACTGAAATGAAAGGAGCATTTATTATTATGATAGGTAAAACATCTGGTTTAACATTAAGAATTCCATAACAGATAGTGAAGAGTCCCAACAACAACAACCCAATAACAACAAAGGGAAGCTTCTCCCTTATCATCACTCACATCAAGTTATATACATGAATGCCAAAATTGATAGTGGAGAGCTCCAGTAAACAAAAACATAATTGGAAGCTTCTCCAATCTCCCTAAGCTTACATAATTCCTATTAACATGGATGCCATAGCGGATGGTGGAGAGCCCCAACTTAAAAATTTGGAAGCTTCTTGCTTAGCTTACACAACTCACAATAAGGTATATACATGTTCATGATAACAAAGGAAATGTACCCCATAATATAGTTTCCAACGCAAAAATGGGATCTTCTCAATGAATGGGCAACCCATCTCTGAAGTAAATCAGGCACACCAGAAGGCAAAATTAGAGAACATGTTGGCACAAGTATTCTGCCCTCCTGCACATCTGTAACATGGTCGGTTGTATGCATTTCTTTCGAGCTTCTTATCTAATTGAACATGTTTTCCAGCTTCCTGATATGTAACTCTCTTGAAAGATGCTAGCTGGATGTTCATTGATGCTGCAATAGCTTTCATCTCCCTTGCAATCTCAGTGAAGGAAGGCCTCATTGGAGGATGTTTTGACCAACATCTAGTCATCAAGGACCTCCATGCCGGGTCACACCAGTTGGGATCTCTGGCTGCAGATAGCCCACAACTACCCCAACTGCAAATAAGAGGAAAGGAAGAGATAAGTCATGCCAGTAGAGGAAAACTCATAATTAAGCTACAGGGAGAAAATTACCGGCATTACTCAACAAAAACACAAGAAGAAAACACAAAGCGAGGGTAAGTCAGAAGTTTGTAACACATCTAGAACTCAAAATAAAAGAGAAAACACTCAATATCTTCTCTAGGTGGAAAAAGTAATACCTTTTTTGTCACCAAATTTTTATTATTCTTCAGAAGCTCGGGAGCCATCCAAGGCAAGGCTCCTCTTGCACTTGCTAATACATTTGCATTTTGCTTCACCTTAGCCAAGCCAAAATCTCCTATCTGTAGAGGAAATATTTGTAATCAGAAATCTCACAACAAGGAATGAATGAAACTCTAGTTGCTTTCAACTTTGAAGTAGTCTGGCTATTAACTACTTATTTCTAAGCAAGCGTTTGGATGTTCAAACTATCGAACATGGTCTGTTCCTTAATTAAGGCTATGTTAGAGGATTTATATGCCAAGAAGTGCAACCAAACAAATCATATCTAGTTGGAAAGAGGTTGTTTCTTCTGTTGAGACATCATAAGCTACTAGCATGAATTGAATTTTCTATTGCTTACCTTGCACATTGGTCTTTGAGGATCCCGCGCATTGACCAGGAGGTTATGGGACTTCAGATCAAAGTGAATAATATTTTTCACATGAACATAAGCCATACCAAGTGCAGCATCCATTGCTGTGATTACCCTCTTTCGACAGTCAGTAGTTCTGTCAACGTAAAGAAGTTAATTTCACAGAAGTAGTAGAGGTTGAATAACTAGCTTCCTTCAAACAAAAGCTTGTGAGTGCAAAAGCAAAAGAAATCAAGTCTTTCTCCTATAACGGCTATTTGAAGATAAGAACAAGTAATACTTTAGCATTGCGATTAGGTAGGATAAAAATTCCTAGACATGAGTATGCTATGTATTAAGAAGAAATGGAATCGACATGCATTCATCTAGCAATGAAACTACTGTACAAGAAAAATGTTAGGACTATACCTTTCTTCTGCAGAACTTGTTTGAGTGAACCATTAACCATGTACTCTGTTATCATTGCTAGGCTATTAGGTGGTCCATCAGTAATGACTCCGCAGAATGACACCAATTTGCCTATTTCCTGAAAGATAGAAATGCATGCATTTATTTTGGAAGAAAAGCCAACAGCAATAGCTCAATAGTAATCATGAAAGAATTTTGAGAACAATATACAAAAGTTTTTTTTCTCCAAAAAAAAAAAATATCAGTAGCAGCAGGAAAGCAATGGATGCAAGTTCAAACAAGCTATAGAACTGTGGAATTTACAAAAAGATAAGCTTCCATGCCTAGATGAAATGAAGTATTTGTCAATAAACTAGATGGTTGGGAGTCTTGGGACTAGTGTACAAGATCATATCAATGCACAAATTAACATTTTGGTGGAATCTATGGTTAACTACTTCATCAGCCACCCCTGATACTCCTTTTGTCTTTCTGTTAAAAGCATACAGATATGCTATTAAAGCTTAACAAATGAATAGAATTCAGCTTCCATAATTTATTTGAACCTTAAGAACAACCCTCATGCCAACGAGATCAGGACTGTAGAACTCGCCCTCCTCCAATGCTGGCCCATCTGCACCTCTTTCTTTCAACTTCATGCATATAAATAAATGTGGGCTAGAGGTACTTCAAACTAAAAAACAAAAACAAACCGCATTTGTGAATAAATAGGAGTATACCACCTCTTTCTTACAACTTCTTTCAAATTCATTCTCTTGGACCTAAGGAGAAAGTGTTGCGCATATCCTTAGCAAATTAAGAGAAATCTATGTTTTGATGATTAACAATCCAAATTTAAATTTTAAATGGTACTAACAAGCTTGGTGAAATGATTTCAAGCTAGAAATTTCAAATATCAAAGCATGCCAACCCAAGTTCCAGAGCCAAGTCGACTCAGATATGTGACATGGGTCAAGTCCATACCCAAGTCAACCTTAGAATGAGTATGAGTTTTATTGCTCTTTTAAATCTCCATAATTTTCATTAAGGGGATCAAAATTATAAGGGATTAAGTTTTATCTACTAAAAGAAATTTAAAAAATCCAATTCACCTCTCCCCTCTTGAGTTATACCATAAACTCAGGACTAACAAAAAGGAAAACTTAAATCCAAGTCTAGGAACAAGCATACAGACTGGCAGCAGCTGAACCACTCAAATGCAACAAAAAGGAAGATTCTCAGTTTTTTACTCTTTCTTTACAAGAAGGCTTCTAAATTAAAAACAAAATTTTGGTCAGGTTCCAGGAGTCCTAGAGAGCATGCCCTACAACAAGACCACTTCCAACCCATACACCTCTTCAACTATTGGAAATTTGTTTGAGACCAACCAAAAAAATATACCCAATCCATCAATTAAGTGATACTATTCAAAGTCTTGAAGTTTTGGAGAAGGAAGATTTTAAGGGGGCCAAAAGAAGTTTCTGTAAAGCTCATCATCTCAGTGGCGCTTCTCGCACTTTATTAAGCCTTGGAAGGGGAGAGCTTTTAAGCACGTTCAGTACTTTACCTCAACTCCACGTTTGAATTTGAACCCCAAAATCAACTCCAAAATCAACCCAGCGGGTAGCCCAAAAAAGTAATAACATGCAATGTTGATGTAGGTTACCAGAGTTTGCCAACCAGCTCCAATGGCCACTCTTGAGAGGAACAAGATAAAAATTACAAACAAGATCACAGGTTACAATTTTAACATGGTCATAATGGTGAAATATAATTCACTTGAAACCAAAGCCACTACTAAGCATGATATCCAGAGTCCAGTTTGCTTAGGAGAGCTAGATGGCTAGCAACAACAGGGAAAACTTACTTTCCCTCTCGCACTTTGTTTTGACTCTGAACAAGATGAGGAATTTCGTTCATTAAGTCTACTTGACAGAACTGGTTGGAGGCTGCTAAGAACGAGGGAGACAGCTAACAACCTAGTAAGCTTGCTAACTAACTTTGTGACATCAATGCTACTAGTGAAAAGAAGAGGAATCTGGTCTCTGTGATCAAGGCCAAGGCCATGATAATGAGGCCTATGCTGACTGATGTGATTGAAACCACCACTACAGAGAATTTAGCTGCTTGAGAATTGCCAGTTCCAAGTTCATTGGACACCCTCACACTGTTATTAGATGCACACAAAACAAAAGTTTCCATAATTAATAAATCAAACTGTCTCTAATCATTAAAAGGAGTTAGAGAGAGATAGAGAAAGAGAGAGAATGAGGAAAAAGGAGTTATTGACCTTATGGCTGCATTGAATCCTCAAGCAATCATCATATCCCACGCATATAAGTTCATGTTGGAATTAGGAAGATGTATGTGTTATACTAATTAGAACAAGAGGCTAGGAAAAAGAAGGTTGAAAACTTAGCATCCTTGGTTAATCACAAATAGTTCATAATGTGAAAAGAAGAGAAACTCTAGTAGTGTGAGCATTAACTCTTTACCAGATAGAGATTGCATCAACTGGTATCAGAGGGTTCTTAAGGTAACCAGTGAGGACTATTAGTAACATCAAGTACCTGTATTCCAAGCTACAATAACAAGCAAGAGAGTGTAATTATATCATGTTTTTGTTCTCCTGGATGGGCCCGCCATTCATGTGTTCCAGCTCAAGAATTACAGCTGATGCTGGGAATAGTCTATGGGAAATTTACAGTTACGGAAATCAAGTATGTGTTTAGGAATGCTTCAATATGACTGACCATAACATGACAACTGAGGCTATGGAAAGCTTTAAAAACTGATACAGATCTATGAAAACCAACCATGAGAAACCAGACCAGGCTTCACCGCATGTTCCTGACCATATGTAGGCCATCTGACCAAAGTTGAGGAGCCAAAATGCCGAGTTAAGCGACACAGCATCCCCTTTTGAAAAAATTCAAACTCGGCAAGGAAAAGAAGACAAAGAAGAAGAAGAATTCAAATGCGTCTTCCAAAGAAACTTCTCAAAAATCAGTCTCTATAAATACAGAAAACTCCATAACTAAATCCCACCAAGAAAAAACCAAAAAAAAGGGAGTTACCTACGCGAGTGCTACTACTACTGTGAAGAAGGCGAGCAAGAGTAAAAGCAGAAACAAAGAAGGAATTTAAGGGCGGCAATGGGGTCCACACATGGAGAGTGGAAGAGAGCCAGCGATTCCTGAAAGGAGGGCTTTCTATAGTGAATGCATGCGACAACAGCGGCAGGAGAGGAGTGGGAGAAGATAGAAGTGGAAACGACGGGTGCAGCATCTGTTAGGTTATTATTTTAGGGTCGTGGTGTGGCTGGTGCGGAATGCTATGACAAGACAGATTTAGGTAATTTGGTGCTCGGACTCAAGAATGGCAGTAATGGGAGAGGAAATTTGAGCTAGGGCAGAAAAGGGGGAAGGAGAGATCATCAGGAGAGAGGAGATTCGAGCTAGAGCAACAAAGGGGAAAGGGAAGAAAAATAAGGAGAGAAAGAACAGGTCCGCATATGCACATGAGAAAACGGGCGATTGCATCAGCCTTATTACAATTTTTCATACAAAAAATGCCTTATATTTTTTCAACCATCGATTCAATATGGACAGTTCAGATGAGACTTCCTACGAGAAAAAACGTAGAAAGCGCTTTCTATGGGTTGGGCGCCATTTTGCAAGGAGCCCGATCGCCTGCTCCGGGGAGCAGGCAACGTTCCCTGCTCCCGGGAGCTTATACCCATTTATTTTATTTTATTTTTGAAAATTTCTTCTAAACAGTGTTAATCTATGTGTATTTAACATGTGTATAAGTTTTTAACATTTTTGGAGTATTTTAGATATTTATTTTTTATTTTTGAAAATCAGTGGCATTTTAGTAATTTAAAATTACTTAAAATGCCACTGATTTTCAAAAATAAAAAATAAATATCTAAAATACTCAAAAAATGGTAAAAATTTATAAACATGTTACATAAACCTGGATTAACAGTTTTATAAAGAAATTTTCAAAAAATTAAATAAAAAAAATTGGTATAAGCTCCCAGGAGCAGGGAACGCTACCTGCTCCTGGGAGCAGGCGATCGCGCTCCATTTTTGCAAACATTCTCTCCTCAATGATCCAACGGTTGCTGTTGGAGACGTCCAATCCGACACACGAGGGCAAGCCACACTGTCTCGGAAGTGAGGATCACTTCGATGGGGGCGCATGGCAGCACAATCCAGTCAAACTACAGTTTATGAAACTAAGTGGGTATCATGTACAACTGTATGTGTGTATTTGCAAATAACTATCTTTTTTTCCCATTTTAAATAGATGAAAATGGAGGTTGGTGCCATTCGATATATTGCTTTATATGTTCACAATTGAGTATAGATAAATTCTCACATCAATGATAGATATGTTGAAGTTCTCGAAAAAACGGTGACTAGGCATTGATGATTGTTCTCACGGGGCCATTACCGCGGTCACGATATCTGACGATGAAGAATTTCTACTTGGTATTAAGCTCAAGTATCTAAACTTTTTTTTGGATTTTCATCCATTCGTGTTTGTCTATAAAAGCAAAAATGTGATTAACTTACAAATTTGAAAAGAAAAGGTACATTTGCAATTTTATTCACAGTAAAGAGGCTTCCATAATTTTTTTTTCAAAAATAGGAGAGATTCTTCTGATATTACTCAAATTATAAAGGTATATTTCTAACATTCCCTAACACCATTTTTTCAACAGTCACTCGTAATTTTCATTTAAAATTTTATTTCATTCATCATTAAAAAGAGTTAATAGTTAAATAGACTTCAATCGAGATACTACGGCTGATTTGAATGTAATAAACATGCAAGAATATAATAAACTATAAAAATAAATTTTATTTATTATATAAATAAATTTTATTTCAAAACATTCTGCAAATCTCTACCCCAAGCTTTTTTATTTTACAATTTATAATTCAATACATCATTCAAGCACAACTAATACATGATTAAGGTATATAATTCAATGACAACAGTATGTATTGAATATTTTAATGTGCTACCCGCTCTGGGCCCATGTTAGTAATATTAAACCCAAATTTTATCCGCTTATTTTATTTAACATCTCAATTATTTTAACATTTTAAAAAAAAGACTCTATCAACAATTGTAAACAAAAAAAGCATTCAATCAAATGTCAGGGCAGGAATTAGTAATAAATTAAGTTTTTAATATTGTAACTTGAGTGATTGCTAATCTTAATTAACAAAATCCGCCACCCAAGCTTACCTATGCTAACACATGTATTTGTTAATGAACAGGTAAATGAGTGCTATTTTATTTATTTGTGATGTTTGTAACTGCATGTTTCCACGTTGGCTCCACAAATGATGAAATTTCCCCATGCGACATTTAGGTCGGTCCCAACACCTTATGACTAACGAAATTTAAAAAAAATATATAAGTTATTTCATCTATGAAATGTTATAATGACAATCATAAATATTAAAAATCTAACAAAACACATTAAAAACAACATTTTGATTGGGAATTGAGTTAAACATGATTAAAAATAAATATAAATCTAATTTTTACTCACCAGAAATAATTGGTTTTAGTTTCCTCCCATGTCTCAGTTGATCAAGTAAAATCTGGTACTATCCATAGACGATAAAAATTTAGGTATGTGGATAATAGAGTTCCAAAGCATTCAGAGATAGATGTGAACTATATACACGTTAAAAATGAAAAGAGGATGATCACCTAATCATAAAATAAGCATTGAACAAATAACAATATATTAAGCATGAGTGCATTTGTGGTGAAAATCATGAGGAAACTTTGTACACGTACTATTTCAAAGGGGTCAGTTTTACATCGTGTGGACATGCACATGATCACGCTTACTCAATTATTTTAGCGCAGCCTAATTAATTGATCGAAGTGAGAGTTTTTCCCAGCTGAAAAGAAGTGGGCCTCGCGCGGATGGATAGAAATTCGTCAAATGAGCGCTGAGAAAATACTCCTAACACGCAAGTGCACGCATGCCCTCACAAAGCATCTGCAGCACATGGCACGTTGGACGGTGGAGATGAAGGGATTTATCCTTCGGATTAGGTATAAAAATTCCCGTCCAAATTTTCCATTTTTTTTAATAAGATCTTCCATTTTTCGAGACAATGTTTTTGTAATTATTTTATTAACAACAATATTAAAATTACATTCTTACACATGAGTTGAGCAGGTGCACCCAGGAGCATTGAGCCTCAATGCTTCGGACTAATTTTAAATTATTATTTCAATTAAATGCATAATCAATTTAAATTTAAAATATTATAATAATTATTATATATATTTTTAAAAATAAAATTGTATAAATTCCAAATATTGTGGAAGTGTCTTCTCATTTCTGGAAAAGCTTAGAAATTCATGAAAGGACAAATTCTAAATTCATTAACAAATTAAAAGAAGACGAGATGGCGGATGAGGAATTTCAAATGTTAGATCATTTTCACTTCAGCCTCTCAAAAGATCAAGGAATGAAATTAGAGTTTTTTATAGGAGATGAAACTAGGAAGATGTTGTTGAGGTCAAAGCCTAGCATAATAAATGAACTAATCAAGCATCCACGGAATTGGGAACTCAAAAATCAAAAGGTTCTTGCTGCGGGAGGGACAGTGCTTCAGGATCATATAGTGTTTCAAATTATGTTCTATATTGTCTGGGGCTCAATTGAAGATGATCTTGTATTATCTGCTGACATCTGGAAGCGTGGGCTGAAGTTTGTTATATTTTGGGTTCTGCAGAAAACCATAAGAAAGCTCATTTCAAGACCCAAGGATGCAAGGATCTAGTGTCTATCAACTGCAATACTCGGCTAAAGCCAGGAGCCCATCTGCTTTCACCCTATAACAAGATTAGCAAAAGTGGGCTGCAGATAGTTGAGAAGTCTGATTGGAAGTATAAAGAAAATAAATATGACAGTTCTTTGAGGGAAACTACAGAACATTCTCAATTCTGTAAGAATTTATACATGGCAAAGAAACGGTAAAAGCCAGTTTTACATCCTTCCAAGACTAGTGTGATATCTAATAAGCTGTAATTAGCCTTTTTTCCACATTAATACCAACCTTTCTTGCAAAAAATCCTACCAATTTTGGCTTTATTCACTTCATGATTGACATTATTACCTAATTTCTTCCACGTCTTTTGCTTTTTTCCCTCCTTTCCATCTTCTAGTCTAAAATGGATAGTCACAACTTTGCATGAATACAATTAAATGAATTGATAATATTATCATACATCCTTCACGACAAGGAAATTGACGGAAAAGGGGAATATGTCTATTCTCCTTTTGAAAGCATAAGGTTCTAACTTCACAGTCCAGATATCCTTGCTTTTGGGGGCCAACACTGGCATGCCCAATAGTTCGCATGCCCAATAGTATAGTGAGTCCGGATCCAATGCACCCACGTGCACTGAGCTTCGGTGCATCCGGGTGCAAAAATCTTTTTTTTTTTTATACAAGTGTTAATCTAGATGTATTTAACATGTGCATCAATTTTTACCATTTTTGAAGACTTTTATATATTTGTTTTTTGATTTTTTTAAATCAGTGGCATTTTCGTATCAAAAAAAAAAAATTAAATTAGTAAAATGCACCTGGGTGCACTGAGGCTGACACGTATTTCATAAAAGCTATGGTGGACAGCTAGGAGCAAATTCGGATTATGCTTCAGAAGAAAGGAAGGGCATATATGAGAATAGATTTGTAGAAAGGTAAGGACATGGAGTAGGAGGATTTGCAGAAAAGTAGGGAAATGCAATGAATGCAAAAATAAGAGAGATTCACAGAGAAGGATTATTCAATCAGCATGGTATTTTGGCAAGATTCAGAATGTAGACCATACTGGACAATTTTTTTAAAAGCAAACAATTATGAAAAAGTATCTTAAAAACACAGCAAAATTAGGAGATGCAAGCATATATAGTTATTGACATGTTGCCCATATGGATAATGGTGCATCAGCCTATACCTTTGAATGATTTTGATATTATACTTTGGAGATAGGTATGTATTATGTGTAGTTAGCAATATTTATTTTCTACATTTTAAAGTCAAAATTTTCATAAAAAGATATAAATATCATGAAAATTACATTGAAAATGTACATACATAAACTATTCCAAACAACTCAATAGACAAGTCCCAAAAATCAGCATTAACTTTTTTTCTTTAAAGTTCAGAACTAAATAGAATTTTATCAAAAAAATAGAATTTTCTTTAAAAAAAAAAAAAAAACAGAATGATAGGTCTAGTATAATCATTACAAACAACGAAATCTTAATCAGATCTAACAGCAAAACGCAATCTAGAAGGAAAAATAATATGTTTACTCTTGACAAAATTTTCTTCTTCGCATTAAATCCTAGATTGCATGCAAAGAAATAATTTTCTGTTAATTTTAGCAGGAATGAATGTACTTCCCCCCAGCCATATGGCTAAGGAAATCAATCCAACATATAGTGTGAAATCTCTGTCTCACAACAGATTATGGCAACTACGACCCAACTACCATCAAAGTGAAACATAAAAACTATAACCAGGAAGTAAAAAAGCAATTTCCACACACCATCATACAGCAATTGTCAATAATCACTTCTTCATATGTAATTTCTGGATACTTCTCTGCAACCTCCCGACAGCACTGCAGATAAAGACAAATAGGAATAGTGGGTGACTCTGTATGTGTGTGTGTGTTAGAGACAGAGAGAGAGAGAGAGAGAGATCGTCAGCTTAATCATATTCAACCTTGAGAAAAAGACCATCAGTCTTCCTCATTATGTTCGCCTTGTGTATTGCCGACACCCTTTCTCTGCCATTTGTCTTTGCATAGTGAAAAGCATATTCTGCTACCCTCAAACTCGCCTGGCGAGTAATGATCTTGAGACTTTCAACTACACCTCTCACCACCTGGTTATGTTTCATTGACCCACCAAGGGACCATGAGAATTAATCACATACATGCAAATACAACAATGATAAAATGTAAAAGATGGAAATAGTGTCAATACAAGCTTACTTGATGTTCCAGGCCACTGTACTCTCCTTCAGTATTTTCACGAATTGTCACAAGATGTACATCATCATATCGAGTTTTATAACCAGAGAGACTGGTGCAGGGTCTAACATTTGCATATAAACCAAGTTCCTTCCGTAGTGTAAGGTTCAAAGACCTGTGGCCCTTCCCAATTGGAGTGGCCATGGGCCCTTTCAAGCCAACACCATTTCTACGTACAGAGTCCAAGCTTTCCCAAGTTAGGAAACTCTCTGTTCTCGGGTCAACTTCCTTTCCCACAAAGTGCTCTTCCCATTCTATTGGGACTCCAGCAGCATTGAATACCTGCACTAACACATGGTTGATAGCAGATTTTAAAAAAGGTTTGAAAATGGTTGACGATCTCATAATGGATAAGATGTGATAAATGAGTATTAAGACAAATCTATAAAACACCCCAACGGCAATATTACCGATGACATTATTTACTGCTGTAGGACTGCCTTAAATTGATAGCAAGTGAAGAAGGACAATGCAATACAATAAACTGCACCTCTCCTTTTCGCATTAAAATGAGTATTCTTAAAGGTTGAAAAGAAGAGTTTGCCTTTGAATATAGCCATCTAGATCAATTTTGATATCAGTATCAGCATGTTAAAAACAAGGAAGACATCTGCACAAACTTCAAGCCAAACTCAAGCCTCCAAAAGCATAAAGTATAGCCTAGAATTACTAAAGGTAAAATATAAAAAAGGATAACAACTAAAAAAAACCCAGTTTGACAGACATCTCTCTAACCAAAAGCATAAAGTATAGCCTTTCTTTTTTTCTTTTTTTCAACAGGAAGTAGAGTAGTAACATTCTATTACAACCAATAATCCCATCATGAAAGAGACAACCAAAAGCTTTTGATCTCTGAACTTAAGAGCAACTCTTGGGAATTGACATCAAAATGGTGCCCTTCATTTGAAAATCTGGATAGAGAAAATGGCACAATTACAGGACCCTAAAATCCTTTTCCTCTTTGGACTAACTAGCCACATGGAACCCCCACCAATCTGTCCGTTGCTCAATTCTCTAAGACATGATTTTGGATGTCAAACACTCTTAACGACCATCGAGAATCCATCCACGAGTTAAAATAACTTACAATCAAATTCATCAACTTATGAACCCATATAAAGCAAAAGCACAAGCATTCATAATCAATTATTTCATAGGCCCATTCTCAATGATAAGATGGACAAAAGACTACCAGTAAATTTCGCTTGAAGTTTTCTTATTATGTTTTCTCTTCATTCATGACAATATTCTTTTTTTTCCCTAATTTTAGAGACTCTAATTTGGATTTTAATTAGCTAAGGAAATTCCATTTCAAATCTACTCAAAATATCAACTTTCTTTCACCTTTCCAAATAAACAATGATAGCCATCGAGGTACTAAGGCTTTGTTTGGTTGCACATTTTGAGAGCAGCAATTGCTGTTTTGCCTCTGCAAGAAAAAGAGGTTTGGGGTATAATCGTTCCATACATTTCAATGTATTTTTAGCCTTCAAAAGTGCTAGAAACGGAAGCTTTGAGGCTTTATTTGGGTGCAAGCCATTTAGTGTTCCCGCTAGTAGACCAATGCTTTGGGAGAAGCAGTTTGTATTTGCTGATGTTGTTAACACTTGTGAAGGCTAAAAATGACTTAATTTGCATGAAAAAGCACTGTGCTAGCCAAACACCTACTTCTGGTTGCTGAAAAGTGCTTGGGACAAACCAAAAAGATGGCTAAACAAAGCCTCAGAAACTTCTTCCTCTGAAGCTCTAGTCCACCAGCTAAATGCTCAGCAAACACAAGTGAAATCTAAAACTATTGTGATTCCAGATTCCCACTCCCATGCACAAGCACAATTGTAAGTTAATACCATGCTCCAAAGGCAAACATTTTCAACACAACTAGTAACAAAACACTGATTAACTACCAATCACTTTAGAGCAGGAATATGTATCTTTTAGTTTGAAAGTTTCCATTTAGCAATGTGAATTTAGTCAATATTTACTTGCACAAGTGATTGACACCAGTGTGCATGACCGAAGTGGAAACAAATCTTCTCAGTTTCCCAACAAGAATATAATTATCTTGAAAACTTTTCTTAACACCAGGAATCAAATTTTAAATATTGACTAAATTTAAAATTTTCTTAACACTAGTGATTGACACTAGGCATCGATGATTGTTCTCACGGGGCCATTACCGCGGTCACGATATCTGACGATGAAGAATTTCTAATTGGTATTAAGCTCAAGTATCTAAACTTTTTTTTGGATTTTCATCAATTCGTGTTTGTCTATAAAAGCAAAAATGTGATTAACTTACAAATTTGAAAAGAAAAGGTACATTTGCAATTTTTATTCACAGTAAAGAGGTTTCCTTAATTTTTTCTTTTCAAAAATAGAGGAGAGATTCTTCTGATATTACTCAAATTATAAAGGTATATTTCTAATATTCCCTAACGCCATTTTTTCAAGAGTCACACGTAATTTTCATTTAAAAATTTATTTCATTCATCATCAAAAAGAGTTAATAGTTAAATAGACTTCAATCAAGATACTACGACTAATTTGAATGTAATAAACATCCAAGAATATAATAAACTATAAAAATAAATTTTATTTGTTTATTAAATTTTATTTCAAAACATTCTGCAAATCTCTCCCCAAGCTTTTTCATTTTACAATTTATAATTCAATACATCATTCGAGCACAACTAATACATGTTCAAGGTATATAATTCAATGACAACCGTATGCATTGAATATTTTAATGTGCGGGCGTTTTGGGCCCATGTTAGTAATAGTAAACCCAAATTTTATCCACTTATTTTATTTAACATCTCAATTATTTTAACATTTTAAAGAAAAACTCTATCAACAATTGTAAACAAAAAAGCATTTCAATCAAATATCAGGGCAGGAATTAGTAATAAATCAAGTTTTTAATATTGTAACTTGAGTGATTGCTAATCGTAATTAACGAAATCCACCACCCAAGCTTACCTATGCTAACACATGTATTTGTTAATGAATAGGTAAATGTGTGTTATTTTGCTTATTTATGATGTTCGTAACTGCATGTTTCCACGTTGGCTCCACAAATGATGAAATTTTCCCCATGCTCGGTCCCAACACCTCATGACTAACGAAATTTAAAAAAAATATATAAGTTATTTCATCTATGAAATGTTATAATGACAATCATAAATATTAAAAATCTAACAAAACACATTAAAAACAACATTTTGATTGGGAATTGAGTTAAACATGATTAAAAATAAATATAAATCTAATTTTTACTCACCAGAAATAATTGGTTTTAGTTTCCTCCCATGTCTCAGTTGATCAAGTAAAATCTGGTACTATCCATAGACGATAAAAATTTAGGTATGTGGATAATAGAGTTCCAAAGCATTCAGAGATAGATGTGAACTATATACACGTTAAAAATGAAAAGAGGATGATCACCTAATCATAAAATAAGCATTGAACAAATAACAATATATTAAGCATGAGTGCATTTGTGGTGAAAATCATGAGGAAACTTTGTACACGTACTATTTCAAAGGGGTCAGTTTTACATCGTGTGGACATGCACATGATCACGCTTACTCAATTATTTTAGCGCAGCCTAATTAATTGATCGAAGTGAGAGTTTTTCCCAGCTGAAAAGAAGTGGGCCTCGCGCGGATGGATAGAAATTCGTCAAATGAGCGCTGAGAAAATACTCCTAACACGCAAGTGCACGCATGCCCTCACAAAGCATCTGCAGCACATGGCACGTTGGACGGTGGAGATGAAGGGATTTATCCTTCGGATTAGGTATAAAAATTCCCGTCCAAATTTTCCATTTTTTTTAATAAGATCTTCCATTTTTCGAGACAATGTTTTTGTAATTATTTTATTAACAAGGATTTAATATATATATTAAATATACTTTGATTAATATTTGTATAAAAAACTTTTAAAAATTAAAATAAAAAAAAATAGATATATACGAGCAGGAGCATTGAAGCACCTGATCAGCTCCCTTCTTACGCACGGACGTTAGTCCATTTTTTTTTTATATATATAAGATCTTCCATTTTAAGCGACAATGTTTTTAACCGTTTTGTTGGCAACATTATTAGACTTGCATTCTGAAGTCAGAACTGAAATATGTGCTTCGGTCCAATTATAAATACGAGAATTAAAAAAAAATTCCATGTGATCATTGACGATTATAGCTTATTCAACTTAATTTCCTTCCAAAATGAAGCACTTGTTATTACAAATATTACCCCCATTGCCCCACTTGGAACCGAAATGACAACAGCAACAGCTTATGGTCGAGCACGCTCATATTTACATAATAACCCAACATATTTACATTAGGCAAATCCACAGATTTTCCTAGCTAATTACTAGATTCCAAGCTTGATTAGATGGTCTTCGGATCCACCCCAACCGATTTCAATGTCTCCGCTCGTTTTGGGCTGCACAAACACAACATCAACAAAAGTGCATTTTAAGTGCCATCTCATGGTTAGGTGGAATACACATGCATATAATACAATATTATTTAACCAGCCAATAACCTTGTTTATATATTTGCATTTTTTTATGCATAGTAAGTGCATTCTCTTCACGTATCAATTGCAATTTAAACAACAAATAACCTTTTATATATTTTTACATTTTGTTTGATGCAAACCAAGAATATTCACTTCATATATCAAATTTCGTTATGCTTGCCTTGCACGTATCTTTTGCAATTTTTTTCAAAAATAAAAAATCTTCAACTACCGCATGAAAAATAGAAAAAATTATAATTTTAAAAAGTATCAAATATATACACGAAACCAAAATAAATATTAAGACATGAACTAAATCCACTTGTTCATAAAAATTAAGAACATATATATAATATACAAAAACGTTAATTATTATATATATATAGTAATAATCACATACACCTCATTGTTACTCTAAGGTACTAACACTACTTAGCTTTATATACAAAAAAATGTTAATTATTATATATAGTAATAATCACATACACCTCATTGTTACTCTAAAGTACAAACACTACTTAGCTAAAGTGAAAACATCCTCACGCATACAACATTTTATATATTTTTATTTTTTCATTTTTATATATTTGCATTTCACAAACAAAAAATTTGGTACAACAAAATGAAAAAGGATAATTTACAAATTTACCTATATAATTTAGCCATAATTACAAATACAACACATAATTTCAAAAATTATAAATAACTCTTACATAATCTGATTATATTTGCAAATATACATAAAACATCACCATGGCATCAAGATATATTTATAATTTACATCCAAACTGTACAAAATACTGAAATTTTTTTTAACCATGTTTAAAAATATACTCACATAATTTGCAAATAGACTTACACTACAATGGTTTTATGATAGAAATATGATAGAACCAACTCTTACATAATTTGATTATATTTGCAAATATATCTAAAATATCACCATGACATCAAGATATATTTATAATTTATATCCAAACGATACAAAATACTTTAAATTTTTTTTAACAATGTTTAAAAATATGCTCACGTAATTTGCAAATAGACTTGCACTATAATGTTCCTATAATAAAAATATGATAGAACCATTATATGTTCCTATAATAGAAATATGGTAGAACCATTATTTGACAGTGGTCAAACTATGTATAGTCATTTTCAATTTCCAAAATGATAGGGGATACATTTGCAATTATATCAAATCATATAGGTATTTACAAATTACCTAATAAAATACAAAATCCACTACAGTATCCTTACTTATCCTATATACGGAAATTAATTAAAGAAGAAATACCGAAGCCAATTAAAGACTTACATTTTGAAGGGATCCCCTTCGATGGGGTGGTCAACGATTTCTTCCATGTCCAGGAGGTGTGCTATCCTCCTCATCAAGTTCTTAGTGAGGAACTTCTCAGAGTCTTCCACCACACGCTCCGGTTCCACCACCTCCGGGATCGTCTCCCTCTTCTTCTTACTCACGAACACGTTCGGCGCGTGCCTCAGCTGATGCTGTGCTGTGTACAACCCCAGCGACACCGACAGGCATATCATCCCTAATGCCACACACACCGGCACGTACTCACCCTTCAGAGGCCTGAGAAAATTTTCATCCAAATGCAAATTCGAACTTAATTAATCTCGTTTTGACGATTAAATCAAAATCTAATCCAATCATTTTATTTATTCTATGATTTTTCAAAGCATGGTACATACCTTGAAGTGATTTGGGAAGGATCCAACGGAGCTGCAACTGATTTCATTCTGGGAGGCACGGTCGAGATCGTTCGATGATTAATCCCACCCAACCGACTCATCATCTTTCTCCAGTAACTCTGGATAACACACATCAACGGTTTAGATCTCTATCTTTCTTCTCCCCATATAAAGAAATCCGCATCGTTAGATACTCACCATTGCTCTAGCGGCCATGGTGGACGGCTTGGATGCAGGATGAAAAGATCTGAAACTGGTTGCTTGGCTAACGCTGAGCCGCGGTGCAGAAAAGCAGACGGAGGCAGCTGATCAATCGATGCTTGTCTTGCTCCCATGCTCCGCGATGCTTTTTAATGGATTAGTGGAGGACACGTGCCACCGATGCAGAGGAGGTGACACGTGCCCAAACGAGAAGCGACACGTAGGCCGTAGAAGGCTCATGAAGGTGCCACGTTCAATTATCCATTTCGCTTATGCGAGGGGTGCAATTGTTTTAACTGCATAGTTCTAGATTCTTCGCTTCTCTCTCTCTCGATCGATCAAGTAAAGGCCACACTTCATACGCCGGCGTAAATATTAATCCGAATCAGAATAAGTTTAAACATATATAATTGCCACACGCTACCGTTCGGAATACGCAATTAAGCTTTGGGTCGCCGACCCGTGAAATTTGATAATTTTTAAATTTGCTTGATTTTTATTTTAATTTTTAAAATTCGCGTAAATATCCATATTTACTGGTTTTTAAGAACCAAAAATAAAATAACAAATAAATATCAGAAATTGTCAAATTTTATTCAAAAAATAAAAAAATAATTTTTAAAATTTCCAATGCAGTTTTTTACATCTTCCGTACAACTTTATGTACTCTGGACATACATTATTATATTCTCATTTTATTATTCTATCCTATCTAAACTTATTAAATCCATATGAATGAGCTCTAAGAATTTTTAAAAATAAAATAAGTCTGTACTAGTGGCACATTGCCACATTGCCAAGAGTTCAGAAAGGTTATTCCACATTCCACGTCACCATCGTCATCGTGGATAATGATGTGCGGATTCTTCGAACGTCTCCGCTGTCAAGCAAATTAATTTGTTCCTTACTGTTATAGCTTTTGGCATAAATCAGACTAAACTGACCAAAATTTGAGCTTTATTAATATTGCATGGATGTATAGCTGCTGATACTTTGAAAAGCCCATATGAAAATTAAGAAGATGGGTGATATGTGTGTCTGGGTGCATGAGACTCTCATGTGTTTTGTATTGAATTTTCCTAAAAATATATATATTTTTTTATATAAATGTGTAGAGCTAAATATATTTAACCTATGAATTAAGTTTGATCATTTTCGAATATTTTTAAGTATTTTTTATTTTTAAATACAATAGTATTTTCGTAATTTTATGAATCAAACATTAGAAAAATGTTACTATGTTTAAAAATAAAAAATACTTAAAATTATTCAAAATAATAAAATTTGATTTACAAGTTAAATACATCTAACTCTACATATTTATGAAAAAACAAAAATAATAAAAAAGAGTTCAACGGTGGAATGCATGGGAGTCCCACGCAACCGGCTGCATGAGATTACTCCTCAATTAAGAAATTTTTTTTTTATTCAAGACATTTTACAAGGCTTTTTCCGCTTTTAAATAGATCAAAATGGAGGGTAATGAGTGCGATATTATTTCTTTATTTGTTTATAATTAGGCAATCTTGATGAGAATTCCCACATGGATTATACAGATGATGAAATGCTGCATTATAACCAGAGGAAACAACCTCGCGCGCTTTTGATCGACAATGATTATGCTTCCATGTGACAACTAGCACTGTCACAGAATCTGATCTTGAAGAATTTCCAATTACGACTGAGCTCGGATGTTTTTACATCCTTCTCTTGATTTCTTTTGTTTTGGTACTTTGTAAAACTCACAAGGAAAATATGTTGGATGACATTCACTAGCTCAGCTAATTGCGCTTTAAGAATTACTTTTCTTTGTCTGCAAGACATTTTATGAGGCCTTTTTCCATTTTTAAATAGACGAAAGTGGAGGGTAATAACTGCGATTTTACTTCTTTATTTGTAGATGATGAACTCCCACATCGATCGATATAAGCTACATGTCGGCATTATAACCAAAGAAAGCAAACGTGTGGCTGTCTGAGCTGTGATGATATTACCATGTGACAATTAGCGCCGTCACGCGGTCTGACATTGAAGATCTCCTGGGTATGGCTGAGTTCAGACAATAATGTTTTGCCCTTCTCTTTTCTTTTTTTTTGATGAAAATGGGTATACTCATTCCCTAACCCCTCACAATATGGAAAGACCCCTCACAATATGGAAAGGGTTATGGAAGGAGTAATCCAAGCAATTCATTGCCAAAAAATTATCTGTACAAATGTTCCAAAAAATGGCCTGGGGGGGTACCCCACCAAAGCTGAAAGTCAGACGCCGAAATAGACACCAAATCGGCTAAAGAGTGCGCAGCAGCATTTCCTTGTCGTAATACATGGTGGACCGAAAAAGAGACATTGTCGAGGATAATCGACCTAGCCTCATCGATAATGAAGCCTACGGGGGAAGAAAAGTGATGCGGATCAGCCAAAAAGTTGCATAGTGTGAGGGAATCGGTCTCAAACAGGACTTGTTTGAAGTTCATCTGAAGAGCCCACTTCAGTCCCAAGAGGAACGCAGTAGCTTCCATTAGAAGAGGATCCCCGCACGCTCTGCGCTTCCACCCGCAAGCAGCAATAAACAGACCCTCCGAGTCCCTGATGATAGCACCACAGCCAAACACGGCCATCTCCCTCCTGCACCGTGCGTCAATATTAATCTTAACAAACCCCGGTGGAGGCCTAACCCAGCGAGGCACCAATGGTCTATCCAAAAAACCAGACGGAACAAGCACTTTAGCCAACCCAGGATGATAACGATATTCCGCACACCAGTCCAAAGTGTCCCTGAAGATAGGACGGGATCCCTCCTCAATGAATTTGTTCCGCAGATACCAAACCCTCCAACAGCAAAGAATGAAGAAGGTGAGGTCGTCGAGACGGTTCTCCCTAACGAGCACATCAAAAGCCTCCAGAATAGAAGCCACAGAGGGGGCCAACCTGGCTGCAGAACGACACACCCCCAATGTCGAAACACACCCCAGGAACAAATGGTTCGCGTCCTCAAGATCCGACTTGCAAAGGAGGCACACAGGGTCCACCCCCACACCCCTGTGATTTAAGTTATGTAGCGTAGGGAGCGCATCCTTTAGAAGTCTCCAGCCGAAAATGATAACTTTTGGTGGGAGGTGAAGCCGCCATAATGCCTTAAAGGAAGCCCCGTTGACATGAGAATCACACTCTGTACACAGGAGCCTATATGCCGATTTGACAGTGTAGTTACCACTCGGCTCATGTTTCCAGTACACACGGTCCGCAACAGGATCCAAGGGGATCGGAACCATAGCAACATCGAGCCACCTCACCTCCCCCATAGCAGCCACCACCCGATCCATATCCCATGAATTAGTAGCCTGATCGAAGAAATGGTTAGCCCTGACGTCCTCCGGGATAGAGGCCGGAAGGGGCCCCGCCTTACACACCACATCCTCAAGCCACAAATCAGAAAAGACCCTAACCCGTTGTCCGTTGCCAATACGCCATTTGCACCCAGCTTGGATCAGATCCCTAGCTTTCAGAATACACCTCCAGGTGAAAGAATCAGACGGCCTCACACGACAAGACCAAATGTCCGTGTTTGGAAAGTATTTGGTCATGAGGATTCTGTGGCACAATGACGATTCGCGGGAGACAAGCCGCCAAACCTGCTTAGCCAGCAGAGCAAGATTGAACTTATGAAAATCCCTGAACCCCAACCCGCCAGCCTGCTTAGGTTTACACATTTCCGTCCAAGCCACCCAGCTCATCTTCCTCTTTCCATCCTTCTCACCCCACCAGAATTTACTTAACATGGCATTTAAGTCCTTACAGAAAGATATGGGTAATAAAAACATACTCATGGCATAGGTTGGAATGGCCTGAGCAACCGCCTTAATTAATACCTCTTTACCTCCCCATGATAGCAGTTTACCCTTCCATCCCTGCAAACGCTTCCAAATCCTCTCCTTGAGACCCTTGAAGAAACCCATTTTTGATCTGCCTAACCAGGCCGGAAGACCAAGGTATTGTTGGAAGACCTGATGACCCGAACCAAGAATTTGGATCATATCCCTTCTAATGATATCCTGCGTGTTGGTGCTGAAGAAAGCCGCCGTTTTTTCCACATTTATAAGTTGACCCGAAGAACCGGCATATTGACTCAGAATATCCATAAGGTTACGAGCATTATCCACACTGGCCCTAGTAAAGATGATCGCATCATCAGCGAAAAGAAGGTGGGAAATCACTGGACCATGCGGGAGAAGCCTAATACCATGAAGAGCCCCGGTGGCGACAGCATGAGAGATGATAGCGGATAGCCCCTCAGCACAAAGAAGAAAAAGATAGGGTGAAAGCGGGTCACCCTGCCTTAGTCCCCTTTGGGGAGAGAAGAAAGGGGAGAAGAAGCCATTGACATTAACTCTGTAAGAGACCGTGGAAATGCAGCTCATGATCCAATCAATCCAAATCGGGCTGAAATTCATAGTCTCCATCATCAGTTTAAGAAACCCCCACTCAACTCTGTCATATGCTTTCGACATGTCCAACTTGATAACCATCTCGTTTTTGCGCCCCGTAGAACGTCTTCGCAGGTAATGGATCGCCTCATAGGCAATCAGCATATTATCAGTAATAAGCCTACCGGGGACGAAAGCACTTTGTTCCTCACTAATAACATCGTGGAGTGCCACCATGAGTCTGTTGGCTAAAACCTTAGCCAGGATTTTGTAGACCACATTGCAGAGGCTAATAGGTCTAAACTGAGAGAGATCCTGAGCACCGCTCCTCTTTGGAATCAAAATAATAGTGGTGGAGTTCGTGTTCCTGATAAGCATGCGTCTCCGGACCGGGTTGCCTTCATCCATAAACATTTTGCACCACCCGAAGATATCGCTTCCCACCGTTGCCCAATGCCTTTGGAAAAACCCAGCAGACATCCCATCCGGCCCCGGGGCCTTAGAAGGCCTCATACTTTTGACCGCTCTAACAACTTCCTCGACCTGCAGTGGTCTGATAAGGCCCTGCCTTTGCTCAGAAGAGATTCTTCGCAAAACAACATTTTCGACCCATGGAGACGGCGATGGGTTAGAGGAAGCAAAAACATCAGAGAAGTAATCGACAGTATGCTCTAAAAGGCTATCCTGGTTCCTCACCCAATTGCCATTAGAATCCCTCAAGGCGTCGATATGGTTAGCGCGTCGCCTATTGGAGGCAATCCTGTGGAAAAACTTGGTGTTTTTATCCCCCTCGAGAAGCCAGTGTGACTTCGCCCTCATCCTCCAAAGTTGCTCTTCATCTTCCAGCAGAAGGTTGATCTGTACCTTGAGTTTTTGCATGGAGTCGTCCCTCGAATCAGACGACCTGAGGGAAGATAGAAAACTGAGCTCTTTCTGTTTTGAAGCGATCGCCATTCGAAGATTACCCTTTTTACCTTGGTTCCACTTTGCAAGTTCAGTAGCCGCACGCTTGATTTTCCAAGAAACCAAACAATGATGTTGAACCTCCATAGGGGCCTCAGATACCCAAACCTGATCAACAATACGAGAAGCTTCTTTGTCACGAGCCCAGAAGAGTTCATACCGGAATTCCTTAGGGGGTTTTCTTGTCCCGCGATTGGAGTCGAGAATCAATAAGATGGGGCAATGATCCGAGGTGGGAGCCGATAAGTGATGAATCTTAGCATAAGGGAACCGATTGAGCCAAGAGGGTGAGCACAGTCCTCTGTCCAATCTCGCCTCCACCCTATGCCGGCCCCTCCGATTGTTCCTCCAAGTCATCGGAGGGCCAACACAACCCACATCCAAAAGGTTACAATCATCAATAGCATCACGAAACATGTCCATTTGACGCCAAGGACGGGGTCTCCTACTCACATATTCGCTGGGGCCAACAACTTCATTGAAGTCACCCATAACCATCCACGGGTCATTACAATCCCTCATCAACTGCCTCAGAAGATTCCAGCTTAGGAGTCGTTGGTGAGTTTCGGGGTGGCCGTAGAAACCAGTGAACCTCCAACCGCAGAAGTTTACGTCGATATGATGGTTGGAAAAACTCTTAATGATAGCTTGGTTATCACTATTCCAAAGGAGGGCCAAACCCCCCCTTCTGTCATGAGATTCCACAGAAAAACAAAAGTCAAAATGTAGCCTTCTTCTAACTCCCTCCATCTCTTTAGCGTTGTGTTTGGTTTCACAGAGGAAGATCAAACAGGGAGCTTGTTTCTTAACCACGTTAAGGAGGCTTCGGATTGCACGTGGGTTCCCAAGCCCACGACAATTCCATGCTAGGAGAGCCATATCAAATGAGGCGGGGCTGGGGAGTGCCCTCAGCCGCCGCCTCCAAGATACCATTATCAGTTTGTTCCTTCCGCCTTTTAAGCTGCACCTCCTCAACATCCCCCTCCCACTCTTTGATTCTCGTGCCAAGGTCCCTAAGCCTGCATTGCTGAAATCCGCTGATATCCGCCTCCTTGTCCTCTCTGGCCCTTCTTTTCCACTTGCGATTAGTGTAATTTGTCTCCCGAACACACCCACCATTGGCTTTGTCCATATCCATTCTGGTGCCCGAATCATGCTCCACAAGGGTAGAAGAAAGCCTGGCTCCCTGGAGAACCTTAACCTCAACCAGCGGAAAACCATCCATCCCCTCATCTAGGACTGTGGACCCAACTATGTGCGATATGGGTTGCACACCCTTCTCCTTCCCCCTGTCCGTTGCCACCATCTGCCTCCCCCGGACCACCCTGTCCACGCTCCCGCTGCTAATGGAGGGACAACAGGTTTGTTCAGTCCCCCAGCTATCTCGGACAGCACCCACATCCACTTGCCACAATTCTTCAGCAGGCACATTCACAATTAGCTCACCTTCAGCTGGAACGACCTCCACAACCGCGGCTGGGATGTCGCTGGAAGAGATCGCCAACATGCACCCACCTCCAGCAGGCCCGCCCCCATGTCCAACTTCCTCAGTTTGCACGACACCGACCTGTATGCCATGGCATACCTCCGAGTCCAAGATGACATCCCCATGGAGAGCTTCTACATTTGGACGACAGTCCAGACCCCTGAGATCGTCCAGGCTGTGGCGCGCGAGAACCGCCCTCCTGTCCTTAGTCCCAGCAGCAGAAAGACAGATGGGTTGCTGAATTACTGGGACAGAATGTCTCCCTTGCTGCTCCAGAGACCTTGCATCAGGTGTGCTTTCATCCAGCGCTGGAGGCCTAACACCGGAGTTGCCACACCATTGCTGACCGCCCAAAACCCGCTCTCCTACCATCCCAAATCTGTCCCCGGCCTCCTCCTGGGTGGAACTGGTACACGCGCCCAAGTATCTGATGGGCAATGCCCTGTTGCTCTTGGGGAGATCAGAAAATGACTTAGCGCTTCTTACCCCAACCCGCAGCCATGAACCATATGGCATATCAGCTTCAGCCATCTGGTTCTGCACAGAACTAGCAGCCGGGCATTCCCGGTAAGCATGACCCATTCTGCCACAGTGGTAACAGAAAAGCGGCAACCTCTCGTACTGGAACGAGATCCACTGCCGGTTTTGAGCTTCTAGCTGAATGTACATCCCTCTACGAAGGGGTTCCCGGCAATCCACGGTCACCTTAAGCTTCAGTTGCATCCATTTCAGTCACATCCTCAAATGAATCGCCTATGCATCGACCCAGGTAGCTGTTGTCCACTAAGTGAGGGATACCAGACACATGTAGCCACAGGGGCGTTTTGACGAGCATGACATGTGCGATGTCCGTTTCTACTCTGAGATCAGACAGCAGAACGAGACTCCGCTCAAAAGACCATGGTCTCCCATTCAAGACCCGCACCTTTTCCTCCTCAGCTTCGAACACGACCCGATAGAGGTTCTCCCCTACCTCAGTGAACCTGCATTGTCGTTGTATCCTCCACACTCTCCGCAACATGGTTTTGAAGAGTTCTTTGTTATATGATTTGGACGACCAGAGGGAGCAAAGGATCGCTGCTTCCCCGTCCGGCGCAATCTTCCTCAACCCCGAGCTGGCGATAGTCATGGTCTGGAGTTCTGCCCCTAACAATTCTCCGATGTTTTGATCCATTTCCACACTGTAGCTTACAGTTCTGCGATGCCGATACACCCACTTCGAGCCTTCACTCTTTCTCACAAAACACGAAAGCCACTGGGTTACCGCCCCCACTCAGCTTCGAGCACGCCAAGACGCCGTTCGGAGCTACAGAGGAGGGACAACGGAGCCCCCACTTTTAACTTACGAGATATTTTAATTTTCTAAAATTGGGCACTTCAAATTTTACTTTGCTTGTTTCGTCATTAAAAAGAGAGAGAATAATTGACCCGTCTGAAAAATATAAATAATATGAATCATTTTGAATTTGCATATCAATACATGATATGAGTTACTTTAAAGACAGAGAGACAACTTAAAGTAATAAATTGTAAACATAGATAAATAATCGCGCCATTATGATAGCAATAACAAAAAAAAATTGAAATTAAAATACCTTCAACAGCCAAGCTGCATGAAGTGGAGAAATCAAATGTCGCTATACATTGCAAATGTATAATCTTCGAGAAATATAACAAATTTTTGCGAAGAAATTCTATTTAAAAGGCTTTTTGTAAATAGCTACTCAACCTTTTTTCAATTTTCAATTTATAGTTTCGTAACTCATTTAAAGGGCTTTTGAAAATCATCCTCACAACTACTGCCGGATTAAAAGGACACATCTACTGCCGTATTAAAAGGATACATACTCCAAATTGCAACCGTAGCACTGAAGATCTTTAATGTTCTAACCATTTTGGGCCCATTTTAGTCATTAAACCTAAAATTTTCCATTTATTCTGTTTAATATATTTCATTTTATTATTGTAATAAAAAGAATTTCAATTAAATTATTGGGATTGCAATTAGTAGTAAATTAAATTTTAAAATTTTAACTTAGTCATTTCTACTATTGAAATCCTCCATCCAAGTCCCACCCAAGCTTAGCGACGTTTGCAGATCTATTTGTTAATGATTTAAGTAATTGTGTGATTATTTTCATTATTCATTTACGATTATTTTCTTTATTTGTATAAATAATTCTGAACTCCATCTTTGTACATACTTGAAGGAAGAAAAAAAAGTGGCATGACACAAAGCAGTGTCACAACACCTGAATCGCGATGAAATAGTGTCACTGAACTCTTTCAATATTAATTTTTTTTATAATATTAACAAAAGCATCTCTTTTTTCTATTTGCCAAATCTTTAACCTTCAGTTCTTAAGTAATATAATATTTTTCTCCTTATAATGTTATCAAAATAAAAAAAATTTCTATCCACCAGGTCTCTATACAAGTGAACTACAACATTACCTTTTTATAATATCCCAAAAAAATATTCTTCTTTTTCTTTCTATGAAATCTAAAAACATCTTTGTTTCTTTTGCCAAATCTTCCACCTCCAGTTCCCTAAATAATATTATCTTCCGTTAACAATAGTAATATTATCCGAAAAAAATATCATCTTTCTCCTAATAATATTATCAAAATGAAAAACGTTTTTCTATCCACCGAATCTCTTTAAAAATGCACGAAATCATTACAATTTTATAATATCCCCAGAAAATATTCTTCTTTTTCTTTGTACGAAATCCTAACCTTCAAAGTGTGATAGAAGATTCGAAATTTTTTAATATTACTGAAAAAAATATCCTTTTTTCTTTCCACTAATAATATTACCAAAAAAATTATACTTTTTCTCCACCAAATCCCAACATTCAGCCTAAATTTTTTAATATTACTGAAAAAAATATCCTTTTTTCTTTCCACTAATAACATTACCAAAAAAATTATACTTTTTCTCCACCAAATCCTAACATTCAGCTTTTTAATAATATTACAAAAAAATCCTCTTCTCTCTCTCCGCCAGTCTTAATCAACAAAGTGACATAGAACGTTTAAATCAAGAGGGTGTTTCCATGAGAAAGTAAGGGCATTTTGGTAAATCGATAATATGAGTATATTTGTTTGAAAATGTACGTTTGAATTTTTTATAAAATTTGTATTAAATGTATATAAAATATCAATCCATTCCATTCTTTTGGTGGATCAATTATTAAAATATATGTAAACATATTTTTTCATTATTTGACATTTTATAAAAATATTTTTGTAGAAAATATTTTTTTTACTTAGATTTCATTCTTATTAGTCCATGCTAAATAATAACTTACTTAGGCTGAACTAAAAACTTATTTTAAAATTTTATTTTTTTTCATAAACTTCATAATTTAGGTATATTTAATTCATAAATCAAGTTTGAACATTTTTGAAATTGTTTATATATTTTTTAAAATATTTAAATAGAGAGTTATTTTAGTAATTTTAGCCATTAAAGGGTTAAAATAACCCTATATTTAAAATTTTTTAAAAATATATATCTTCAGAATGGAAAACTTTTATTTATACATTAAATAGGAAAAATGAGATGTTCGAATATATACAGATAATAGTAAAAAAATATATATGTCCTATTAGTATACTCGAATAATAGAGTTTTAAAATTTTAATGTGTATGGATGCAAAATCTAATTTTTTTAATTTTTTGAATTCTTTATAAAATTACTAATCAAGGTGTATTTAACTTTATTTAGTTTTACTTTTTTAAAGATATTGTATATTTTTTATTTATTAAAATAAGAGTATTTTAGTCATTTAAAAAGTATATGCAAAACTCAAAAAATGATAAAACCTAGGATGTGTTTGTTTGGGGCCAAAACTTGTCAATTAAAACTTTTCAACACAAAACTTTTCACTCTTCATAACTACTCTATTTTTTAATTATTTTTTCACATTTTTCTATATAAACTACCCTACTTTTCAATCATTTCTACACAACTACCCATACAACTAACCTATCTATTTTAACTTTATTCTCTTTACTCCTCATCATTACCCCTATTATATCATATCATTTTCTACCAATTTGACAACTTCTACCTCTAAAACTTTTCATCAAAAGTTTTACCTCCAACCAAACACACCCCTAGTTTATAGTTTAAGGGTGTGTTTGGTTGGAGGTAAAACTTTTGATGAAAAGTTTCTTGAGTAGAAGTTGTCAAATCAATAGAAAATGATGTGATCTAATAGGAGTAATGATGATGAGTAAAGAGAATAAAGTTAAAATAGATAGGTTAGTTGTATAGGTAGATGTGTAGAAATGATTGAAAAGTATGGTAGTTTGTATAGAAAAATGTGAAAAAATAATTAAAAAATAGAGTAGTTATGGAGAGTGAAAAGTTTTAAATTGAGGGATTGTTTGGTAACAATGAAAACTCACAAAGGTCTGTAAAACTTTTCAAACCTTGGGGTGTGAATCAAAAAATTGTCATTTTCAAGTCATTTTTCAAACTCTGTTGGCTACCGTACATGTGAATAGCAACGCCAGTGACGCTAAAAATGCTCCTTTGCGGCACAGCAGCAGGCTTCGGCAAAATGGCATTGTGATTCTTCCGCCCGTACAACTCAATTGCAGTTAATGAACGCACAAGTATCGACGGACAAAATTGATGATTGACATTTTTTCATCCCGTAAATCACGTCGAAAACTTTTAACCCATGCCAAACAGCCCCTGAAAAGTTTTAGTTGACACTTTTTTGCCCTGAACATGAAAAACTCATCAAATCATGGGTGCTGCAGATGGAATTAATGGCAGGAGGTCCACGTCAAATCATGAGTGCTGCAGATGGAATTAATGGTAGAAGGTCCACGTGTCATCTCATACAATGGCCATTTTATATTGCACCTGCACGCGTTATGTAATTTTCGTCCATTTTTGGCTGAAATGAGATTAATGGCAGGAGGCCTATTAATGAACTCATCCATTTTTCAGCTGTTGTGACCCTATGCAATTCTGTCAACCATCTCTAGTTTGTACTCTTAAAACACGTCATAGAGTTTTTAAGATTACCAAACAGCCCTCTGATAAAAAGTTTTGAAAAGTAAAAATTATCAAATGATGTGAGATGATGGGGTAATGATGAGTTGTAAATATGATAAACTTAAAATAAATAGGTTAGTTGTGTGAGTAGTTGTGTAGAAATGATTGAAAAGTAGGGTTAGTGTATAGGAAAATGTGAAAAAATAATAAAAAATATGATAGTTGTGAGGAATGAAAAGTTTTAACTTAACATTTTTAACTATTGCAAACAAACCCTTAATCCAAGTCAATAAATTTATTTTTTAATTATTTTTTCATAAACTTATTAATCTAGATGTTTAATGTATAAATAAAAGTTTAACATTCTGAAGATATATATTTTAAATTTTTTTTAAATATAGGGTTATTTTAACCCTTTAATGGCTAAAATTACTAAAATAACTCTCTATTTAAATATTTTAAAAAATATATACACAATTTCAAAAATGTTCAAACTTGATTTATGAATTAAATACACCTAAATTATGAAGTTTATAAAAAACAATAAATTTTTAAAATAAGTTTTTAGCTCAGCCTAAGTAAGTTATTATTTAGCATGGAGTAATAAGATCATACTCTTTTTATGTGGATAAATAATTTTATAAAACATTATTACGTTATAGTACATATGGGAATAGATTTAATTTTTTTTTATAATTTATAATGTGAATAGATACATTTTAAAGAAAATGTAGCCCTACGGATATTTGATTTGGATATGCCTTTTATCTTCTAGGTAAATAAGTAATATTAAATATAATAAAATGAATTAAATTTTATTTCAATCACCAATATATTTCAAATTAAAGATGTTACATGAAACAATTTCTGTGTAACGTGGTTGTATATAAGTAGAGCGCTATTTATATATGCGTGTGCCAATTTAATACAGCAATAGCAAGCGCAAGGGCAAGTGCAAAATTTGTTTGCATCGTCCATTTGAAAATTATTGGTCAATTTATTATTTATGTTCGTGCTTAGTAAATGATTTTAAACGTAATGCGTGAATTAAAAAAAAAACATTATAAACCCAATCTAAAGGGAATTTACCATTGTCATAATAACAATGCTAATAATAAGAGGTCATGTTTTGAAGATGCTTGATATGGAGACGCACTGAGCGATGTTCTAAGCAAACGAATTCGGTTCAGGCAGAAAATTATTTATAAAAAAAAAAATTAGAAGACACTTAAAATTTTTTAATTTTTTGTTTGCAACTATAATTTTTTTTATAAAATGTTAAAAATTATTGAAGAAGAATAAAATTAGTTGACGATGATTTGTAGCATATATCATGCAGTGACAGTTCCAGTCAAGGGATAAACGACGCAAGCATCTCTACCCAGCTTCAAGTCTTTGGCGTTTGACCTATTTCATGTCCAGACATACTCAGGCAAATTACTTGATCATCCAAATGAAGCACACTAACAACAGTTTTTTAGTTGCTAATAAGGTTTGTCCAGGAAAGCATTATTTTGCCATAAGGTGTGCACCACAACTATATTTTGAATTGTTTTCAAAAGAGTCATGAAAGTAGTTGTTAATTATGAATAAACACTTGTCCTAATCAAAATAAAAGGTTGATTTAATTGGCTGTTGCAAGACTAGCATATCTTAATCAGCATGAAGTAAAAACGCGTATCGAGATGTCGTCGACGATTAAATTTGAATCAGATATTTAGACCTTCGACGTGAGTTAAAATGAATAACAAAGCAGCCCTTTTTAAGGGAGTTTCAGGTAAGTCAACAACTTTTGCATGAAAAGGTTTTTTAGTTTAAAAATATTAAAAAATATATATAAATTAAAATAAAAAAATGGTCCGATGTAATTATGGTAATGATGATAGATAAAGATAGTAAAATTTAAAAAATATGTTAGTTATAAGAGTACTTGTCTGAAAATAATTGGAAAATGCGTTGTATAGAATAATGTAAACAAATAATAAAAATATGGTAATTGTAAAAAGTGCAAAATTTTAGATGAAAGGGTACACTTTGAAAAACACACAACCTGAGTACGCTGACGACGACAACAGTTGAAAATGGATAAAATATTTATTTGTATTTAATATTTTAAATATATATAAAAAAAGTACGTTAATTACGTATTCATGGACTGCGCACCTGAAATTTGCGTCCACTCATCGCAGGCACTTGGTCTAAGTGCATGCCATCAGCGCTTATCTAAGGGGCATGATTCTATTAACCTGCCCGAGTTATAAAAACAAATAAAATAATTAAAATATTATATATTAAATATATTTGGATTAACGAGTTAACAAATAAAATAATTAAAATGAGTTTATTAGCCCAAGTTAAGTAATAACAGCATCATGTTTCATCTAATGTGCAAATAATAAACTTTATTTGATATCCTAATACTTTTTACAAAATAAGGTTGCGTTTGTTTGCACATAAAACTTGCGAAATTATAAATATTTAACTAGCGGATATGTTTGGTTATATATTAAAGTTGATGAATGATCTTTTTAGTCCGAATTAAGCGAATGTTTCTTTTAAGCCACATAAAAATATATTTAAAATATTTTTTTACTTTTTTTTGTATGACATGCAACCTAAGTTTTATTGTTTAAAAATCTTAATATATACATATATATATATATTTCAGAAATAATAAAACTTTGTTTAGATGTTAAATATACTTAAATAAACAAATATATGAAGAAAAAAGTAAAACAAAATATCCTTAGCAGATTTTTTGAAGTAAGCTAAGTGAGACTTTTGCTTAGTGTGGGCTAGCAAGATCACTTTTCTTTAAAATTTTTAAACAAAAAATTTTTCATATAAAATTTTTTCTTACATAATTATTATATTTTTCGATTATTTTTACACAATTACTCACATAACTAATTTGTTTATTTTATCTTTGCTACTTCTTATCATTAGCTTTTATCATAACACATTATTTTTATTTTATTTTAAAAATTCATATGTTAAAAACTTTGATCTCTTCTCACTTTCCCAATGCACCATGAAACTTTTATTTTTCATAATCATATACTTTTTAATTATTTCATTACATTATATAGATAACTTCGTTATTTTTAATCTTTTTCATAAACATTCTATACAATTAATTTATTTTTCAATTACTAATTTAGTGATATCATATTATATTCTTATATTTCTAAATCTTTTATATTTAATTTATTTTTTAAGAGTGTTTTTAGGAAGCAATAAAATTTTTGATGAAAAATTTTTGAAATACGAGAAAATAATGTGGATAATGATAAAGGGTAAAGAGAACATAATTAAAATATATATTAGATATATAAGTAATTGTATTAAAATGATTGAAAAGTATAATAATTGTATATAAAAAGTGAAAAATAATTAAAAATCATGGTAGATGTAAAAAGTGGAAAATTTCAGAGGATGTTTGGTAACATAAAATATTTTAAATTAAAACTTTTAATTATCCACAATTATCATATTTTTAATCATGTATTTACTTTTTTATACACAGCTAATATACCTTTTAATCGCATCTATCCAACTGCTCGCACAACTAATGTATATATTTTAATTTTTTTCTTTACACGTCATCATATCTTTATCATATTACACCAGCACCGCGCGAGGCACGTACCGGCCGCCGGAGGCCTCATTGTAGTAGACGTTGATCCGCTCGAGCTGGAGATCCGACAGCCCGCCTTTGTAGCGGCCGGTTGGATCGATGCCATGCTCGTCACAGATCACTTCCCAGAACTTGGCTCCGATCTGGTTTCCGCATTGCCCTCCTTGTACGTGCAGGATTTCTCTCATCTTCGGTAGAGACTTTCTTCTTCCGAAGCTGCTGCTTCTTCTTCTTCTCCGATAAGATGAGGTTTTTTTTTTTCGCAGGCTCCGGAAAGGCTCTGCAGCGGAACAGGAGGAGAGGGGGAGCCACGATCTGCCGAGGCATTTAAATAGCCGCGCTAGAGAAGGACGACGCAGTGCTGGCGGTAATTATTTTGTCTCTATACATCGCGACGAACCGATTTATTTTACTTCCTGCATCTCATGAAGCACGGATGCATGTATGGCAGCACATTTAGGGTGGGTTTGCTGATGAGTAAAAATTACCAAGTTAAAATTTTTTAATTTAAAACTTTTTACTTTCCATAGTTATCTTATTTTTTAATTATTTTTTTACATTTTTTTATATAATTATTTTATTTTTCAATCATTTCTATACAACTACACACGATTGACTTATCTATTTTAATTTTATCATATTTACTCTTAATCATTATCTTTATCATATCACATCATTTCACAACTTCTACTCTTTATAATTTTTCATCAAAAGTTTTATTCATCCACAAATACATAATTAGAAATGTACGCTGGGTTTCGGACAATGTGCTTTGATAAATAAATATTAAATGAGATTTCGCGCTGCTGGTCTGAAGAATGCGGTTCAGGCAAGTGCGTCAGTCGCGACGGCAGGAAAACGAACGGGTGATATGCATCGAAGCCAAGAAGAATGAAGCGGAGAGGTGGGGAGTCTTGTGCATTTCTTACGCGTGTAATCTATCCAGCCGTTGGCAGGGATCACGTCTAACGTTTCATCGAGTGCGGGTTTGCAGATTGGTTGATGGATGGTTGGATGGATGAGATATTCCAATCAATGATCGGACCAGATCGAGCTGTGGAGGAGATACTGGCGAATCGAGACTGGAGGCTGGGGCTGGCTGTATCTGCGGGGAGGGAGAGCTTGCACTGAGCTATAGCGCGCGGGCGCGCGCCCATGTTCGTGCAACAGAGTCATCGCCGTTAGCTGTTGACAGACCAGAGAAAATGAATCGACCACTGGCAAAGGATTGATAGCGAGTTTGCTAATCCAGCCAACACTGCGTCCATGGTATCTTTGCACTTTTCTTGTCCAGACTAAATGCCTTTACTTTTCCACCGTGAGGAGATTCTTTTTAAATTTTTAAATTTTACAATTCAACCTAAGTATATAATTTAATTTAAGCTCTTGGATGTAAATTTAATAACATTATTAACAAAATAACTACAAAGATTTTTTTAAAAAATGAAAAATAACTTTACAAATTGAGACTCGAATGCCCATCTTCTTGCATCTAACACGCGTCTCAAAGCCTCAACCTTGCGTGAGGAGAATTATTCTTAAGATTAGATTGCCAAGTTTGAACTTATGTCTATCGTGGCTACTTCTAATAATAAAGGAATAAAATTACTAATCTTAAGTTGTTAATTAAGCATTTAAACTATCGGAAAATTATCATATACAAAATAATCGAATATTTTAATAGATATAAGTATTTTTATAATTTATACATGATTATATATTGTAAGCATGTATGATTCACTCAAAAGTTTAATTAAATTAAAATTTTAATGTCATAATAAAATAAATAATTTAAAAACAAACAAATTAGGTTTTAATTTAATCATGGGCTATATGGGGAGACACAGAAGGAAATCCGAAATCTTCAGTTCCAGTGGAGTACCACCAAAGTATCTCCCATACATGGTTATTTAAAAAATAACTTTCTGTTAAGATTCAGCTTGGCGTGTTACATATAAAACTCTTTTTTTCCATGACATTTGACTGCTGTTGTCCGCTAGATGGATTATAATACATTATTAGGTGAGAGGTTCATCCATTCGAATAAATCCAAAGACTTAAAATGGGAAGGTTAATCTCTCTATGTACATTTTCCTCGTATATTTGTAGTCAACTTTGCGTCCAGTATGCCACCGATGTGAAACCCTGGTGGTATTTTGGTAACAACTGTTGTCTTCTTTTCAAATGGCTAGTGTTGGAATCTCCTGGCATAATGGGAAACATTAAATTTTTATTATCTTAATAATTAATGAAAAATCTACTTCAGCCATTATATTTAATATTATTTATTTATCTAGGAGTGCTACATTAGCTGAGAATATATATTTATGTATAAATTATAAAAAATGCTTAGATCTATTTATAGAATGATAACACTTTATAAAATCATTTATTAATATAGTAATGATATTTTAGATAATTTATATGTTAAAATATAAATTTAAAATTGATATTTAGTATTAAACTAATTTATTCCATTGATTTTATTCATTTGCATATGAGGTGCATGCATAGTGATACTAAAAAAGTTTTTTTTTTTTTTATGATAACATAAAGATGAATGATTTACGATTATTTTCTTTATTTGTATAAATAATTCTGAACTCCATCTTTGTACATACTTGAAGGAAGAAAAAAAAGTGGCCATGACACAAAGCGGTGTCACAACACCTGAATCGCGATGAAATAGTGTAACTGAACTCTTTCAATATTAATTTTTTTTTATAATATTAACAAAAGCATCTCTTTTTTCTATTTGCCAAATCTTTAACCTTCAGTTCTTAAGTAATATAATATTTTTTCTCCTTATAATGTTATCAAAATAAAAAAAATTTCTATCCACTAGGTCTCTATACAAGTGAACTACAACATTACTTTTTTATAATATCCCAAAAAAATATTCTTCTTTTTCTTTCTATGAAATCTAAAAACATCTTTTTTTCTTTTGCCAAATCTTTGACCTCCAGTTCCCTAAATAATATTATCTTCCGTTAACAATAGTAATATTATCCGAAAAAAATATCAATTTTCTCCTAATAATATTATCAAAATGAAAAACATTTTTCTATCCACCAAATCTCTTTAAAAATGCACGAAATCATTACAATTTTATAATATCCCCAGAAAATATTCTTCTTTTTCTTTGTACGAAATCCTAACCTTCAAAGTGTGATAGAAGATTCGAATTTTTTTAATATTACTGAAAAAAATATCCTTTTTTCTTTCCACTAATAATATTACCAAAAAAAATTATACTTTTTCTCCACCAAATCCCAACATTCAGCCTAAATTTTTTAATATTACTGAAAAAAATATCCTTTTTTCTTTCCACTAATAACATTACCAAAAAAATTATACTTTTTCTCCACCAAATCCTAACATTCAGCTTTTTAATAATATTACAAAAAAAATCCTCTTCTCTCTCTCCGCCAGTCTTAATCAGCAAAGTGACACAGAACGTTTAAATCAAGAGGCCCAAATCATGGAAAGGTGTTCCCATGAGAAAGTAAGGGCATTTTGGTAAATCGATAATATGAGTATATTTGTTTGAAAATGTACGTTTGAATTTTTTATAAAATTTGTTTTAAATGTATATAAAATATCAATCCATTCCATTCTTTTGGTGGATCAATTATTAAAATATATGTAAACATATTTTTTCATTATTAGACATTTTATAAAAATATTTTTGTAGAAAATATTTTTTTTACTAAGATTTCATTATAATTGGTAAAGTTGAAAAATATATTTTACATTAGAAATTATGTTATATTATTTAAAGCTTATATAAATAAGGTACTCTCAAAGATAACAATTCCAATATTTATTTCTAAATTTTAAAAAATTAAATAATATTTTTTATTTTTCACGTCTAACCATATCTAACTATATCTAACAATGTCTAACTTTCATTATAGATATACTAATTGTGATTTAACACTGATTATGTGATTTTGTACTTTTTAAATGTCATTTATGTCCTTGGTATAGAATTTAAAGTTTAATTGATAGAATTTAATGGTCGTAATTACATTTAACAATATCTAACCACATCTAGCAATATCTAACCAGATCTAGTTTTTTATGTTAATAAGTTAATCGTAATTTAATATTTGTAATATGATCTTAGGCTATTTATTAGATAATTTATACCTTAATTACCAAAATTAAAATTCAGATAATATGATTTAATAAAATCTGCCAAAATCTAACTATATCTAACAACATCTAACCACATATAACCAAATTTAATTTTTATATTAATAAGTTAATCCTAATTTAATACTTGTAATATGATTATAAACTTATAATTAGGTCATTTAAACTTTAATACCCTAAATTAAAACTCAGATGATATGATTTAATAAAATTTACTTAAATCTAACTGTGTCTAACTATATCTAATAATGTCTAACCACATCTAATTGTATTTAATCACATCTAGTCACATTTAATTTTTTATATTTATTCCTAATTTAACACTTGTAATATGATCATAGGCTCTTGATTAGGTCATTTATAGCTTACTATCTGAAACTAAAAATCAGATAATATGATTTAATAAAATTTACTTAAATTTAACCACATCTAACCTCATCTAACTACATTTAACCACATTGAATCACATCTAACCATATCTAATTGCATCTAACAGGATCTAATTTTTTATATTAATAAGTCAATCTTAATTTAAAACTTGTAATACGATTATAGGCAATTGTTTAGATAATCTATACCTTAATATCTGAAACTAAAACTCAAATAATATGATTTAATAAAATTTACCTAAATCTAACTGCATCTAATTATATCTAACCACTTTTAATCGATATAATTGCATCTAATTTTTGATATTAATAAGTTAATCCTAAGAGTATCTAATTTAAAATAATTAAATAAAAATAAATATTAATTTAAATTAAATTTAGTCAATATAGAATTATCAAAATTATCTAAAATAAACTTCTTGTAATTTATGTAAAAAATTTAAAACATATTAACCATTGATTTTTATTTTAAAATTTATAAAAATATTTTTAATGAAAATAATTATTTTGGTTAAGTTAGTTTGTATCTATATTAATCTTTAATGTAATATCATATTATTGATGTAAATTAAAATAAATCAAAATAAATTTATGGATTCAATAAATATTTGTATTAAATAGAGAATTTATAAAAAAATGTTCAGTGTTGTCTTTAATTTTATAAATAGAATTATCTTGAAATGAAGCTCCACTCAAAATGATTAAAATATAATTAATTCATACTCGTGTTACTTATTTTATTTTTAATTCCTTTTAAACCATAAATATCTACAATATCATAATAATAAAAATTATACTTGTCATATCATACTGCTGTTTATCTCTGGGGTGAGTTTGCATAAATTTTTTTAATAAAAGAATTATATAGGTTAAAAATATTAAACTAAATAAAAGTAAATATTTACTTGAATTGAAATAAATATCACACCAATTAATCATAAACATGATCAATTTATTATATTGAGCTATTTTCAAACCTTAATGGTTAAATTTACAAAAACCCATATGGATTGCTCATCTTAGAAGTTGTTCATTTCAATAGAAAATTATTAAAATTTAATTAAAAATAAATACTAATTTATAGCAAATTAAATGCTAAAGTTTAGATAATTTCAATTTGAAAGCGCACTTGGGTGCTTTTAGGTATATTTGTTTTTCTATTTTTGGCCATTTTATTTGACTAAAGACTGAATGGAGGGCATGGAGGGCATGAATTCCGTTTGCTCACGATTTCAAAATGTTTTGGCAATGCCCACCCACGGATTAAAGAATATTAGATTGTTTTTATTTCAAAATTTAATAAGTATATTTTGTCTTTAAATTTATTTTATTCAAATCGAGGAAGCAATTTTAATTTTTAGTTTGATTGATATTTCACATTATTTTAAGCAATGTTATCAAAACCGACATGAAGATTGAATCGTTATGACGTCTGGTTCAAGTTTAACTGGGCCAATAGTTGCTTCAAACTATATTGAACTGTCACAAAGTATGTTATAATTATATATATCATTTTTAATTTATTAAATTTAAAAGACATATTGCTTATAATATCTTGCATCAAAATTTCCCCAGAATAGGATGACGTGAAAGATTGAGGTGTCATCCTCGCAAGAAAATTACTTAACATCACTCTAGAATTCAAATAGTATACATATCAAATGGTTATTGTATCATCCCATATCAAGGAGTACACACATCACTCTAGACAACATCTAATTAGTAGTGGTAAGGAATTTGTTCGTGAGTGTTTTCGAGGCGTTATCCGAGGTTTGTAATTCTTCCACATGTTTGGCAAATTGCTGGAAAATAGTGGGGAGCAAAACTAAAAATAGGGGGTTTGTAATGTGCGACATTTTGATTTAAGAAAACAGTAATTAAACATAGTCACATAGAGTATAAGTATGCTATTGTAAAGAATAAAAAAAGGAATACAATTCTTGTTGAAGACGATTAAAAGTATAAAAATACATCACAAAAATTCTTGCCCATTCCCATACCGGCGACTGTCAATGGATTCTCCAGAATTCAAAAACTTGAAGAGCGTCGTCGACGACCACCAAATCAATTGCACCAATTTATATCTATTTCGAGATTGCGTCTTTTTGCTGGTACTTTGGCAATGGGCTCTCTCTGGTGGAGGTGATCGAGAGCATTGAATCTAGCAATGGAGGCATTTGTGAAGATGCATATTGATAAATACGTGCAGAAGATAACATACAACAGCTATCTGTACAAGCAAGTAGTGCCCGAGAATCCAACAGGTCCCAATAGCGGATGATGGCGACCAACTCATTGATGATCTAGAGGAAGAAGGCGACAAAGTCGGCGGTGTTGGACTAAATCGGGCGATAGAAGAAGACCAAGTAGGAGATGCGACATTCAAGGGATTTAGCCATTTGAAGTTTTCTATAATAGGTTGGACGAGAGTGGAATGCAGATTTCGACGAACAGAGGTATTACAGCCAGTTTTGGGCAATTTCGAAATTGACTAAAAAAAAAAAAAACTCAGGTATCAATCAAGTCCATTATCCCTACGTGACAAAATGTGAAAGCAAGGCATCCAAGGAATTAGGGGTGAAATGTTGTATGTGTTAGAAATTTCTGAAATATTGTAAGCAATATTTTAAAAACCGAACCGAGAACTGAACTAGTTATTATGTCTGGTTCAGGTTCAACCGTGGTTCAAACCATGACATCAGCATGACATAATTATGACGTAATAATTATATTTAATTTATTTTAATTATTTCAATATTAAATTAAAAATATAAATAAATATAAATTCTATGTAATATAAAAATTACACAGACATCAACCATGCATTCAAGTTCATCATATTAAAATTATTATGCAAATCAAGAAAAAAATAAGACCACATATATTAATCAAGATGAAATTTTAAAAATAATGACAAATTTTAACAATTTAAGAAGAGTGCACTGACCTGAAATAGGTGCAATTCTTTCATCTTTTTTTGTTCCTGTATACTTGATCAGAATATCTACAATGAAATGACAAATATTAATGGAAGGATATAAGATATTTATAAAAAAAATATAATTTTACTTTACTTGAAGAAATTGACCACCTAAAAATAAGAAAAAGCAGGAATAGAACATCATTCAATTTTCAATAAAGTTTGACTACTATTTAGATATAAAGTGAGTACAAAATACAACTATGCAGAAATAGAACATATTTGAGATATGTAATTTAAAAAAAATTAAAAGTTGATATCTTCAAAATATCCAAAAAAGAAACATCTCTACAATTGCATATTCGTGAATCTCCTTAATTTTCTCTATTTTGTTCATGATCTTCTTGAATTAGCATTGACCTTGTTAATGGATATTACAATCAAATATTAGTCTTTAAAATAAATTGTTACGAAAGTAAAAAAATAAAACTCAATAATTAAAAAAAGAAGTTTATAAAATATTACCGAAATCTTCATTTCCAGTTGTAGCAAATAAAGCTTGTGGTTGGTCCATTTGCATCCAAGTCTCAACATCTTCTTCAGTAAACAAATCTTCAGAGTCTTCAGATTCCATGGTCTAATCTTCCAAAATATCTATATTATCTAAAGATATAGGATCAAAGCGAACTTTCCTTTTTTTCTTCCTACATAATTAGAATAGAAGTTAAAGAGGACATATAAAAAAATAAATTAATCACAAATCACATTGAATTTAATTTAATCATACTTCTCAAGTAAACGTAAATTGTACTGAACATAAACAAGATCATTCAATCTTCCATGCTCTAATATGTTCCTCTTTTTGCTATGTATACGTTCAAATACAGACCAATTTCGCTCACAACCAGAAGAGCTACATGTTTGGCTCAAGACTTTAATAGCAATGACTTGTAGTTTTGGAGCACTGCACCCATAGGACTCCCACCAAAGAGCTGCAAAATTATATAGAAAAGTGATGTAGTTAAAATTTCAAAAAAATAAATATTATAATCTGAATTTAGAATACCCGGATCCAAAGTATAACGTGTTGCTATAGCCGTTGTCCTCCCAAAATCTCCTACAGCATCTCGATATAATTTTACATCTTCATTAATACTAACTTGTGCTTCTATGTCTTTACAATTTAGTCTCTCAATTACTTCAAGTACTGTAGACCATGTATGAAACTTAGTCTCTCGATTAGCGTGATAGAAAAACATAAGATTGAAATAAAAGCCAGCTAGATGAAGAGGACGGGGTTGATTTTCCCAACGAGTATCAATGATATTGAGCACTTGACTACAATCCATATTGATTTTTTTGAAAGTTTTTTCTATTGCTTTCTTTGCCCTTCACATGCTTTCAAAAATATACCCCATTGAAGGTCTTTCATCACTATCAACTAATCGTAATACACGAACAAGTGGCTCGAATGCTGATACAATAATCTCACATTGTTCCCAAAATGCAGAACAAAGTATCAGATCGGTTATTTTCTTCACCTTTTGATTACAACGCCACTTTCTATCATCTCATTCTTTACTAACAACCATGACTCTTAATTTATCTTTGCATGATAAGAGACTTTGAATTGCCAAAAAGTGAGTTGCAAACTGCGTCATTGCAGGCTGAATTAACTCCTTTTCATCTGTATATTTTCTCATTAATGCAAGTGCAAAACTGTTGTTGTATATAAAAATAGAAATGGAACGAGCTTCATCAATCACCGTACTTACTACAACAATTTTTTCAATATCTTCCAACATTAAATCTAAGCAATGTACTGCACATGTTATCCTAACAATATGTGGATATGTGTATTTCAACATTTCTCCAACCAACTTATAATTTGATGCATTATCAGTTACCAATTGAACAACATGCTCTGAACCTACTTCTTCTATGACTTTTTAAAATAAATCACAAAGCATATTTGCAGTTTTAATCTTTGTAGATGCATCGTCAGATTTAAGAAAAACTGTGCCTTTAGAACAATAAACAAGAAAATTAATCAAAGTTCTTTTCTTCTGATTTGTCCAACCATCAGCCATAATGGTACATCCATACTTTTTCCATTTTCCTTTGTATGAATTGACAACCTGTTGAATTTCTTGATAATTCTTTTTTAGAATAAAACCAAGCATATCGTGATAGATAAAACTCTAAATCCATGACCAAGAGTAATAATATTGTCTACCATCTCTTGAAAATAAGGAGAATTCACAGCATTGAAAGGGATGCAAGAATGAAAAAACCATTGACCAATAGAAGCATGAGCTCGATCAATAGCATCTTTTCTAGCCATATCGCATTTTATAGAAGGTTGAACTCCTGCTTTAGGTTGAACTGAAAAGAACTCTGAAACACCTTTTAACTTTTTTGTTGCATTTTGATTAACTTCTCTTACTTCATCAACTTTTTCATCAATGGTGTGTAATGATACTAATGAACTCTCTTCTGTGGCACTGAAAGGTTGCTTATGAATTTTTTGAGAAGTAATGCCATCTAAATCAAGTTTTATCTGTTGTTGTACATGGTATGACACCTCCTTGCAAACTGCTACATCACCTTTTACCTTCGCTAAGTGTTTTTTCATATCATGAATTCCTCCACCACTAAATACCCTCCCACAATATAACCATTTATACTTTTCTTTTGCAATCTCTGTTACATGATTCCAACCTATATCATTTTTACCCCTTGATGCACGAGATTCCATAGCAGTGGATGCAGAACTACTATTCATATTTGGGACACTCATAGGCTCAGTGGTTGAGGGATTTGATTGGGATTCTGACATTTTTTTTTGTAAAACCTACAAGTCAAATTATAAATAATATTTTATCATGCATGCACATCTTATAATTAAAATATCTAAATAAAAATTCTAAATTATTGTATAACTCATTGTTTTAACTATATAAAAAAATGTATATTCATCAATTAATCCATGACATGGCAAATTATTGCATGATTTTAAAAAATTAAATAATATAAAATTAAAATTACAATGATAGGTATACACATTTGTTCCTTTTCAAAATTTTCTAAGCCGTGCGGACTGTGGCCCATAGTGGAGAAATTTTTTATATGGTATCTACTGAATAAATATATAAAGATGCAACTCATGCTCACAAAGTCTGGCCCACTGTGCAGATTTTTTATGACATCCATATTAGTAACTGTATACTACAATTTACATTGCAGAATTTTATTATATAAAATAATGCAGAACTTAGGCAATAAATTAAAATCCCATGCACACACACAGCACACTGCCATATGCAAAAAAACACTGCCATCTGCAAAGACCGCAATTTGAAAAATGGAAATGGCCTGACCTTGCTACCTGCCAGCCAACTTGGATGCTATGGTCGGAAGCTTGGATGCAATGGTTGTTGGAAGCCTGGATGCTAGGGTCGACGGAAATAGAGCCTATTTCAAATTTTCCGGTTCTGCTGTGGGAAATCGGACTCTGCGATGGTCGCCTGAACTGAAGAGGATGACCGGGAAGAAAACGCAGAAGCTCCAATCGACGCTGGCAATTGCTGGAACCGGAAGTTCGGAGCCCGAAAGTGTGGTGGAGCTTATTGTGAGGAGTTGCCGGAGCAATAAATGATGATCGGACGCTGGCAGCTGTCGACATGGATCCCTTGCCGTAGATGGCGATAGTGGGTCCATAGCAAACCCTAGCTGCTGCGAAACGAAGATGACGAGCAGGTGGGAGTCTGCGGCGGGGCGGGAGAGATGGGTTGTGGGGCCCGCAGGATAAGTCAGTTTTTATATTATTTATTTATTTATTATTATTTTTTAAAATAGTGGTGAACCGAACCACGGTTAGACCGACTTTTACGGTCCAACTGTTTGGTTCAAACGGTTTGCACGATTTTCTTCAAAAATGGAAAACCGGTGCCAAACCGAACCGTAACCCTGGCGGTTCACGGTCGGACCGGACAGTTCGGTCCGGCTTTTAAAACACTGATTGTAAGTACAAAAGGAATATAAGGTAAATGTTGTAGGTATGATGGAATTTTCAATGAACTTTAAAATATTTTTAAAAATCTAAATTATTTATCATATTTATCCATATATTTAATTTATGATTTTAAAAACTACATATATTATAAACTTTCATATAGTATATTTGTCTTATAATTTTTTCAAAATTTTTAGAGATAATATATTTGCTCTCAAAAATACTACTTTTCAAGCCCACGAGCCCCAGATCATGTCCAAATCCAACAGTAATTGGTTTCTATTGAAATGAGATTCTATTTTTCATTGATAATTTTTCCAAATGGAACAAATTAAGGGAGCATTGGTTTTGAAAAAGACCTGGCAGATTGCATATTTCCATCTTTTTGATGATTTATAAACGAAAATGAATGGTAGATGGAAATGGAATTATTGTGCGATGAGTAATTTTAGCTTTTGGATTAGCTTTTATTTTCTCTCTCTACTTTATTCTATTAATGTGGTTCTTCTCCTTCTTTGTGTTTTCTTTTTGTAATTCCTTTGCCTTTCTGCAATCTATTCGCTTAGAAATTTAATGGGTGAATTCTACGTGTATCTATGAATTTTTACCAACGTCTGCACTAATTTTTTTTAAAATCAAATATACTTCTGTTTTTTGGTCTAAAATTTCGTTCATATTTACAACCCCATATGAAATGATGAACATGCCCAAAACCTGATTATGATAAATTTATACATGAAAATTCTCATTCAAGTGATATATGATTTTATACCAGTAGAAGTATGATTTTATAACTATAAAGCACTAAAAATTCATTTGAATATAAATTTTTAGCTTAGACTTGGGCATATTCATCATTTCACAAATGTGCATTAGTATAAATAAAATTTTAAGTAAATTGCACGGCTATATTTGAAAATTTTAAAATATAATTACCATAAGTAGAATTATGAGTAAAATTGATGAGTCTATGATAAATTTTTATTTATTTCATAAATGTGTAGAGTCATGTGTATTTAACCTATAAATCAATTTTTATCATTTTTGGATGATTTTAAATTAAACTATAAACCAATTTTTACCATTTTTGGATGAGTTTAAGTATTTTTTATTTTTAAACATTGTGACATTTTCTTAATTTTCTAAGTCAGAAATTATAAAAAATGTCACTTTGTTTAAAAATAAAAAATACTTAAAATCATCGAAAAATAGTAAAAATTGGTTTATAGATTAAATACATCTAGCTCTACTTATTTGTGCAAAAAAAAAATAATTTTCTTTTTTAAAAAATAGTCCCATGGCATCCCTTCTCAAATTTTGCCTAAATTTTATATACGAAATTTAGCAGTTGATGTTAGAGTCACGTATTTGAATGGAAAATAAGAAAAAATAGGAGTATTACCATTTTTAGATGATTTTAAGTATTTTTTATTTTTAAACACGGTGGCATTTTCTTAATTTTTTGAGTTAGAAATTATAAAAAATGTCACTGTGTTCAAAAATAAAAATACTTAAAATTATCTAAAAATCGTTAGTTTATAGATTAAATACACTTAGCTCTACTTGTTTATGCAAAAAAATCAAAAAAAGTTTTTTAAAAAATGGTCCCATGGCTGAACGCACGGGATCCCTTCTCAAAATTTACCTAAATTTAATATATAAAATTTAGCCGTTGATGTTAGAGTCATTTATTTGATTGGAAAACAAGAGAAAAACAGGAGTCATGTTGATTTGGATATTGACAACTCGAGGAAACGATGCCCATATTCTCTTTGATCTCCGAAGTACAGCTCAAGTTTCTCTCTCGGAAGCAGCGAAGCACTCAGAAAAACCAGTATAATTCAGACAGCTTCTTCAATGTCTCGCTGATCACAACCGCTACTTCTTCACGTGCAGCCCATTCGGAAATACCCTTTTCGTGCATGTAGCATTGGATGGCTTTGGGGACATCACCTCTAGCCATCTCGTCCTGCCCAAATTTTCACCGAAATCAGAATGCATTGCTGCAAATATTCTTAAATATCCGTAAATACGTTCACAATAAATTCCATATCATAAGCGTAAGCACTGCAATTTACTCTAATGCTATCCGTATAGAATATCAAAGAATCATGCATGCACAGCCTATAAAGGTCGTGAAGAGGGAGGAGATTAAGGGTCAGGTGCGTGTGTAAACGTTTGCATTTTTGCATAAAATGCAAATGGGCTAATATGGTAATTTCGTACCATGAGAGTATCATTGTGGGTAAAGTGTGAATATGTGTAGGTGAGATTAATTATAGTACTTTGGGGTGCATGTATTTCTATAGTTAATCATATGATTTTAATAAAATACTATAGACGATGAGTGATCCATGACGTTAAATTGTATCATATTCATTATAAATTATAATAGGTAATGTACGCCTAAAATTTGCAAATTCAGAATAGATTTATTTAAAAAAATAAATTTGAACGAATGATATAATTTAGCATGTTTGACCAATTTTATAGATTTTACAGATTTTATGGATTTTACAGCTTTTATGCAATTCATGGGGATGATGTGCTATATTGGTAATCTTTATTCATTTTTTTCATAAAATAAATTTTACAGGTTATTCGAGTATCACATAAACAGCACATATGCAATTGATAAATTTTATATATTTTATGAGTTGTATAGAATATATGATTTTTCTACGTACTTGTCTGATAACGTAAACCAGTTATACAGTTTTAACACCTGAAATAGGATTGATGACATTTCATTTTCACAAATTAGATGGGCAATATAGATTTTACAAGAATAATGCAAAATCATAAACTAATATACACATGATTTATGATTTTTATAGAGTTATTAATTTGTAATGAATTGATTTGACAGATTTTATAGATTGTTCATAAAATCTATATCAAATACATTATCCGTAAATGTAATACGAAAGATACTAATAATATTAAATAATAAAATATAGATTCGTATTAAATTTTAAATAAATCCAATAATTTGATCCTTTACCTAATTAGTATATTTAATGAATCAATAATAATTATTTACACTTTCATTTACTAGAAAGGTAGAAATTTGTATATGTTATAAATTTTTATAAAACTCGTCATACTCATTATGCACAAATTCTTTTTGGACCCCATATTGTGACTAAAAAATGAACAAATACTATAATACGTATGTGATTATTTTTAAGTAACATTTATTTTTATTATTTCTCATAGGAGGAATTTAATTTGTAATAAGTGGTCTCAAAAAGTAAATAAATGACCATTGTCACCTTGTTTGTATCTCCTATGATTTATAATAATTTGTCATCTCATACCATTAAACTTTGAATAAAACAGCACAAATTTTAAAACGATTTACTTTGATTTATTTACTTTTTTGTATAAATCATATAAAATTTATAACGGCATAAAATTAAATAAATCAAAAAATAAATTAATGGCACAAATTTTATTTGTCACCTCATACCATTAACTCAAAAAGTAAAGAATCTGTATAAAAGTTAGGTGAGAATTTTATGTAATGTTGAATTTTAATTATTTATCACAAAAATAGTTCTAATCTGGAGCGCTTAATGGCTGGTTTGTTTCAACCGATCAGGTCTGAGACTGAACAAAACATGGTTTCGGATTTTTTTAAAGTACACATCATACTTCACTGCTTTGCATTTTAGGACCAAAACTCATCCACCAATCACTCTACCTTTTGTACATTTGACCCATCTCTGATATAAAAAATCAAGATATTTTTAATGAAGTAGAAATCCACAAATTAATAATTAGATTTTCGAAATTGTTTTTGTTAAATGCAACATAAAATCAAACTTTCTAATGTTTTTACAGTTTCTCTTTTGTTTCTAATCATTCAAATTTCACGGTAAAACATTATTTATTAGACCCAAAAATAATATATGAAATTATTTTGTAGTTCAATATGGATTGAAACATATATCATCAAAATTAATTTGGAGTTCAGGCCAAGAAAAATCTACTAATATACATTAGTATTTAGATAATAGATTACATGCATCAATAATAGTAGGACCATCACAACCACCGTTAAAAAACTACCGCTATAAATGCATTATTTTATAATTTGAGATGATAAATTTATTGTAATAATTTAGAAAAATTTTATAGCATTATTCTCCATAATTAGTTTGAGATTTATATATTTAAATATATTATATAAATGTTCTTCATGTATTTAATGTAAAATTTATGGTTTTAATTTTGTTATAGAAATGTTCTTCTTCAAATTAATTTAATATTTAGATTTAGAAATTTTCGTAGAATAATTTTTCATCTAAAAATTTTAAAAATTATATATATTTATTAATATAAATATATTTTAAATTTTAAATTCTAAATATATTGTACAAGTATTCTCCATATAATGATTTTAAAAATCATGTCTTCAAATGAATGGTATGAACTTTTCGATGTACTTATTTAAAGTATTAAGTTTTTAAATTTCTTGTATATTTGTGCTTCATATTTGTATTTTAAGAATTCTATATTTAAATTTATTTTAAAAAATTCTATGTAATAAATTTGAATATAGATTTTATTAAATAATATGAATAAATAACTCTATGTTTTGATGCCAACAAAATTATCCACGCCAATTTCATTTGGCTTGCTACACCATTGGCACAATGAATTATTAAAACTAAAGTTATTATTTTTTGCATGAAAGAATATTTTGTATGGAAAATGACATGGAAAAAACACATCCATATTGTAGTGCAATATAAAAGCTATTACTCGAAAAATAAATTGGATGAAAATAATTTTATTTTCAACTTGATCCCAGGCCTACTCTAACCCATATATAAATAAATAGGAAAATATTTAAAATTGGGTTTAATCTGGATTGACACATATATTGTCAAAATTATTTATGAGTTTAAGCCATGAAAAACATATATGAGATGCACTACTATTTAGATTATATATTACATGCAACAATAATAATAAGACCACAACAACCAATGTTAGAAAATATGCTGTGAAACCATTATTTTATAATTTACATTCATAAATTTATAGTAATAATTCAATGTATTTTTATAGCAACATTCTCCATATAATTAGTTTATAATTTATATTTTTACATTTACTATGTAAATGTTCTCCATTTATTTATTCTAAAATTTACAGTTTCAATTTTGCTATAGAAATGTTCTTCTTATGATTAATTCGAAATTTAGATTTTGAAATTTTTATAGAATTGTTTTTTGTATAAATATTTAAAAAATATATAAATTTGTTGTAGAAACATTGTTCATATAAATATTTTAAACTTTAAAATTTGTAAATTTATTGTACAAAAATTCTCCGTAATAATTTTAAAGCTCATATCTTCAAATTTATGGTGCAGACATTTTCTATATTGTTATTTTAAAATTTAGATTTTAAAATCTCTTGTATAAATGTGTTTCATATTAATAATTTAAGTATTCTAAATCTAAATTTATTCTCAAAAATTTTTGTGTTATTAATTTGAGTATATATTTTATTAATTAATTTGAACAGATAACTCTATTTTTTAGAACTAATAAAATTATCTACACCAATCATATTTGGCATCTTATACCATTTACCTAAGGAATTATTAAAATTAAAATTATTAATTTTTTCATCCTCTTGAAAGAATGATCAAATATGCGGTTATGTAATAGTATGTTTCGGAAGGAATCAAAATATTCGTATTTACAATTTGTTCGTTTTTTATTTGGCGCACTTTTTCGAGTGGACGTATTGCCATCTTGATCAAGAAATTCGGACAGAGAAATGGAGAACTCCTAGAGCCGTCTCAATAAAGAAAATCGGACAGTGAAATGGAGAAGTCCTTAGCCTTTTGGCTTTTGCGAATGGGGCATGTTGCCGGAGAATTCCGTTTTGCGTGATGACAAATTGAGAAGTCGTGAGCTTTTTGGCTTTTGCGAATCAACGTATTTGCTGGAGAATTCTCTTTTGCGTGATAACCATGAAGTCATGGAGCCTTTTGCTTGCGTCAGATGGAGAATTTTTGGAGAGTATTAAAATCTCTCAACCCACTACCTGATTGCTTTGGACGTCCAACAGAGTAATGGTTTTGTCTTCACCGGTTTCTTCGCCCGAGCGTTCTTTGCTTCGGCTTCTATGACCTGTTCTTCATTTTCAATTTCCATTTGGAGCTTCCTCTAGTTTAGCTAGAGTAGTGGTAGCATCTGTCCCTTTCATTCACTTGGAGTAGCATTGGAGGTGTTCCTGTGGTAATTAAAAATGTGTTAGCTTGATGTGGTGGCCACATTGTTTGGTTTTATTGCTTATATTCAAAATCTGCTTATCTATGTCCTGATTTCAGTGGTGAACCTCTTCCAATCTTACTTCATTCCATTTTTTTTTGTTCTGTTTCCGGTGGTTGCTATTGCTTATGAATTTTTTTTAATATTCTTATCTTTCCCATGTATGCCTCTAAATTTATTTTTATCTTCATAATTCCTCTTTTTCGTTTTTATTTTGCTGATGATTTAGATATGTTGTTCCTATAATCCATTGTATATTTTCTATGGTTAATTGGATAGTAGAAAGATTTGTAATGTAATTATTTGTGGATAGTTGGGAGAAATGTATATGAGCTTCATCGTAGGAGATTGCTGAGTAATATCCGACAGTTGAGGTAACCGAGCAATGGGCTCTCACATCGGGTGTTGGCCCGATTACGAAAAGCTGTTTGAGTTAGGATTCGTGACAACGACAAGAGTGGAACTCCGTATAATTGAAACCCATGCGTCCATCTAGATGTGAGTTATGAATGTGATATACTCTTTTTTCTTTGCATAACGATTTGAGTGCAAGATGGCCTAATGCATTCTTCGAACATTAGCTACTGGATGCTTACTTGTTGGTCTTGAATTATTGACAATGAGAACTCGACTATCTTGGGCGAAGACACTGCTTTAACACATCTCTTGCAGTGAGTATCATAGCCAGATATTTATTTTCTATTAATGTGGTACGTATGCTGGAATACATATTAATTTCAAATTTTTAGAGGCTGTATTTTTCTATACCTGTACTAAGGCCCGGAACTAGCGAGACCAATGAGAAATACACTACTTGTAAGCGCGGCCTGTCATGAAATCTCTGGGGTCATATACATGATGGACATTATAGCACAAACATGTTCAACACAACTATTCTTGACATTTTCTTGAAAAATATATAACACAAACAGGTTGTCTCCATCACATTGGAAATACAACACCGAAAAATGTGAATGAGGGATTGACAAGTAGTATGTTACCACATGTTTTTGATGTAAAAACTTGACGATAGGTACACGTGTATAAGGACTAATCCACCTTTTTTGATCCCCATTAGGTTGCTTAGTTATGCACCATGTACAACATTTAGGCACCATTTGCACCCCATAATCGACTCGCATTACATGTTTGCTGCCGATCCTTTCAACTAATCCATGAACTTTCTTTTTAATATTGCTAGGTCGAAGTGAATTCCTAGTTGCGTTTGTCATCTGTCTATAAAATTGCTATCTATTTCAACTGTCTATTGAAATTCCATTTACACGATGAAAATAACACATACATCCATAAAGAAATCCCCAATTCAGCAGTATGCATACAAAAATCAACAATCTACAACCAGACTATTTTAACAATTTTCATACCATTTTTACAAAGACCACCAATTTTAGAATTCCCATTTGAGATTCAAACTCTTCATTCATATATAGAACATGACATTTTAGAATTGAAATACATCCAGCAATAATGTATTTGATTTAAACTGTCCCTACTCCCAATTACCATGGAATTTCCCAAATTCAACAGTATAATGAGAAGACACTTGCATTACAATAGATTCAGAATGAGTTATCTGAATTTCAGCATTTTTGATCATCATCCCAATCATGTGCAGAAAATACATAAATCTGTTGTCCGTAGAACATGGCAATGGACCCAGTGAATTGTAACAACCATGAAGAATTAATGGACTATTTTGAATGCTTAAGCTAATGCCCAAGCACGTCCAGCAAATTCAGATCACTTTCATTCACAAAATTTGTACAACGACTCGAAGACAACACTCCAAACCATATTGAATTCAACATCCATGTTCACACTTCAACTGAATCAAAAGAGTTTTAACACAATATTCCTTAAAAATTACCACTAAATTTTTTTGAAACAATTAGAACTTCCGTAGACTAGATTGGTTTATTACACCATGAATTCTTTAAAAGATTTCAACAACAGTACTCAACCTCAAAACAGGATTAGGGGCATTGATAACTCCAGCAGCCTTATCAATACTTGATTACAAAAGGTGAATGCTTGAACGATAGCGGATACTTTTAACGTAGTGGCTGCATCAACTGTCACGTAGGGGATTGAGCTGTCCCACCGGAAATCATGAAGATAAGATTGAAATAGGAAGGTGTATGTAAGATAGAACTTTGAAATGGAAATTCCCTACTTAAACGCTGCTAAAAATAAGGAAGGGATATGACAAATCTGAAATTTGAACAGATAAATGGACAACGGTAGAGAAAAATATAAAAAAAAAATCCCTCACCTCGTCGTCACCGGCAATATGGATTGTAGACAAGAAATAATCAACTCCTTCCTGATCTTCTTCTATTTCTCCCTCTCTTGTTCTTCAAGGCCCCGGGTTGAAACTGTGCTTTGGAATGAAGATTACAAATGCATGGGAAGCTAACGGAAGAAGCAACCCCTTCGAAACAAACAACACACAGATTTCAAAAGTTTGTTGAATTGTTTCACAAAGACATCAAAGCTTGTTACCTTAGTAAATTAAAAAATGCACATAAAATCGAAGCACAAGCAGGCCCCTTACAGATCAATGATATAATTTGTGACATGCAGACGAAAGAATTAAGCCAGAATTATCCACGGCATATCATCACATAATTCTCCCAACCATTGACCTAATTTTTGTACACACACAATGCATTCATTTCATTCAAATCAGCAAATGTACAAATTGTATAGCAATGCTTGCCCATTAAAACAGCTTCCTGAATTCCATCATATTAAGCCATGCATCTTCCATAACCTTTAAACAAATTCCAAACAACAAAATTCCACAATTCCAAGTGTAGTGGGTAAGTCTAGCTGTAATTTAACTTTTACACTTGAGACATTTCAGCAGTTTTCAAACAGTTTAATAGCTATTCATGTTAATGGATGTGTGTAAGGACTATTGGAATGCAAAATTGCATACAAACAAAGAAGTTTCTACTAGACAGTTATTTTAATGAAGTTCAATACAAATCATCACCTAAAACAAAAAATAGGATACAAGCGTATAACTTGTCATTCCAAATTCCTATTGAGATATAATATGATGTGTGTGAAGTATGAAAGTATAGAGAACGAGAGTAAACAGAATTTTCAATACCACAGTTTTATATTTCAGTAAAATTTAATATATATATATATATGAAACACTTGAAAATGTTAAAAATCTTTAAAATGAACTGTGGGAGCATGTCATTCATCTCTTATCAGAGTTGTGGAAGATGTTAAAGTGAATAAAAAAGGAGGAATTAACAAGAATCCTCACAAACAGATCAATTCAATTGAAATAAAGCAGAAATTTTATTAAACATATCATATACAAAAGAACCCTTAAACCAATTCTTGACTTGAAACCAATTCTAATGAACCAAATTGCAAAATATTGTAATACCTATCAACTAGCAGTAACTGTGAGGAATCCAGTTACCAAGCTTGTTTAAAGTTGCTTCAACATAGCCGAGTGAGCACCAACTTGACCAAAGTTGATATATGATTTGAATGTTATATGTAAGGTAATAATCTATGGTTAAAATAATACAATAAGCATTTAGAATATGAATTTCTAAAAGTTCAAGTTAATGCCAACAAGAGAGATAATTTGATGCTCTTTGAGGACTATATCAAACACATGATGAAAATTTCCTAAATTTTGTAATTAATAAGACCTAATACCCAGAAAACTACTTCAACATTAAATACAGTATGTTGCAATTTCTAGAATGAATGAGAACTACGGATTTAGCCCAATTGGAGGAAAGTTTACAAACAGTTGAAAATGGTAAAGAAGATAATCCAATTCAAAGGCAAAGCAAAGAAAATACATATGTAAAATAAAACATGATAAGTACTTAATGTGTACCAATAAACATTGAACTTTTACATAAAGTGATTACCATCTCTTTAATAAACTAACAGTGATACCAGGTTGCATTGGCTTGACCAATCATGCAACATACCATCTTGAGTTTCGAAAATTTTAAATAAAAATATATCAACTACTGTGAAACCCCAAATGTAAGCTTAATAAATATAGCTTGAAATCATCTAAGGGATAAAAATCGAAATCTCATAAAATGAATGGAAAAAATAATTAAGTAAAGTAGGAATTAGCGATAATCATGGAAAGATAAAAAAAATGAATGGAGAATACTTTGGTAGCAACTCGTTAAAATTCATTTTCCATGTCATTTTGGAAATTCAAGAATATGGTTAAATCGGGAATTTCTTAGGAAATTCATATCGGACAATGTTAAAGTCCAATTGAGATAAAATTTTAAGGATAACTGGATCATGAGGTAACTTACATGACCAACAGTGGAATTTTAAAAATTATAATTAAAAATATTATTATCATAATTAATGTTATGAATTAGCTTCAAAAGACCATAAGTTGGTCTATAATGATTATTTCAAGATGAAAATTTTTATGTATTATGAAGAATTATTTTGAATAATTATGGAAATTTCAAAATTCACATTTGATATGTGAATTTTGTGGAGACATATATGTGTCCATTTTTCAATAATTAAATAAAAATAGGTACACAACTCCGATTAAGGTGAAATTTTAAGGGAAAGCTTAAATTAATATGACAAATTTAATGAAGGAATTAAATTTTGAAAAACATGTTTCAAAAATTTTAAAAAGAGATTTTTTGTCCAAATATGAATTAGTCAATTAAAATAAAATAATTTTTTTAAAAATTTTTCGAAAAGTGCATTTTGTGAACAATTGTATATATATTAATAAGAAAAATTTTCATAATATATAAGTGTGAATATAGGAAGTTATGATTTAATTTATTAATGTTGGAATTTGTCGTTTAAAAAAAGGAGGAAAATGAGGACAACGCGCTGGATGATGGTGCATGGACAGCTATTTACAAAAAAACATAAAAGGAAGATGCAACACGTCAACAGGGGCAACTGTATTTTATTACCTTGAGTTAAGTCAAATTAAACCCGGGTCATCCACCTAAACAAAATATATAAAAGGTGCGTGCTAATCTAATTAATGGATGTTGAACGTTTAAAGGGAAAAGTGACGCTGCTGAAAAAAAAAATTTTGAGAAGGCATAAGGATGGACGTTCAAGAAGGGCAGTGGCAACATGATACATTTTTTTCTCCTCTCAGAAATAACAATGACCAAAGCATCCAGGTTCTCCTTTTTAATTTCTTTTTGCTTCACGTTATTTTTTTGCTGCTCGTTATTTTTAAAAATTTCAATAAATAATATTTATGATGGAACGTGATCAAAGGGTGGAGTTTGAAGGATTAATGTAAATTTCAAAATCTCAAAAATCAATTAAGACCCAACAACTGTATAATATTAATAAGCTGGATTTATAAAAATTCAGCAGTTGTATTATATATATATATAATGGTAGGAATTATAAAACAATGGCAGCTGTGTATATGTAAATGCTGAATTAATGAAAATCAAACAACTGTATATATATCTCCCTGGATAATTGAAATGCAGCGGCCGTATTTTATTTAATTTATTTAATTGCTGATTAAAAAAAGGGGGAGAAGCAGATGCTGAACGCTGCTGGATTTGAAATATTGGACGGACAACAGGTATTTTTACTTCTGATTTCATTAAATAATTTTCAGAACTATTATTTAAGTATCCTGCTAGTTATTATTTATATGATGAATATTTTGCCGAATATATGATTGATATCAATAATTAATTCAGCATGATTTGAAAACCATTTAATTAAACCAACTTGATGTATTGTTAAATGAAAAGTTGCAAGTATTGAAATAATTAATAGATATATGATCATACATGTATATAACGTCCAAATCAGATTTATTTTAATGATTTAAATAGCTTATGAAATGTTGGGTATAAGTGACGTTTAAAACAAATTTTATTATCTTATAATCATGTTTAAAACATGATTTATGAATAATGAAAGAATGGGTAGAAATTACCGCCCAATCAGATTTTTATGTTTAACCTATAATATGGAAAGATGGATGCCATTTTCTAAAAATTTAATGAAAAGACAAGTGCAAGTGACCATCCAACATAAGCTGTTTATGGGATGATACAATTATTAATTTGATATGAAAATAAACATGAATATTTCGGGTGTCTAGAAAATATATGAAAGAAAATTCTGTTATGAACAAAAATAGACGTCCATGGTGGAATGGAATTTATGAAATTGAGAAGGGAAATCAAAGGTAGAAATTGGTCAAAATTTGAAGTGAAAAATGCATGGGTAAGAAAACCCTAAAGATAGATTCAAACTGAATAATAGAAATGTGCAAGTATGGAATAATATGTCTATATGAGAAAAATGGCCCTTTTCATTTATACAGGAAAAGGAAAGGAAAAAGTTGAAGGTACAAGTTGATTACGCAGGTAAGCAAGAAAATCGTTTGGAAAATGTGATTCTATACGATTTTATGTTGCAACCTTGAAGTGTGTTGGAATTGTTTCATTATAAGTAAATCCTTTTTAAATGCTAAGGAATGTTGAGACGAAAATGTTGAAATGGAAGTGTTAAGAAAATTGTAGAGAAAGGAAAAATTTGTTTTTAAAATGGTACTTTAAATAAATGTTTGAAAAGGTTATATCAAAAACGTTTTGAAGTGTTTTAATGAAATATTTCCAAAAGTTCTTTAAATATTGATTTATTTTGGGATCTATAAACGTTGTTATTTTAAATGAAGAATTAAAAAAAAGGCCAATCGATAAACCGGTTGCACAAAATGATTTGAGTAACGGTAATAATCAAAGAATAATGTAAGCAAGCAAACCCTTTTGAAAATATAATTTTATACGACTTTACTCTGTAATCTTAAATTGTTTTGGAAATTGCTTCGTCAGAAGCAAATCCTTTTAATGTTGAAAAATATTAAAATGCAAATGTTGAAAAGGTTGTGTTGGAAGGAAAATGATATTTTAAAATGGTATTTGAAATAAATGTTTTAAAATAGTTTTGTTACAAGGTTTTGAAGTATTTTAATGATATATTTTAAAGGTTCTCTAAATATTGGATTATTTTGGAATTTTCAAAATCTATTATTTCGAGAAGGATTTAAGGACACGGTTGCAAATTGGGCCCCCTTTGCATAGGGCGAGTCGCTTGAATAAGGCTAAATGCCGGCGGCGCCCTCCCTGAAATGGGAGATGGACACGGATATCTGCCTGGCTCGTGGGCTATCACTTGGAAGGGTTTTTCTCCTAAGGAAGGATAATCACTTGATAAGTGTCACCTACCAGATAGACAAAGACGTATTGCATGTTGCATATGCTTAAAAAGGGTTTTATGAAAAATATTTTAAGACATGAGAATGTCCTATGAGAAAAGGAGTTTTGATGAAAAATGTTTTAGGACATGAGAATGTCCTATGAGAAAAGGAATTTTGATGAAAAATATTTTAGAACATAAATGTGTCCATGGAAAAAGAATTTATATGTCAAGTTTTACAAGCATATGATTGCCATGAATTGGGATTATGAAATATTTATGAAAGATTTTTATGAAAAGGTTTCCTCTAATTGCTAGTCGAACGCTTGTTAAGCGTCTACTATTGAAAGGTGGGAAATGCGTTTAAAATGAAAAATGCTTGCTTATTGAGTTTCGACTCATGTTTTGTTTTCCCCAACCATAGACAGTTACAACACAAGCCACGCAGGAAAGGAAAAGAGTATGAAGAAAACTTTATAAGTAGTTGGTTTGCATATGGTATGAATGGATATATGGTAGGAAATTATCAAAGTTTGTATATGAAATGATCATGCTAAAAAGACCTATATTGTAGAAAGACAAGTTAGAATGTTATCAATGAGATTTGAAAGTTTGACGATAAGTGTGTGTTTAATGGAATTTTCAAAATATGTATGTATGAAATGTTTAAATTGAAAGAACTTGTGATGTAGATAAATTAGTTATTATGATATGAATAATATATGTGAAATTGATGTCAAGAATGTGTTCATATATGATGATATGATGTTATGTAATGAGATATTATGAGTATCATGTGTAAAGTTGATGACAAGCGTTTGTTATGTGAAGAAAGAAAAGGAAGGAAGAAAAAAAAATTAGATGAGATCCAAATAAAAATCCTGCCGTGTGATTAGGGCAACAATCCTAAGTCATGTTTACCAATCAATACAGATCACAGAGTAAGGCTTCTAGGCACCTCGGTTCAGGACGCCACAACTAGAGTAATGCGGCCAAAACAATTAGATTTCCCACGAAATTTAATTCAATTCAAAGCCAAAAAACTGAGAACTCATGTATTCATATAGAACACTATATACTAACATGTATCTTGGGTGTTAAGAGCTGTGGTGGGAAGATCTACTATAAGAGAGTTCATGAAAGCAAAAACTTCACCTATATCATTTTGAAAATGCTGTAAAATCTTGGAAAAGTATATGAAATATTAAAAAGATTAAATTTTCTATAAATGAGGAACAAAACATGTTATTTCAGCCAAATATAGACCTTGGGAAGTGTTTAAATGAAGAAAATCAATTAAATTTGAAAATGTGTGTTGAGTGGTTCAATTGAATTGTAACATAAATCAATATTAAATCAAGGATTTAATGGCTTGAAGACCTCTGATAATTCTTGTTAGAGCCAATGTTTTGAAAATCGAACCGGTCACTGAACCGGTTTTGTGACCGGTTCCCGGTTTTTCCGATTCAACTGGATCGAACCGGTGGTCGGACCGCGGTTGAACCGGTAACAGTGACGAACCGGGACGTGACCGGTTCACGGTCCGACCGGTCCGACCGCCCGGTTCGGTCCGGTTTTCAAAACACTGGTTAGAGTTACTGATAACAAAGTTCATGGTTAAATAGTTTCGTGCATGAAATTTCAAGGATTAATGAAGTAGCAAGTGTCAAAAGACTTAAACATTAGCAGGTTGACATATGTTTTTATGATCCATGGCTAAAATGAAAAATATAAACAATAGGAAAGAAATCGGGAGCCATCAAATCTGTCATAGAAGGTAGTTGCAAAATTCTTAGAGAACAGTTACAAACACAAAGAATGAATCAAATAATTTAATGTAATTCATGAGGTTAAAATTACGGCGTTGTAATAGGCATTAATCTTTGTAATAGAAATCTTGCAAAACTCATATTACACTTCAAAATAGCAGTGAATTATATGGATAATGAACCAAATGCTTAGTCACTGTTTCAAAATAATGAATTCTATGAATTTAAATATAAAAGTAACTTCTATGTACTTCACATGATATGAAGCAACCATTTCTAACATTTAAAACAGAAAATTAAAGCAAGTGAAAGCCTAAACATTAAAATAGTTATATGATGTAAAGAATTGACTCAATGTATCGTCATTTTCATAAAATTTAAAAATTCTGCAAAACCAAATATGGATGCAACTTCCATATACTTAACTAAGTATGCAACCACCGCATTCGATTATAAAAAAATCAAAATTTTTAGTAATGATATTATGAGTACGTAAAATGATTAAGTATTTGCAAGCCAAATGCCTAGTCAAAATGGAAAATAAATTAACAAATGTGAAAATGGTGATTTTAACGTGCCATTTTTTTAATTGAAGTGCCTAAGGACCATTGGAGTAGCAAACTGCAACTAAATAGAAAATTTTCGACTAAACAGTAATTTTTCAATGAAACTCATTGCAAATAATCACCAAAAACCATAAATAAGCGTAGAAATGTAACATTTGTCATTCCAACATGCTATTTATATATAATGTGATGTGTGCAAAGTATCGAAGTGATAAGAATGGGAGTAAACAAGAATATCAATGAGAAAGTTTTATATTCCTGTAAAATTCTTTCAAATATATTCAAGCTTTAGAAACGATAAAAAATTGTGAAAGGAACTATAAAAGTATGACATTCACGCCTAATGAGAGGTATGGGTGATGTTAAAGAGAAGAAAAACAAGACTTTAATACAAATCATTGCCACCAGCTCAATTCAATTGAAATTAAACCCAAACTTTGTTAAACTTTAGCTAAACTTTATCAAAATTACAAAATATTGGGGGTGCTAAGTTTACTATACCAAGAAGAAATTATTTTAGACAAATCACAGAAATAATAAAACAAAAGAAAATTATCATTGGCTGTCAAATCGCTGCCAGCAAACATAGAGAACTTTGTGCCAGTTTGTGCAATCAACATACACATGTTGAATTCATGACTATGTTCATTCTGTTAGTTTTTTCAAACTGTATCCTCCAATCATCATGTAGCAGCTTAAACATCAAACTCCTCAATAGGTATACCTAGATTTGGAATGATGTCATCTATCTAATTAGATTTTCCAAATTAGGACCAGCAATTCGACCCAAACAACTACAACAACACCTGTCCATATTCATCACAACCATACAACAGATCAGATTCCATCCGAAATCCATCTGCCCATTCACATTCAATTCTTGGGTCAAATCATGGGAAAAAATAACCCAAACCTACTGAAATAGATCATATTCCCAACAGAGATTATACCTAAACAAGAACCACTGACAAGACAGTCAAAGATATCATGATCGGAGGTTCAATACTTTGAAATTCCATTGCAAATTCTTGATATGCAGCAAACAATTGTTAGGCATTTCCCATTGCAAATTATGTTGTTATTTTTTAATAGAGCAAACAATTGTTAGGCATTTCCCATTGCAAATTATGTTGTTATTTTTTAATAGGTATTTTCATTTACCCTATGAATTGGGAGACTTTTGTAGCATTTCTCATTGTTTTACATACTAACCTAGGCTAAATACATATTTATATTTCATTCTAGAAATTGCAACATACCTTAGTTAATGTAATAAGACTATGCTAGGCATGAGGATTCATTAATTGAAGGAATTTGGAGATTTCCATCATATATTGGATATAGTACTCAAAGAGCATGAAATTTCCCCTCTTGTTGGCAGTAACTTAAAGCTTCAAAAATTCATATTTTAAAAGTTTAATTTAAAATGTAAATCATAAATTATTACCTTACATACAACAATTATTTGCACCTCAAATTACTCATAGGTTTTGTGATCGTTTGGCTACATTAATGCAGCATCAAATAAGCTTGGTAATTGAATTTTTCATAATCACTGCTAGTCCTTACACACATCCATTAACATGAACAGAATGTTAGAATCAGTATTCTCATATTTGTACATTAATTTATCGTTTTTGACTAGGCATTTGGATTGCAAAATCTTTGAACTGTTTTAGATGCTTACAATATATTTTCTGAAACTTTCAAGTTTTTATTCTTGAAAATTCTTGTTGCATACTTACTTAAGTGTATGGAAGGTGCTTTCAGGGTTGATTTTTATAGAAATTTATCACTTTAGGAAAAAGCCCGTGCATTGGGTTATTTACTTCACATTATATAACTATTTTGGTATTTAAGCTTTTATTTGCTTTAACTTTCTATTTTAACACTTAAAGATAGTTGCAGCATATTATTTTAGGCATATGATAGGTGCTTCCATATTTAAATTCATCTAATTTCGTCATTTTGGAAAAGTGAGTAAGTTTATGGTCCATTCTTTGCATAATTCATAGCTATTTCAAAATGTAATGTAAGTTACACAATTTTCAATTCCTAATCATTAATGTCTATTGCAACACCCTACTTTTAACTTAAGAAAATTATTTCATGCACTAGTTTATTTGAAATTAGATTGAATTATTTGATTCCCTCTAGGTGTTTGTAACTGTTTTCTAAGAAATTTTCGACTCCTCACATGTTTGTCATTTGTAAGCACTCAATTCCCTTCCTCTCGTTGATATTTTGTAAAATTATCCATTTATCATAAAAACATATATGAACCTACCAATTTACAATGTAGGGCCCAAAAATATTGTTAGAATAGAGGTAAGAGTGGTTTTTTCGATAAAAGGTATGAGTAGTTTCAAGTCATTTTATTAACATTTTTTATGTCTTTAATGAGGCTTGATCTATTGCATCCGAATGCTGCAACTGGATGCTGTTGGGGCCCAACTGCATTCGGCAGCAATAGATCAAACGTCAATTTAAAACTCCTAAAGTAAGGTACTTGAGAACAGTTAGTGATTATCAAAACTATTCCCATGAAATCTCTTTAAGTTAGTGATTCAGACACAGCTCTCTCCACCAAAGTGACAAGTTATCATTGTTTTAGTTTGTATGAAAACATGCTTTTTTCGGTTTTAAGGCCTTGAATTGGATTGCATTTCATAATGCATTGGTACTATAGTCAACTCTTATTCCACGCATGACTGCAAACTACATAGAACGATCACACTGAAACATCAAGATTAATTAAGCCTAACAGAACATAAACATGATACATGTTTTAACTAAAAAAATAAACTGAAAAGAAAACATTCAACAACCTGTGTGAATATAAAATAAAAAAAAATCAAAACGTAAAACATCAAAACGACATATCTGTCGTAGAAGAAATTAATTAGAAAAAAAAACAAAAATGCCTAATGTGTTGAGCAGGAACTAGTTCTACTAGAAGATGGGGATAGATGACTACTAAAAACATAACTACAAATGAAAATAGTAGACATCTGTCAGGAATAAATTCCAATAAAAAATAAAAAAGAGTATTGCATTCATCAAAAGCAAAAAATCCTTATTAAATATCACAGCTACATGCAGAAAATATTACAACTAAAATCAATAGCTTAATATCAGCATGTCATTTGAAAAAATAAAGAAATTGATTACGTAGATTCTACACCAATAAGGAGCAAAACAGGTAGAACCATCAATTGAGCAAGCTTCTACAAAACCACTCAAAGATCATTTTAGATATGTTGAAAATAGAAATATTATGGAACACTACATATAGTTAGAGATTACTAGCAATAAGTCAGTTTTTAACTTAGCTTGTTAAAGAAGGAAAGGAAAGGTCACATGCTCAGTTGATAACAATAGATATGGGCAAATGCTCCCCAAGAAGGAAAGGAAAGGTCAAAAATTAAACCAATAATTGACTCGAAAGGGAACCATAATGAAAGTTCTATTTTGCTGCCCAACAATCAACAAACTATTAACCAAATAGATGAATTTTTAGCAAGCAACAAATAGGCAACATAATAGGTTTATTTCCACATTGGTTCCAAAAAAAAGAATGTTATATTTACTTTAAGTAGTGCTTGATATAACTAAGTAATAAGATCTAAGTAAACTAGGACAGAAATAGAAATAAACAAGTCACCTTTGAATAAGTTACTTTAGACCAACATGACTACCTTTGATATAATCCATGTGAAAATACATGGAACTTTAGAATCTTTCTCTATCCAAAGTGAGCCTATTGAAAACTAAAATTTCTAATTCTGGTTGATTGTTTCATATAATTTTTTTCAAATTTACCAAATTCTTGCAAAATTTTTGCTTCCATCTAAGTGGGTTAGCTAGAAGAATCCCACTGCATGTTCTTGTTGACCTTGAGTCATGTTCTATGTAAATCAAAGACTTTTATATCTTTCCGAACAACTCTAATTGCATCTTACAGGCTTAAACATTAAAAATAATGATACTTGGCAGATTTAAAATCCTATACACAGTTTTAATAATCCTTTCCATAATAGCTTGAATAAGATACCAACTATACAATTTTTTCGTATTTTAGTTTGCAAAATGAGAAGAATCAGTATCACACTAAGCATTATAACAAAATCCGAAATCCAATAAGCCAATAACTTCATTCATTTGAACATTCCTTTCCAAGTATTAAACAAATTACAACCCTTTTTTTTTCATAGATTCTTGGAAGAAACACAAGATGAATACACAGAAAAGAAACAAAAAATCATGCCACTCAACAAAACAAGGCTATCCAACTTAAACATATCCACTAAACACAAATCCTTTCAAAGTAAATTAACCTTTATTGCTTGCATACTTACAATATTTACAGGGAGAGCATTAGGAATCTATTATTCCATCAGATCTATTTCCATCCCTAAATTAGACCAACTATTACATTTAACACTAAAACAAAAGGCCACAACTAGAACAAAAATTAAAATGATACCAAATGAGAACTCAAAAAATAGGTGATTGATGAACTTGACAGCAACTAAACCAATCCAAACAAACCATCCATTATATAACTATAGTCAACTCTTATTCCACTCATGGCTGCAAACTACATAGAACGATCACACGGAAACATCAAAATCAATTAAGCCTAACAAAACATAAACATGATACATGTTTTAACTAAAAAAATAAACTAAAAAGAAAACATTCTACAACTTATGTGAATATAAAACAAAAAAAAATCAAAACGCAAAACATCAAGATGGCATATCTGTCATAGAAGAAATTAACTAGAAGAAAAACAAAAATACCTAACTTGTTGAGCAGGAACAAATTCTACTAGAAAATGGGGATGGATGACTACTAAAAAAATAAATACAAATGAAAACAGAAGACATCTAGCAGGAATAAATTTCAATAAAAAACAAAAAAGAGTATTGCATTCATCAAAAGCAAAAAAAACCTCATTAAATATCACAACTACGTGCACAAAATATTACAACTAAAATCAATAGCTTAAAATTTTTGTGCATTCCAAAGTTAGCATTCAAACCTTATTTCATGGCATTAGCTTCTTTGATAATGGAAAATTATAATCTTATATATCTTAGAAGTAATTATGCAGAAAGGCAAGAACATTGTGCTCGGTTATAAAGGATGTCAGTTCCACAAAGTGACAAATTTAATGTCTCAAATATGCTCTATAACGTGTTGCTCTAAAACAACTTATAAATTAGTAAAAAAAATAGCTCATAAATTTTTTTAAAAAATCGCACCAACACCTTATGCCAAGCCCCTTGAAATTTATTATGCTTGCCAAGTGAGCTAAACATTCTACAATGAGGCAGCTTCAAAGCTTAAATTTTTAATTTGAACCAAAACTTCTTGCTAGTCTCCAGAATCAATCTAAAACATCCACAATGAAAAGGTCAAACGAAAATGCTATGATAAATTTTATCATGTTGTTTACAACTCCTGGTTGTTATGTAACTAGTGTTCAATGTTTTCACCTTGTCCTAGCCCTACAAATCATGGCTACCCTATTACGACCCATCACACAACTCGATTTGAGCTCAGTTCTCATTATCTTAGCTTGGTTTAAGCATATAAATCCCTCTAAGAAACCTCTAAACAAAAGTCCCAAGGAAATGACATCCCTTCACATTCGAATCTTTAGTTTAGGATTAGGGTCGGTTTCGATCTTCACCATATCCACACGATTTCATCATAAGACGTCGAATGCGTGTAGATCTTTCCTAAGTCATCACTTAGATGCATGGATTTAAGCAGGAATCAAAAAGGTCCAAAGAGTCGACAGCTACATCCAACGAATTTTCCTAACTTTTCTCTTCTCTGGTGATAGTCGCAATGTTGAATGGCGGGGTGGGTGATCATCAACCTCACTTCTTCTTCCCTCTCCTTTCTTCTCTCTTCCTCTTTCTGCTTGTGCTCCTCCTCACCATTTTTTTTGTCTGGTCCATTTTTTTTCTCTCTGTCATCGACTTCTGCTAGGAGGCATCCTTAGCAAGCAAGCCACCTGTGAACCGACCTCCTACACGCACATGTATGGAAGAAACATTCCCATTTTGCCCCTGTGTATCTCAACCGCACATTTTAGATGAATGGCCGATCCAGCATTTGCACGTGCAACCTATCATGAAAACGTTTTCGCTAAAACCAGACCTTGGAAGTGCCTAGATCATCATTTAGCCGGAAAATCAGGCAGCAGAGGCGAATCAGTTCGGCATAGTTCTCTTAGCCGTCTAATCCCTCTTTTGTTACGTTTTCTCCTTGCATGAAATAACTGTGGATCAGCACGATGGCAATGCCAATTGTACGCCAAGAGTGCTCAAGGTATTCATTGATTGTTGGTGTATAATTGTTGTTATACCATTTTGCTTCCACTAGATATCCTTTGCATAGATCTGCCCACTGTTGAAATTTAAAAAAAAAAAAAGTGACTTAGGCATATCAAATCCGAGGGATTAACAAGTAAAAATAGATTAAAAATTGGAATGATGAATAAAATTGTTATTGGAAGAATCCTTGATGAACTACCGCTTTCTTGATATATGGCAGTGCATTGCATCGTAGCTCTTTCAAGGCATGATAAGCTACTTCATTGCCAAAGTTGTAGAGAGCTAGAAAACATAGCTGCGTATAATCTGGAAGTTTTTCCATTGCATTAAGATCCCATCTGAAGAAATAAAAAATAAAATCCAAAAAGTTGATTAGAAAGCGAAATCCTTGGATGACACATTTGTACTTGCACGTCTCCTGATCAAACTAGAAGCTTTGTTTTATATTTTTTTACTTCAATTGCTAGCTTACCTATCAACAACATTTGCTATAAAGATCAGAAATATCATCATTTGCCATAAAGATCGGAAATATCATCAATTGTCATTATAATTGATTGACTTTTGTGACTTCATGTCTGGCATGTTGTAAGTGGGGAGCATGCACCATGCCCAAACTGAAGAGGTAACACTCCACTATCCGGTCTCTGCTAAAGCTCAGCTTCCTTTGGAGCCCCAACTCATGCCACCATCTTCAATGGGAACAACAAATATTAATGTGCGGATTTTTCTCTAAAACAAATTAAAAGGGTAAATGATTTGCTACTCAATGGAGTCTTGGTCGATGTTTTTTCAGCCAGTACCATCAAGCAGGAAATGAGAAATATATAAACATATATGAAGAAGAATTGGGCTAGATTTTTTCCAGCTGACATACCCCAGCCATCGACCGCCCATCTATAATCACTGAACCAAGCACGTGAAAAAAGAAGGAATTAACAGCCCCAGATGAATTATCAAAAAAGAGTGCTTCGCATGCATGTGGTTTGAAATGAAGAAAGATGGACATATATATGAATGAATTAATGATCGAAGATTGCATCCCAAAAATCATGTGATCAACGGCGCATGAATTAATTAATGATACCTTGATATGTCCTGCAACTCTTTTTGCAGCATGGATTGCAAGGTATTGAACTCCAGCTTTCTCATATGTATTTTCAAATATTCCATTGACTGCGGTAGACGACAAGGGCCGGAAAGGAATTTGATGCATTAATGTTTGTTGGTATGTGTATATTAACAATTATACGTGGACACATAAAAATGAAAAAAAATAATTAAAAAACTCAATATAACTAGGTATATTTAACCTCTACACACCTATGTGGATTAAATCATTACGACATTCAAAAGGGATATAATCCTGTTAGCTGGATTTTTCAATTTATAAACGCGTGTATTCACTTCTCTTAGAATATAGCTATACTTTATCTGATTGTTTATGGTTAAATTTTTTTTTTGATAAGGAAAAGGATAAACCCTATTTCATTCCAGAGTATTTATCCTTCCATATATGATCAGCAATACAAAATGATGAACCCTATGTCATTCCAGAACATTTATGGTTTAAATGTTGAAAGTATAATATGCGCATGTGTTTGATGAAACTTTTTTTTGGATGAAATTTAATGTAATATAGAAATAAATAATTGTAAATGCAACACGTGGTTTAAATATTGATTTTATCATTACTATGGGAACATTTGCGGCCAGCCAATCATTTCTGATAGAAGGACCCCACCCATGGGAAGGCCTTCCCCTGAGAAAAGGAGGGCAATGTGGGAAATTTACAATGTGAATACATTTATTTCAAAGTGTGAGTATATTTATTTTTTTGATAAAATTTAAATTATATGTACACAAAATCTTAATCCATTCCATTAATTTAGTCGATCAACCAATAAAGCAAATATAGACACAATTTTTCATTATTTGAAAATTTTAATAATATTTATGTATAAAATATTATTTTTAATAAGATTTCATTATAATTTGCAAAGTTAAAAATATATTTATATAAGAAATTATATTATATTATTTAAAGTTTATATAAACAAGGTACTCTTAATGATAACAATTTCAATATTTTTTTTGAATTTTTGAAAATATTTTTTTTTTTTTTTTTTTGAATATAATCTAACCGGATCTAACGACATCTAACTGCATCTAATTGGATCTAACGAGTTCTAACTTTTGATACTAATAAGTTAATCCTAATTTAGCATATGTAATATAACCCTATGTACCTTATAAGGTGATTTATACTTTAATTACAGAAATTAAAACTCAAATAATAAGATTTAATGAAATTACCTAAATCTAATGGTATTTAATTGGATCTAACCGCATTTAACTATATTTAATCAGATCTAATTTTGAATATTAATAAATTAATTCTAATTTAACACTTGTAATATGATTTTATGTCCCTTATAAAGTTATTTATACTTTAATTACAGAAATTAAAACTCAGATAATATAATTTAATAAAATCACCTAAAACATAATGGTATCTAACTAGATCTAATAGCATTTAACTATATTTAACCGAATCTAACTGCGTCTAACCGAATCTAACTGCATCTAACCGCATCTAACAGGATATAGCTAGATCCAACTTTTGATATTAACAAGTTAATCCAAATTTAACACTTTTTATATGATACTAGGCCCCCATGTAAGGTTATTTATATCTTAATTATAAAACTTAGAACTTAGATAATACGATTGAATAAGATCCACCTAAATCTAACGACATCTAACCAGATCTAACTGTATCCAACTGAATCTAAATGAATCTAACTTTTTGTATTAATAAGTTAATCCAAATTTAGCACTTGTAATATGATAAGCCCTTATAAGGTGATTTATACCTTAATTATATAAATTAAAACTCAGATAATATGATTTAATGAAATTCACTTAAATCTAACAACATCTAGTCGGATCTAACTGCATTTAACTAAATCTAATAGGATCTATTTTTTATATTAATAATTTAATATTAATTTTATACCTATAATATGATTCTACGCACCTTATAAGGTTAATTATAGCTTAATTGTAGAATTTAGAACTCATAAAATAGGATAAGTGAAATCTATATGAATCTTATGACATCTAATCAAATCTGACTTTTGATATTAATAAGTTAAATTTTAATTTAACATCTACATTATGATCTTAGATCCCTTATAATGTCATTTATACCTTAATTATGGAAATAAAAACTCACATAATATCATTTAATGAAATCCACCTAAATCTAAAGACATCTAAACACATCTAACCGCATCTAACATCATATTATTTTCATATTTATAAAACTATTTTACATAAATGTGTATTTTGCAAAACATATATACTTGATCATCATTTTAGAGCTATCAAAATATAAATTATTTTCATTTTTAATTCAAATAAGTATACAAATATGTAATTATAAAAATATAATTTGTGAAATACACAAAATTTTAAGACTAATTTAATAATTAAATATTTTTAGATTACTAAAAAATTATTTATGCGAAGTATATGAAAATAATTATTTTGATGAGTTTAGTGTTTTAAATCTGCATAGATCCATGAAATTCATACATTTTCCCCATTGCATAAAAAATAATTTTTTAAATATTTTAACTTGAAAATAAATGATTTTTTTGACTTCAACTTAAAATTGCAATAGCAAGTAGAACAATTTAATTTGAAGGACAGAAAAACCTAAATTATGAAAAAATAAGAGAATATTTTAAGATATCTAACTTTTGATAATTTACAAAAGTCCATTAAGGATATCAAAATTTTGTTATTAAAATATCTATTTGTTTATTTATTTCATTAAATTTTATTTTTATTATTATCGAGTCATTAAAAATAAAAATTTATTTCAAAAAATACCTCAAATTGAAAAATTAATTTATGCCCACACGCCCTAAAAAATTCATGTCTACTAGATTTTTCAAATTTCTACCTAACTCAACTTTCAAGCCAAAATTAATAAAAGTCATTTACAAACATATATTACTTTTAATTTAACATATATTATTTTTATAATAATTGGTCATAAATTTAAATTCTTTATAGTAGTTTTTATATACAATAGATCTGAGATTTTGTATATTTATAATTTTTTTAACACATCTAGTTTGAATATTCTGAAAGTAAACTAGATAAATTTATGCATTTTACAAAAAATATAACTTGCTAAACCATTTTAGAGTCTATATTACTGCTGCTAAAATAATTAAATTTAGTTGATGGTTGAGATGGTTATAAACAACTATTGTTGGCGCATTTTGAAGAATTAAATAGGCTCAAAAATAATTTAAAAATATTTACTAGTTTATTAAGGGTGAAGTGTTGACTGAAATGTTATAAGTACAAAAAGAATATCAGGCAAATATTGTATGTATAAGGGAATTTTCACTTAACTTTAAAATATTTTTAAAAATCGAAATTATTTATCATACTTATCCATATATTTAATTTATGATTTTAAAAACTACATATAATATAAAATTTTATATACTATGCTATAATTTTTTCAAAATTTTTAGAGATAATATATTCGCTCTCAAAAATTTTACTTTTCAAGCCCATGGGGCCAGATCAAGTCCAAATTCAATAGTAATTGGTTCCTATTGAAATGAGATTCTATTTTTCATTGATAATTTTTCCAAAAGGAATAGATTATGGGAGCATTGGTTTTGAAGAAGATCTGGTGGATTGCATATTTCCATCTTATTGATGATTTACAGATGAAAATGAATGGCAAATGGAAATGGAATTATTATGCAATGAGTAATTTTAGCTTTTGGATTGGCATTTATTTTCTCTCTCTACTTTCTTCTATTAATGTGGTTCTTTTGTTTCTTTGTATTTTCTTTTTATAATTCCTTTACCTTTCTGCTGTCTATTTTCTTAGAAATTTAATGGGTGAATTCCACGTGTATCCATGAATTTTTACCAATAACTCCACTATTTTAAAAAAAATTCAAATATACTTATGTATTTTGTCAAATTTCATTCTTATTTACAACCCTATATGAAATGATGAACATGCCCAAAACCTGATTAAGATAAATTTATACATGAAAATTCTCATTCAAGTGATATATGGTTTTATACTAGTAGAAGTATGATTTTATAACTATAAAGCACTAAAAATTCATTTGAATATAAATTTTTAGCTTAGACTTATTATTAGAGTTTGGACATATTTATAATTTCACAAATGTGCATAAGTATAAATAAAATTTTAAGTAAAATGCACGGATATATTTGAAAATTTTATAATATAATTACCATAAGTAGAATTATGGGTAAAATTGATGAGTATATGATAAATTTTTTATTTATTTCATAAATGTGTAGAGTTATGTGTATTTAACCTATAAACCAACTTTTACCATTTTTGGATGACTTTAAGTATTTTTCTTATTTTTAAACACGGTGGCATTTTTAATTTTCTAAGTCAAAAATTATAAAAGATGTCACTGTGTTTAAAAAAATACTTAAAATTATCTAAAAACGGTAAAAAATCGGTTTAAAATACACCTAGCTGTACTTGTTTATGCAAAAAAGCAAAAAAAGTTATTAAAAAATGAGTCCCATAGCCGGTTTAGCGGTTGATGTTAGAGTCATGTATTTGATTGGAAAACAAGAAAAAACAGGAGTCATGTTGATTTGGATATGGACAACTCAAGGAAACCATGAACTAAAATCAGCCCATATTCTCTTTGATCTCCAAGTACAGCTCAAGTTTCTCTCTCGGAAGCAACATCAGAGCTCCAAGAAACGCGTAGCAAGCGCGCGCACCCGCACACAAACATTTGTGCTTACTTAAATTGGTATGGGTTGAACCAACAACCTCATCAGCCGTTCCTCCGTTTCACTGCCTGGCGCTCCAAACCCATCTCCAAATAGGTACACATAATGGCTACTGCGTGCGCAATTCATTACAGCATCAACGAAGCATTCGGAAAAACCAGTGTTATTCAGACGTGCTGCTTCATTCAGCTTCTTCCATGTCTCGCTGATCACAACCGCTACTTCTTCACGTGCAGCCCATTCGGAAATACCCTTTTCGTGCATGTAGCATTGGATGGCTTTGGAGACATCACCTCTAGCCATCTCGTCCTGCATAAATTTTCACCCAAATCAGAATGCATTGCTGCAAATATTCTTAAATATCCGTAAATACATTCACAATAAATTCCATATCATAAGCGTAAGCACTGCAATTTACTCTAAATGCTATCCGTATAGAATATCAAAGAATCATGCATGCACAGCCTATAAAGGCCGTGAAGAGGGAGGAGATTAATTCTATTCCATACCTTGGAAGTGCCTAGATCATCGTTTAGCCGGAAAATCAGGCAGCCGAGGCGGATCAGTTCGGCATAGTTCTCTAAGCTGTCTAATCCCTCTTTTGTTACGTTTTCTCCTTGCGTGAAATAAATGTGGACGATCGCGAGGGTAGTGCCAATAGTACGCCAAGAGTGCTCAAGGTATTCATTGATTGTTGGTATATAATTGTTGTTATACCATTTTGCTTCCACTAGATATCCTTTGCATAAACCTGCCCACTGTTGAAGTCAAAAAAAGAAAAAGAAAAAAAGTGACTTAGACATATCAATCCGAGGGATTAACTAGTAAAAATACATTGAAAATCGGAATGATGAATAAAATAGTTATTGGAAGAATCCTTGATCAACTACCGCTTTCTTGATATATGGCAGTGCATTGCATCCTAGCTCTTTCAAGGAATGATAAGCTGCTTCATTAGCAAAGTTGTAGAGAGCTAGAAAACATAGCTGCATATAATCTGGAAGTTTTTCCATTGCATTAAGATCCCATCTGGAAAAAAAAATCCAAAAAGTTGATTAGAAAGTGAAATCCTTGGATGACACATTGGTACTTGCACGTCTCTCGATCAAACTAGAAGCCCAGTTTTATATTTTTTTTGCTTCAATTGCTAGCTTACCTATCAACAGCATCTGTGAACAACTCCAGCTCATCCAATGAACCATAAATATCATAAATATCATCAATTGTCGTTACGAATTGATTGACTTTTGTGACTTCATGTCTGGCATGTCCTAAGTGGGGAGCATGCGCCATGCCAAAACTGAAGAGGTAACACTCCACTATCCGGTCTCTGCAAAAGCTCAGCTTCCTTTGGAGCCCCAACTCATGCCACCATCTTCAATGGGAACAACAAATATTAATGTGCGGATTTTTCTCTAAAACAAATTAAAAGGGTAAATGATTTGCTACTTGATGGAGTCATGGTACCATCAAGCAGGAAATGAGAAATGTATAAACATATATGAAGAACTGGGCTAGATTTTTTCCAGCTAACATACCCCAGCCATCGACCGCCCATCTATAATCATTGAACCAATCACATGCACTATCATGTGTAAAAAGAATGAATTAACAGCACCAAATGAATTATCAAAAAAGAGTGCTTCACATGCATGTGGTCTGAAAATGAAGAAAAATGGACATATATATATATATATGAATGGATTAATGACCAGAGATTGCATCTCAAAAATCATGTAATCAACAGTGCATGAATTAATTAATGATACCTCGATACGTTCTGCAACTCTTTTTGCAACATGGACTGCAAGGTATTGAACTCCAGCTTGGCTAGTTCTAGTGCGGCAAGATCGGTGTCACCCGTTTTCTCATATGTCTCTATGTACCACCTGGACACCGTCCTTGGATTCCTCCAGCGCAACGGAAGCTCCAGTGCACTACGTATCAGCCTCTGAAGGTTTGGGTCCCCTTCTCCTTCTAAATCCTGGAGACGTCTTTTGGCGAACCCTCTAGCCTCGTCTAAAGTAGTTTCGCCTTGAAAAGAAAGATATGAAGCCTCATACAAGCTCAACAATCCCTTCATGTCCCAAATGCTTTGCTTGAAATTACCTACGTCGTCTCTGAAGCAATTGAACACATCTGTTCCTCCTCTCAAGTCGTAATTAGTAACTAGTGAGTTAATTATTTATATATTTATAATTATCATAAGAGCATTCAATATATAAAAAATTTCGATTATCAAAAGATATATAATTTTATAATTACTTTACAAAGGAGCGAAGGTGCACACACACTTACAACATATACCTTGTGAAATTGTGTAACCATGTTGTCTGAGTAGTCTGAACTTGAGGGCTGTAGCATGAAGGTCGTCCTCAATTATCCTCCCTTGGCTGTTGGTGGATATTTTATCCAGCTCCTCCTTAATCTCGCTTTGAAAGAAGTAAGCTATCCCCAGCCGCTGGAGACTGTCAATAAGCTCCAGGCCTTCCAATTCATTTTTGATTTCGTGGAACGCGTGCCGCATCTGCCCTTTCAACACCTCCATTCGTTTTGCACACGAATTGGCCTGCATAAATTAAGTAAAATGCGTTAAGCCCACTTCCCCTAACCATTCATCTTACTTAATTAAAATGATATTCCATGTAGACGACAGGGGCCGGAAAGGAATTTGATGCATTAATGTATGTTGGTATGTGTATATTAACAATTATACGTGGACACATAAAAATGAAAAGAAAAATTAAAAAACTCAATATAACTAGGTATATTTAACCTCTACACACCTATGTGTATTAAATCATTACGCCATTTAAAACGGATATAATCCTGTTAGCTTGATTTTTCAATTTATAAACGCGTGTATTCACTTCTCTTAGAATATAACTATACTTTATCTGATTGTTTAAGGTTAAATTTTTTTTTTTATAAGGAAAAGGATAAACCCTATTTCATTCCAGAGTATTTATCCTTCCATATACGATCAGCAATACAAAATGATGAACCCTATGTTATTCCAGAATATTTATGGTTTAAATGTTGAAAGTATAATATGCGAATGTGTTTGGATGAAACTTTTTTTTGGATGAAACTTAATGTAATATAGAAATAAATAATTGTAAATACAACACGTGGTTTAAATTTTGATTTTATCATTACTACGGGAACATTTGCAATCAGCCAAGCTCTTCCTGTATAAGGACCCCACCCATCCCTTGAGAAAAAAAGGAGGGCAATGTGGGAAATTTACAATGTGAATACGTTTATTTCAAAGTGTGAGTATATGTATTTTTTGATAAATTTTAAATTATATATACAGAAAATCTTAATCCATTCCATTAATGTAGATGGATCAACCAATAAAACAAATATAGATAAAAATTTTCATTATTTGAAATTTTTAATAATATTTATGTATAAAATATTATTTTAAATAAGATTTCATTATAATTTGTAAAGTTAAAAATATATTTATATAAGAAATTATATTATATTATTTAAAGTTTATATAAATAAGGTACTCTAGATGATAACAATTTCAATATTTATTTTTGAATTTTTGAAAATTTATTTTTATTTTTATTTTTTGAATACAATAAAATCTAACTGAATCTAACAACATCTAACCACATCTAATGGATCTAACCGAATATAACTTTTGATACTAATAATTTAATCCTAATTTAACATCTGTAATATAACCCTATGCACATTATAAGGTGATTTATATCTTAATTACAGAAATTAAAACTCAAATAATAAGATTTAATGAAATCACCTGAATCTAATGGTATCTAATTGGATGTAAACGCATTTAACTGTATCTAATCAGATCTAATTTTTAATGTTAATAAATTAATTCTAAATTAACACTTGTAACATGGTCATATGCCCCTTATAAAGTTATTTATACCTTAATTAAAGAAATTAAAACTCAGACAATATGATTTAATAAAATCACCTAAAATATAATGGTATTTAACTAGATTTAACAACATCTAACTGTATCTAAACGAATCTAACTGCATCTAACCATATCTAATGGGATATAACTATCCAACTTTCGATATTAACAAGTTAATTCAAATTTAACACTTGTAATAGGATACTAGGGCCCCATGTAAGGTTATTTATACCTTAATTATAGAAATTAAAACTTAGATAATAAGATTTAATGAGATCCACATAAATCTAATGACATCTAACCAAATATAACTGAATCCAATTGGATCTAAATGGATCTAACTTTTCGTATTAATAAGTTAATCCAAATTTAACACTTCTAATATGATAAGCCCTTATTATGTGATTTATACTTTAATTATAGAAATTAAAACTCAGATAATATGATTTAATGAAATTCACCTAAATCTAACGACATTTAGCTGGATCTAACTGCATCTAACTAAATCTAAATGGATCTAATTTTTTATATTAATAAGTTAATATTAACTTCACACCTATAATATGATTTTAAGCACCTTATAAGGTCAATTATAGATTAATTGTAGAATTTAGAACTCATAAAATAGGATTAGTGAAATCCACCTAAATCTTATGGCATCTAATAAGATCTAACTTTTAATATTAATAAGTTAAATTCTAATTAAAATGTACAGTATGATCTTAGGTCCCTTACAATGTCATTTATACCTTAATTATGGAAATAAAAAACTCAAATAATATCATTTAATGAAATCCATCTAAATCTAACGACATCTAAACACATCTAACTGCATCTACTATCATCTAATTTTAATATTTTTACACATGTTTTACATAAATGTGTATTTTGCAAAACATATATACTTAATAATCATTTTAGAGCTATGCAAAAGATAAATTATTTTCATTTTTAATTTAAATAAATATAAAAATACATAATTACAAAAATATAATTTGTGAAATACACAAATTTTTAAGACTAATTTAATAATTAAATATTTTTAGATTACTAAAAAATTAATTATACGAAGTATATGAAAATAATTATTTTGACGAGTTTAGTGTTTTAAATCTGCATATATCCATAAAATTCACACATTTCCACCATTGAATAAAAAATAATTTTTTAAATATTTTAACTTGAAAATAAATAATTTTTTTGACTTCAACTTAAAATTGGAATAGCAAGTAGAACAATTTAATTTGAAGAACAGAAAAAATTAAATTATGAAAAATAAGAGAATATTTTAAGATATCTAACATGTCTTCTTAATTTACAATATTCCATTAAAGATATCAAAATTTTTTTATTAAAATATCTATTTGTTTATTTATTTCATTTTATTTTATTTTTTTATTACCGATTCATTAAAAATAAAAATTTATTTTCAAAAAATACCTCAAATTCAAAAATTTATTCATGCCCATACGCCCTAAAAAATTAATGTCTACTAGATTTTATAAATTTCTACGTAACTCAACTTTCAAGCCAAAATTAATAAAATTCATTTAAAAATGTATATTATTTTTAATTTAACATATATTATTTTTATAATAATTGGTCGTCAATTTAAATTCTTGATTGTAGTTTTTATGTACAATAGATTTGAGATTTTGTATATTTATATATTTTTAACACATCTAATTTGAATATTCTGAAAGTAAACTACATAAATTTTTGCATTTTACAAAAAATATGAATTTACTAAACCATTTTAGAGTCTATATTATGCTGCTAAAATAATTAAATTTTGTCGACGGTCGAGATGATTATAAACAACTATTGTTGGTGCACTTTGAAGAATTAAATAGGCTCAAAAATAATTTAAAAATATTTACTAGTTTATTAAATTAATTTGAAGAAAATTAACATAATATTTAGATGGGGTAAATTAAACATCTACGATAACTAGCAGTTTTGAAGTACGGATATAAAATAAGCCAGTTTACATTTGGTTGTAAAATGGAATCATATATATTAAATGAAATTAAAATTGATTTAAAAATAAAAAATATATTTTTATCCTATTAGATTAATGTAGAAAAAATTATATTTTAACTAAGTAAATCAACATATATATATATATATATATATTCATGTATATTTAATATGAAAAACAAAAATAGCCATGAAGACATTTACTCCGAGCAATCCAGCAAAACCGAGCCCCTTGCCAGCAACTAATTCTGGCAAAGTCCCATCATCGTTCAGGCGACCTAGCGTCCCGCCCACTTGTCAGATATAGGCAACCAGCCCATCTCCACCGACTCTCTACAGCTCACAAAAATCGTGATATTCTTTCAAAAAAATAAAATAAAAAAAAATAAAAAATAGCAGCAACAATTTTTTTATTAAATTTTCGGCAGTAAAGCCAACAAAGAAATTCCACTGTCTCCTTTTATCTCGTCAATCTTTTGCAGCAGACCATGGCAGCAAAAAAACATCCATTTAACGAAACACCTGCTGGCTACATGTCATCGTAGACGACTCGACGGCCATGAAGAGCTTAAGCCCTAGCTGCTGCAGAAGAAAGAGCAGAAGAAAGGGAGAAAAGGGGAGAGAAGACGATGCTAGTTCAATGCACCTAGGTATATGTCACCCTTTTTTATTTTTTTTTAAAGCTTTTTCATGAAAAATACTAATCTATGTGTATTTAATATGTGCATAAATTTTTTACTATTTATGAAGATTTTTATATTTTTTTTCGGATTTTTAAAAATCAGTGGCATTTTTAGTAATTTAAAATTACTAAAAATGCCACTAATTTTTAAAAATTCAAAAACATATTTAAAAGTCTCCAAAAATGATAAAAATTTATACACATGTTAAATACACTTAGATTAATAATTGTGTAAAAAAATTTCAAAAAAATATAAAAAACAGGTGAAATACACCTGGCGTGCATTGAACCTAGGGGTGCAACTTAGGTCAGGCTCAACTCGAAACCCGACCAACCGAACTCGAATTGAAACAATATTGAAATTGCCCACTGTAGTACCCGAGCCCGATTTTCCATGTATATATAACACATATTTTTTTATATTTATTTTATACTCCATGTAAATCTATTTTCATTTCCCTCATATATATTATATTTATTTTATACCATATATAAACATTATTCCTCCTTAAGTTCAATTATATAATATAATATTTTTATATTTTCTTTTAGGAAAAAAGAGTTTGGTTTAATGGTAGTTTCAAAATAAAAAAAATGAAAACTATTTTTAGAACTTGAAATATTTTATTTGGTGTTTTAACTTAACCACGTATATAAAATGTTATCATTTGGTCGTTTCAATATGATATTAGTAGTTAGATGTTTATTCTACTTGAAATAAATTTGTTGTAATTTATTTGACTTAATACTATGATTGTTGAATTTTTTTTATTATGATTGACATTATAAGGTTTTTCTTATAATTATATATTAATGTTTATGTATATGTTTATGATATTAATATTAAATTGCATAATAGGAAAATAATGTAACTTTTTCATTTTTCTAAAACAGGCTACTAGTCTACTTTTTTTTTTTTTTGATAAATGACTATTAGCCTACTTAATATAAAGAGAATGTTTAAATGAGATTTTTCTTCTTTAAATTCTTAAATACTCTTGAATTTTTGTTTGAAAATAGAAAAATATCATTTTCGATTTTTTTAATGATAGATTTAAAGTTGAATAAGTATAAGGTAGATAACAAATATATAGAATAATTTCAACTCGAATTCTAGCCTGAAACTGAACTTGAGCCCGAATTTCAAAAATAGGGTTAAGGTTTAGGTTTATAAATAGGGTTAGGATTGGAGTTGGAGTTTTATAAATAGTGTTAGGGTTAGAGTTGAGGCGAACCCAAGTTTCAAGAACCCGAGTTACACCTCTAATTGAATCAGCATCCAAAGAAGACGGGCTTGTGCAAAATACATGTACTGCCCTTCCAAATCTACCCCTCTTTCCAAATTTTTAAGATGCCAAAATTAACCCGGCAATGTCAATCATACAAAATGTGCTCCCATGGGTTGGTGCCCTTCCTATTTATTACATTCTCTCCCTCTTGAGGCCCAATTTATGGAAAAGTGTTCCCATGAGAAAAAATAGAAAGTAAGGCTAATCTAGTAAATTGACAATGTGAGTATATTTGTTTGAAAATGTGAGTATATATTTTTTTTAAATTTGTTTTAAATATATAAAAAATTTCAGTCCATTCCATTCAATTGGTGGATCAACTACAAAAATATATGTAAATATTTTTCATTATTTGACATTTTGTAAAAAATATTTTTGTAGAAAATGTTATCTTTGACTAAGATTTCATTATAATTGATAAAGTTGAAAATATATATTTTATATTAAAAATTTGTTATATTATTAAAAGTTCATATAAATAAGATTCTCTCACAGATAACAATTTTAATGTTTATTTCTAAATTTTTAAAATTAAATAATATTTTTTTATTTTTTGAATCTAACTACTTCTTACTGCATCTAATTACTTTTATCACATTTGACTGAAATTTACCATATCTAACTGCATCTAACCTCATTTAACCTCATTTAACTTTCATTTTGTATATGTTAAATGTAATTTAATAGTCGTGATGTGATTTCGTACTCTTCATAATGTCATTTATGCCCTTGGTACATAATTTAAATTTTAATTGATAGAATTTAATAATTATAATTAAATTTAACGACATCTAATCACATCTAATGTAGCGCCCCGACTCGCGGGCGCGCCACCGTGTCGTGGTACCTTACTCCAGGATCTTTTTAGGTGGTGAAACTTATGAGTGTGTTTGGGAATTAATAAAATTTTTGATGAAAAGTTTTGGAGAGTAAAAGTTGTCAAATGATGTGATATGATAGGGGTAATGATGAGGAACAAAGATGATAAAATTAAAATAGATAGGTTAATTGTATAGGTAGTTGTGTAGAAATGATTGAAAAGTATGGTAGTTGTATGGGAAAATGTGAAAAAATAATTAAAAAATATGATAATTATAGTGAGTGAAAAGTTTTAGATTTAAAAGTTTTAAGTTTGACATTTTTTCATTGTTGCCAAACGTACCCTATAAATGAAATCTAAAGTTTCATTGCTTATACTAGCGGAAACTTTTCCTAATTGTCAAAAAATCAACCTGAATTTTTTTTTCTTTTCTTCTCTTTAAAACCTATAGTGGTTCCATTTCCTTAACTAAAATCCGGCAGCATTCCATCTATACTTAGGTGGTTTGGGTAATACAAAAACCTGATAATCAATACAATTTCAACATTTTCTACTAATTCACGAACATTTACTTCAATTAAAACTAATACATTTCTTATACAATCATATTTCACATGGGAAGCTAACTACTACATTTAAAAACAACATGAAACATTTAAATATAATATATACTCACAATTTTAATAATTACAATCCTATGAATTCAAATTCATCAAAGATATTAAAAATCATACCTTCACTGCTCAACTAGCAGTGAAGCCTCTTCTATCAAATCTGCATCATCTGCACTCACTGATTAGTTGAAAATAATGAGTATAAAATACTCAGTAAGCAAGCATTTAAAAATATGTATTGGTCAAAACCTATGGCATTAACCAAAATCATGAAACTCTTAAAATCTCATTATGCATGTGTGATAATGAGATGAATGCACACACATGCATCATTCCATTACTTATTCCTCGTTTGGCAGATGACACTTTTCAAATGATCACCCGCCCATACATTGGACGCACCGACCAGGCAACGTCAAAGACGGACTACCTGTCCAATTACAACCTTGACAAAGCCTCATGCATGAGTTTCATCCACACGTGCATCATATGCATTTATGACATGAATTGAGTTTCGCCAACTCAACATGATAGCATGGTTTCTATATGGAAATCAAGTTATAAAACATAATTCAAATACACATTCTTTTTGTAAAACCTATGCACAGGGTCGTGGCCATCCCTAAGTACCTTTTTAATGCATGTAAATTTAAAGAAATATTTAAATAAAACAAACTCACTTGAAATAAAAAGGCAAGAACGGATTTTTCTAACCATAAAATTCTTTTGAATAAAAAGAATCTTGAAGGGCTTGCTTACCTCTTCCCTTTAGCATTCCTTCTTTTTTCCTTTATACTCTCCTTCATGTTTTCTTTACCCCTCCCTAGCATAATCAATAGGAAACAATGTCTAAACATATCATTCTCATTATCATGCATGCCAATCTACATGCCTACTTATTTCCTACTTGCCCCTCCCCTTTTTTTACAGACTTTTTAATAAGAAATTCAAGCATTTCCTTGCTTGAAAATCTCATTTAAATATATTTTATCCTACACTTGAATAAACTTCCTATTCCCACTCTAGATTTTCAAATATGGAGTCCATCTTGAGTCATAAAATTAGATTTCATAGGGTTTCATAAACCCAATATGCTCAAAAACAATCTTTTATAAACATAGACCAATTTGAAAGCTCATAGACTACAGACTATCCTAGTCTTTTAATCATTCTGTAAATGAAATGTTCTTAACGAGTCTTACACATTTTGTATATATTACTTTTAAATAACTCATATAAAAGGTATGGGATCTTCTTACACATATAAAACAAGTTTACTACAAAAAATCTCATCATACAGACTAATTCATACAAAATATTAACCTGTTTAAGATAGATGATTAGAAATCATCCCCATCAAACACAACTCAAATTCTTTTACATATATATAAGAATACTTTCCTCATGACTTATGAATTCATTTATTCCAAAATTGAATAATTCAAACTTGTATCATATATATTACTTCTTATATTTGTGTGAACACCACACTTGAACCTAAACCCAAAATTCAGTCCACACAGCCTATCCGCATGGCTGCTTGGCTAAACTCTCTTTTATTTTATATTTAACATCATATCATAGGATTTTCATTATGCTACTTGCTATAATTTTAGCATTCATAATTTATGCTTTAAAATCAGTAATTTAGTAAAGGAATTATACAACATAACTATTTTACTTTATCTCCTCTATTTCCTTGATTTCAATTGTTAAAACTTTACATTCCACTTCAAATTCACTAACTTTTACATTTGGAATTTGTAATCCACCCATTTTATTTAAATTACATGGGCAAACACCCAATTAATTTGGCTGTTCCACTTGAATTTCTACATCCATATCTTAACTCATATACATCTTATCATCTAAAAATCATATTAATTATAATTTATGTAAATATATCGTTTAAATATCATAACTAACATCCACAACCCATAACTTCAATTGAAACAGTTGGGTTTTCCCAACTTCCTTGCATTTTCATTAATATAAGCATGAAAATTAATCCTCTATTATCATACTCTTACAATAAAAATTAAAAATCAATCATTACTAGTCAACACATATAACCACATAGTCTATTTCATAAATTCCTTTTTTTTTTGGACTTACATTTAACTACCCATGGCTCAACATATATATTAACTAAGATATCTAATTTACGGGAATTTAAATATTCATCTCATTACTTAAAATTTCTTATATATAACTTTCAACTCAAATGGTAGTTTCAACCCAATATAAGCATTAAACATTAGTTTTTAACCTCTAAAATTTAAAATACATATTTCATTAATTTACATCGTACAAACTTAATATTAAAATATCAAGAATGACATTTATAAATTATACATTCAAGTTGGGCAATTATTTTTACCCCGCAATTATGCATTTTCTGCTCCAAAAGTTCAAAATCATTCCATCATTATTCATATGCGTTATACTTTTTAATATAATAATTATAATCCGCCATATATCATAACCAAATTCATCATATATGCTCCAGCCTAAATTTAACCTTCATTTAGGCTTACTTGAAATTCCTATATATACACATATACATTCTTTTTTTTATAATTACAACTTTACTTAACCACCCATTTATCACAAGTAAATTTTATATTATGCTTCTAAAATTAAAATTAATCATTTAGGAGTCATCTTCATCACTCATACACTTTCAACTTTAGTCATTTAAATGATGAGTTTTAAAGGTTCAAAATTTAGGGATTTTACTCCCTTTCATTTTCATATGATATATATACAACAAGTTTAACATTTTTAACCCTCCAACCATTCATATACATGTCATATAACTGTTACTCATTCATTCATTTTTTTACATATTTATTTGATACCAAAATTATCTAAAATTCATCCCGTACACATTTACTTAAAACAAAACTAATACCTTATACAAATTTCCTAACTACCCAATTTCATTTATCATATATGTCTACATTTTGGCTTTAATATGCACGTTTTGATCTAAATCCATGTTCATATATTATTAAATTACTAAACTTATTATTTACAAGCAACAAGACATACGCGTAACATATATACCCACCTGTCATCATTTTTTTTCCACCCATTTCCACATCCAAACGGGTTCCTAATTATTTATAAATTACCCATATATAAATAGTATAAAAACCCTATGCTTAGCCCACGTTTTTAGGGCATCCCCACGTTCAAGGTATGATGGAAATTTTGAATTTCCTTTCCTATCCAAGATTATACATGTAATTTTACAAATAATACATCCCAGCATCATTTAAATACATTATATAGCAATTCGGAGCAAAAATATTAAAGCTTTTTAACTCTTGAAATTTAGAATTCATGCATAGGATTCAATTTTCACATTCCATATACATTACTTGGCTCCCAAAATAAAGATCTACACGAATCCGTGAAAACTCCCATGATTTGCACAACGATTTGGATAGAAAAATCAAAACTCTAACTCACCATAGCTATGGATCCGAATTTCCATCCTCTTTCTTATGATTTCTCCCTTCATTCTTATAAATCTACCCATATTGAACAAAAGCCCCATGATTTTCCCATGCTTGGAAAGAAAATTTCAAAAATTATCAAAAACTCATCTCCACTCTCTTACCTCCAGTCACTGGCGATGGGTTGGACGGCAACGACGGGCAGTAGCGGAGGCCAGCTCCTCCTCTTCTCTCCCTCCTCTCCTTCCCTTCTCTTCTGCTCTTCTTCTCCTCCTCTTTCTTTTTTTTCCTCCTCCTCTCCCCTGCTCGTTCTCTCCCTCCCTGTTCGTGTGCTCCCCCTTTTTAATTCTTCCCCTTTTTGGTAGTATGCATGTGCACACATGCAGCTACCCCTCTCTATATATTTTTTTATTTTTTTAAATATCCATATTAAATATATGTCATAAATCATAATATTTTAAATTTTATAAGTTATACCCGCCATATGCATTTAAACCAATAAATCATAGCCATTCACTAATTTAAGCAATTTAAATCAATTAATCACTTAAATTAAACCATTCGACTGAAATTCATTAATTAATCTAAAATTAAGTAATACACTTTGTTATTACTTCATTCAACAATAACACTTTAACTCATCATTTTTTTATTTATTAATTCTCCATTTTCTTACTTTATAATTTTAGGCCATTAATAAAATTCTAATTTTATTGAGTTCATGGCCCAAAATTTTCATATACATATGTCACGTACTTATGGGTTGCAACTTTAAAATTGCGGGTACTACATCTAACAATATCTAACCGTATCTAACCAAATCAATTTTTTTATATTAATAAGTTAATCATACTTTAACGAGGAGTGATTCTATTAGCCCGGGCTAAGTAAATGACCCACTTAGCCCACCTCAAAAAACCTATTTAAAACAACTTTTTTTTGTTTTTTTCTTCATACACTTGTTTATCTAAGTGTATTTAACATATAGACCAAGTTTTACCATTTTTGGAAATGTGCATATATTTTTTTTAGATTTTTGAAAATAAGAGTATTTTAAATGCATATATACACATAGATGTTTGAAAATCTCAAAAAAATAGATAAACATATTCAAAAATGGTAAAACTTGGTCTATATATTAAATACACTTAGATAAACAAGTACATGAAAAAAAAAGTAAAAAAAAGTTGTTTTAAATAGGTTTTTTGAGGTGGGCTAAGTGGGCTATTTACTTAGCCCGGGCTAATAGAATCACTCCTCTACTTTAACGCTTGTAATATGATCCTACGCACCTGTTTGGATCATTTATACCTCAATTTTCAAAATTAGAATTCACATAATATGATTTAATGAAATTCACCAAAATCTAACCACATCTAACATCATTTAATAGCATCTAACCGCATCTAATTTTTTATTAATAAGTTAATATTAATTTAACACCTATAATATGATTATAGGCTCCTATTAGGTTATTTATAACTTAACATCCAAAATTAAAACTTAGATGATATGATTTAATAAAATCTATTTAAATCTAATCACATCTAACCATGTCTAACCACATTTAACTACATCTAATAGCATCTAATTTTTTATATTAATAAGTTAATCCTAATTTAACACTTATATTATTATCATAGGCTCCTTATTAAGTTATTTATACTTTAATATTCAAAATTAAAAATCGGACACTATGATTTAATAAAATCCATGTAAATTAACCATATCTAACTGCATCTAACCGCATCTAACCACATCTAATTTCGTCTAATCGCATCTAACTGGATCTAATTTTTTATATTAATAAGTAAAACTTAATTTAAAACCTGTAATATAATCATAGGCTCCTGTTTAGGTAATCCATACTTTAAATCTAAAATTAAAACTTAGATAATATAATTTAATAAACTTTACTTAAATCTAACCACATCTAACCGCATCTAACTACATCTAACTGCATCTAACTACAATTAACCACATCTAATATTTTATATTAATAAGTTAGTTCTAAGAGTATCTAAATTAAAGTAATTAAATAAATATAAATATTTAATTAATTTAGTGAATATAGAATTATCAAAATTATCTAAAATAATATTCTTATAATTTATTTAAAAATTTTAAAACATATTAACCATTGAATTTTATTTTAAAATTAAAAAATATTTTTAAACTAGATGAAAATAATTATTTTGATTAACTTAGTTTGTATCTACATTAATCTTTATTGTAATATCATATTGTTGATTTAAATTAAATTAAATCAATATAAAATTATGGATTTAATAAATATTTGTATTAAATAGAATTATCTTGAAACGAAGCTCCACTCAAAATGATTACAATTTTAATTAATTCAAACTTGTGTTGCTTATTTTTTAAATCAAAATATCTAAAATATCATAATAATAAAAATTATGCCAATCATGTCATATTGCTGTTAATTTGTAGGGTAAGTCTGCATAAAATTTTTAATAAAAAATCTTATACATGTTAAAAATATTAAATTAAATAAAAGTAAATATTTACTTGAATTAAAATAAATATCATATAAATTATCATAAACATGACCAATTTATCATATTAAGCTATTTTGAAACCTTAGTAGATTAAATTTACAAAAACCTTTATGATTTACTCTTCTTAGAAGTTGTTCATTTCAATATAAAATTATTAAAATTTAATTAAAAATAAATACTAATTTATAGAAAATTAGATATTAAGATTACATTTATATGAGAAGTAATAAAATTTTAGGATGAAAAGTTTTTGGCGCAAAAACTCTTCAACAAAACTTTCATTATAAAATTGATGCTCCAACCCACCAGCTTATCTGCACGCACATTAGCATATTGATATTTATATTAAAAAATAATTTATAGCTCTAGAAACAAATTTATCTAAAATAATGTTTATATGAAGAATTAAAACATATCACTTATTGAATTTTATTTTAAAAATGAATTATAAGTGATTGTTTCATTTTAATGCATATTAAACTTTTCTAATTTATACAAATGTTACATTTTTATTAGTGAATAATATTTTAAATTTTGATTATTAAGTTTCATTTATAATACACCTCACTCATTTAGAAAAATAATTGCAAATAAAAGCTTAATATTGAATAAGAATAAAGGCTTAGAAATTAATTAGTTTTACTAAAAGTGCCTCCAACCCGAAAATCCTTGCCCATAGTATTAATTGGAGGATGATTTTCATAGCCCAAGACGTGCAGATATGAATTATTATTTTTATTAACTTTTACAAGCTTTGTTTGGCCTAGCTTATAAATGTCTACTTTTTTAAAAAATTTGATTATAAATGAGACTTTTATGAAAATTATAAATGATTTTTTCATTTTAATTTATATTAAACCTTTCTAATTCATACAAATGTTACATTTTTTTATTAGTGAATAATATTTTAAATTTTTATTATTAATACACCTCACTCATTTAGAAAAATTATTGCCAATTAAAGCTTAATATAGAATAATGGACGAAAGAACAAAGGGTTAGAAATTAATTAGTTTTACTAAGAGTACCTCCAACATGAAAATCGTTGCCCGTATTAATTGGAGGACTATTTTCATAGCCCAAGATGTGTAGATAATAATAATAATATTATATTATTATTATTATTATTATTATTATTATTATTATTAACTTTTACTAGCTTCGTTTGGCGAAATTTGATTATGAATGAGATTTTTATAAAAAAAATGCGATGGTAAAAAGTCATGTAATGTTTGACTTTATAGCTAGGAAAATACTTTTAACAATAATTTTTAATGCTTGGCTAAAAAAAAGAAGTACTTTTATAGATGTAAAATAACAAAAGAGATATAAAAAATATTCTACATTTAAATTGTTTTACTAATAAAAGATATTTCTTATATATCATTAAATTAAAAATATTTCTTATATATTTTACCTAATCTAATTTGAATATTTTAAAATGTAATCTACATAAATAGCTAGATTTAATTGCATTAAATTTAAACGAAAATATCTAAACTTTTAACAATAAAACTTATATTGCCAATGCTCTTTTATTATAAAATTTGTCAAATAAAAATGCAAACTAAAAATAATAAATTATATATAAAAATAGAATTCACTTAAATTAATAAAATAAAATTTTAAATAAAGTTTATGTTAATGTTAATTTTTATCTTTGATTATAATTCAAGTAAAAATAATTATTAATTTAAATCAAATTCCATTAACAATAAATTTATTATTTTAATAAAATATCTATATTAAATAAAAACTTTATAAAAAATTGCACCATTTTTAGTTATTTTATATTTTTCACTCTATTTGAAGATAAATTACATTGCTATTTTGATGCAATAATTAGTAATATTTATATTTTTACCAAAAACATATATTTACATAATTTGGGGATTCTATTAGATTATTGAGGAATTTTTGTAAAACTGTTTTCGAATGCACTATTTTGCAAATAACAACTGCATGTGCACGAATATAGGTGTTCCGCTGGACCACTAAAAAATTTATTATTCTCCTCCAGAGCTCGTTCATGGCTGCTGTCCACAAAAGGGGGAACCCATCGCCCTGCCATTCCTTTAAAGTCAGCAAATCTGAGTGAAAAGAAAACTCAATAGGCTGATTTTCTTGTTATATTGATCTCCTTCAATTCCGGGCAGCGAACAGCCACGAAAAGCTCATCTCTGGCAACTCAGATTTTTTCAGATTCAGGCATCTAAGCTGTTGGATTGTAAATCAGATCTGGTAAATCAAAAGCAGGTGCAAATCCTCCAAGGCCGACAGCTATCTTAATCCCTAGCAAAAGATCTATGCTGGCCGCCATGCGAGATCTGGTTTCCCTCTTCCTTCACTTTTGCCTTCTTCCCATCCCAACACCCACTGCTGACCATGGATTCCTCCACGACGCTACCATAGAACCCACTAGTTTTGCCCTAATTTTCACTGCAATTTTTCCCCATACTAGTAATGATCATTTGCCAGAGAGGAAGGACGTGCGACGGAATGGGAGGGGAGGTGCGAGTGAGATCCAAAAACTCCCTGCCACCCTTCCGATTTTTTGAGTTTCCCCAAATTCCCCATCGCATCCCAGCCATCTATTCAAAATTAATGGTAAAGATGTAGCCTCCCATGAGTAAATCATGGGAACAGCTTCCCTGAATTGGGGTTCCTCTCCCTCTCTCTCTCTCTCTCTCTCTTGTGCATGAAGACATGCATACATCAATGCACCTAAGGGTCACGAACCAAAAATTTAAGCAAACAACTTAAAACTCATAGACGATTATCATGAGTAGTTATGTACTGAAAAAGCAGTCATATATATAAAACTCACTTCATAATCACTAGTAAGTGATTTCACAAATTCGTAGTCCCAAATACTAGGCTGGTAATTAGCAGACCTCCGAGCAATTTCATGAGGCTGGTGTGCACTGCATCGTGGAGTTCGGCTCACACGGAGATAATCACGCCCAATTCCGGCAACGGGGCTTACTTTTGCTGGTAATACTGGTACTGGTATTGGTAGGCATGTTGATGCGACAGATAACAACGGCAATTGAAAGGAGCTAGATGACAATGCCATCGTCGTGTATACGAATGATGGTGCTCTATCTTCGCAGAAAATACCCATGGCTCTATTTATACTATAGAAGAATGAGAAAACTACACTACCGGTTTCCATTGTCCCTGGGAAACACCTAAAAAATTTATATTTTTGTCTGTTTAATTTTAAAAATCTCACCGACATAGTATTGAATATAATTTAATCTTTCATAATAAAAAGTACGCAAATCAAATGGTGTCAATTAAACGACTATGATGGAAGAACTTAAATGGTAGAAATGTTTTTAAATTGTAAGTAATATCTATAGTAGTAAGTTTTACATCATCTAATACGGTCCATATTTAAATTGTTTGCTTTAGTTATAACATTTAATGAGAATTGATCCTGTTAACCTGAGCTAAATAAATGTCCCGCTTAACCCTCATAAAAAAACTAATTTACAATAAATTTGTTTTCTTCATATACTTATTTATCTAAGTGTATCTAATATATAAACCAAATTTTACTAGTTTTTGAGATCTTTAAACATCTGTGTGCATATTTGTATTTAAAATGACCTTATATTTAAAAAATTTTAAAAATATATATACATGTTCAAAAATGGTAAATTTTAGTTTATGTATTAAGGGTGTGTTTGGCAATTTACAAAAGTTGTCAAGTTAAAACTTTTCAATCTAAAACTTATCACTCTTCATAGCTACTCTTTTTAAATTATTTTTTACACATCTTTCTATACAACAACCCTACTTTTCAATCATTTCTACACAATTATCAATACAACGAACCTATTTATTTTAAATTTATTCTCTTTATTCCTCATCATTACCCTTACAATATCACATCATTTCTACTAATTCGACAACTTTTACATAAAAAAATTTTCATCAAAAGTTTTACAACTTCTCAAACACACCCTAAATATATCTAGATAAACAAGTGTATGAAAAAAGCAAAAACAATTATTGTAAATAAATTTTTTAAAGTGGGCTAAGCGGTGCATTTGCTTAGCCTAAACTAACATAATCATTCCTCACGTTTAGTTATATTTTAAATAAGAGATGTGATCCCGTGAGCTCAGGCTAAGTGCTAGCCCACTTCATCTTGCGTCGTCCCATCACGCAGGGTAATTATTTATGGCTGTCGGATTTGCTTTGGCAAGAAAAACGGCAGAGTAGCTTCTGTGTAGGACCCCCTTTTGAGTGAAAATAAAAAAAAATGCTCTCCACTCTCTCGCCCTCCGTCCTATCCCACCTCTATCTAGGGGTGGGAATTAGGGAGGTCGACCCGTGACCTGACTTTGACTCGACTCCTTTTTGGCCGGGTAAAAACAACATATTTTGTCCCGATATAGGGATGGGTTAGAAATTTTGACCCAAATTCAAAAATAGGGTCGGGGTGAGTTGACCATGTCCCGACTTGAACCGTCTGACCCGCCCGCATATATTAATTTATTAAAAATTATAAGCCTATATTTAAATATTATTATTATTTTCTTTCAAAATTCTCACTTTTTATACTAAACTCTATCAACAATAGAAGAATTAATTTATTCAGAAAGCAATATAAGAATCAATCAAAAAATTTGTACATATATAACCCTTATGTGTAATTGTATATTAACTTATTTTAATAAATTTATACTATATTTTCAAATATTTTGTTTTCTTAATTATGTGTTTTTTAATAATTAGTGAAATATTAAAGCATATAATATTTAAATTTAGTATAGATGTATACTTATATTTGATAGGTACATAAATCCTTATAATTATCTTATTTGACCCGTATTTTTGACCCGACTCGCTATCCCGAAACCGGTCTAATACTAACACGAAGTTTGTTCTGGAACCTAATAAAAAAAATGAGGGTCAAACCGAACTTGTCCCAATCTGGTATAAAAAGAGGGTATTGATTTTTAAAAAGTAGGATCGGAGGTTGGGCAAACCTTGATCGGGTATGGCCAGCCCCAATTCTCACTCCTAACTCTGACCGCAATCTTGCCAACGAAAGACGATGATTCAGAAATGAGAACGAGCGAATAGAAGGGAATTTTTAGTTCAACAAAATGAGTACTGCCAGTTAATGGAGACGAGTGCATTGGTTTAGGCGTCATGTAGCTGCTAGCCAACGGTAGGGGTGCTGGGGAAGGTCGGCTTCTGCTCGGTATTTTGCAGAGCAGCAATTGATGACGGAGCGCCTCTGGATCAAGGATGCTGGTTGCCGGATTGGAAGAATATCATGTGGGTCCGTGACAATGGCCCTGATTGCTTAATCGATCAGTCAATTCATGGAGTTAGGAAATCATTGACAGATTCATGCATGTCCAGGTTTGAAGAGGAAGCTCATTGCCGGCCGGTGGATTTTAGTGGCTGGTGAACGACGCAGCGGTGGGAACTTGGTGCTGTTGATTGCGTGGCTGCCAATACAGAGGGAGATGGTGAAAGATATTAATGGCTACTAATGTTCATTGGGGCTGGATTTAACAGATGAAAACGTTGGAACAGAGGTCGGTGATTGCAGCAGGGACGATCTGTGCTGGACTTGGCTTAAATTTCATGGTTGCAGTAGTTTTTAAGAAAGATGGCAATGGTAGAGGAACTTGTCGGATTTGGATCGCCAGTCATGCTGAATTTATTTACCGTCTAGAGTTTTGCAATACATTTTATGAATCTGCCATTGCCTACTAACGCAGCATTGATTTTGCCTTGCTTGCTTTCTCGGAGATCGTATTTGGCGTGTGGATAGGTAGTTCTCAGCCCGAACCCGAACAACCCAATCCCAACTCCATTTATAATATTTTTGATTTAAGAATTTTGGAAAAAATATGTTCAAAAATTCGAATTGAACTAAGCTGATTTCAAAAGTGGATTGATTTGGATTACATGATTGTCAACCTGACCTGATTTCATATATTAGCACATAATATATAAAAATTAACTAGATATTATTGCTTTGAAACTAGATTCTTTAGCAATTATTTTATTGTAAAAGTTATAAATTAAAAATATTCATATAAAAAGGATTAGGGAACATTTGGTAATCAATAAAAGTGGAAAATTATGGTAAATGGTGGAAGAACATTTCCCAAGTCAGCTATTAATTCCATCAATCATCACATTTTTTTCAGTTTTACCCCTACACTTCAATCATTTTTCCTACTAACTACATACATTAACCCTATTTATTCTAACTTTACTTCTATCATTTCCTATCAATCACATATTTTTTAAAATATTATCTTTTCTATTTCCCACCACGTCTCGCAATCCCACCAAATTTCTCATTCCCACATGTTCTTTTAATTTTTATTCTTTCATATAAATTTATATTTAAAATAGATTTAATTAAACAAAATATGTCTAAATATTATATATTTATCAACTCAATTTTTAACCCAAATGGAACCGGTTTTTATATGGTTAAAATAGGATTGGGTTAAGGTGTGAGAAATAGAGTTGAGTTGAGATTTTTACGAGTTAAGTTAGGCTTATGTTTAAGCCAACCCAAGTAACCCAACGCTATTTACACCCTGGAGAAGAGGGGTGATAGAGGGTGCGTAAAGTGAGATGGGAGATCCGACGGCCATAAACTACCCGCGCGATCGGACAGGCAAGATGCAGCAGGCTAAGTGCCCTGGGCGCACGGGGTCACGGCTCTTTAAATAATATTAATAATGGTGAGATTTTTTTTAAAAACTCAAAATAATAATTTTTAGGGTGGTTCACACGGACAGTGGTGCAACCCAGTTACCACCGAAGCCGTGGCAGAACTACCATCTTTGTCCAGGGCCAAGGGCCACTTGCCACTTGCCACTTCCATTTTTTATTTTTATTTTTATTTTTGCAATTTCTAGTTTCAACGTGATTTGTCCAGGGCCACGTCTGCCAACCATATTTAGCCACCATAATCTGATTGAAAACTTCCAAAAATCAGTTTTCCCACAATGTCCCAACAACCATTTCAAGTTTTCAACGTGATTTGGGATGAAACGTCTGCCAACCATTTTTAGCAACCATAATCTGATTGAAAACTTCCAAAAATCAGTTTTTTCCCGATGTCCCAACAACCATTTCAAGTTTACCATTTTTAGCAAGCAGAATCTGATTGAAAACTTCCAAAAGACGCCCAACCCATAGGAAGCGTTTCCTACGCTTTTCTCGTGGGAACTCAGATCTCCACCATCAATTTTCGTCGAACATTTTAGATTCAAAGGGGCATTTTTGGAATCGAAAAATCGGAGTCGACAGATGCCCTCTTCACCCGTGGCTCCTTTCTCCCTCTCCCAGCATCGTCGTAGCCGTCGGTTGCCGGCGACCATGCCTCTCTTCGTTAGCACTCTCCTCTTCCTCCAATGCCGTTTTTTCTTCCCTCTCCAACGAGTGCACGACTTCGATTGATGAGCGGTGATGGCAACAGCAAGGAAGAAGAAGAAGAAGACGGCAAGAGGTTGGTGGGTTTCTTCTCTCTGAAAATAGAAGAAGCAGTCGGCTGGTAGAGAGAGACTGGCGGAAATAAAGCCGGTGGGTTTGAGCGGCGACCGGCAACGAAGAAGAACACCTGCAACAAAATTTTTTTTGTTTCAGATTCATGAGATTGGAGCATAGATTTGGTTTGGCGAGTTGGAAATCGAAGTTAGGATGTCGGCAGCGAGTCATCGGTCGGTTCTGATCGGAGATCCAACGGCCGACGGCAAGTGGGTAGGAGAAGCTGTGGCGGCGGCAACTGCTGCGGCTAGGGTTCATTTGCTATGGAGGGTGATGCACGGTGAACATCTGTCGCGACGGACCAAAACACGAATTAAATTTGGGCAGATTTTGTTTAGTTTAGATCTAATACTCCCGGTATCCGATTTGGTTGATTCAAGAGTCATTTTCTATCTTTTGATATGCTCTGGATCATGTAGACGGTTTAGATTAGAAAAATTCAGCTAATTAAATTATAAATAGGAATAATTATGTGGATGGTTAAAATAGTGCAAATATTTTTATTTAAATGTGAATAAAAATAATATAATAATAATTATTATTTATTAAATCTATCCCAAAAAGGTACATATATTTATTTAGATTATCTAAATATAAATTATAATTTCTGGACATATAATTAAACCTTTATTATACTTAATTATTGAATTTATGACATATAATTAAATAATCATTTAAATTAAGTATTTTCTACCAATCTAAGTTTCCGGACAGTTTAAATTACAATTTGGGACGTATAATTGAACCATTCCTAAAAGGTCATATATATTTATTTTGTCTAAACTATTATTTTGTTAATTAAACATTTAAAAATACTTAATTATTAAACCAGTACCAAAAAGTCATATACATTTATATTATTAAATGTTAATTATAGTTATATATAATTTAAATAAATATAATTTGAAAAATTTTATTTTTAAAAGTCAATATAATAATTATAGTTTTATATATTTATTTAAATTTTATTTTATTCAATTTAAATTAATTACACATTTAATTGAAATAATAATTTATTATTAATGTGTAAAATAAAATTCAATAGTTGATATGTATTAAATTAACATAATAAATTTATTACATATATAATTTAAAGTTTAAAGTATAATGAGCAATGGAAAAGATGAGTGAACTCTTAGAGCTTTAGAAAACTTAGCTTACTAGGTTCGCAAAATAAATCAAAATAATAAATTTATTACATTTATAATTAATTAATTGATTTTTATTATTATACTTAATTATTAATTTTGGTACATATGAGTAAATAATCATTTAAAATAAATATTTTGTACCAACCTAAGTTTTGGGACAATCTAAATTATAATTTTGGGATTACTCTGAAAAATAGAATTACATATAAAGTTTACAGTTTGATATAGCTATTAATATAGTAATGCGAATATGAGAGCGGGTTAGAGCATTAATTTATCTTTTCTATGCTTGAGTAATGTGGGTTCTTAGTAGCTATATAAATGCGACAATTTATGTATAATTTGAAATTTTATTTATTTAAATAGTTTTAAAATTATTTAGACATCAAATAAATTATTAAGTATATATATTTTGCAAAATACACAGATTAAGTAAAATATTCAAAAATTAGATGCTGTTAGATTATAAAAAATTATAAAAAATTATTTGAAATAAATAATTTATCATCATTAAAAAATATTTATTTTGCAAGATATATATTTTAATTAATACTTTTCATATGGATTTAAATTAATTTTCAATTTTATTTAAATTTGATTAACTTTGGTTAAATTTGATTTAACCTTATTTTGTTACAATGTTGGGACATAATTAAAACATTATTTACTTAAATATCAATATTGAGATACAGAATTAAATAATGATTTAAATTAAGTATTTTTTACCAATTTAAGTTTTGGCATAGTTTTAATTACAGTTTTGGAACATATAATTTGTCTATAAATTTTGTATAAATTTTTTATTCGATATAAATATTTATTAATTTCATAGTTTTACATCGATTTCAATTGAAGTAAATAAATTTGTATTTTTATTTTAAATTAATTAATTCTATTAACAATAAATCACAAGTAGTATGTTAATATGTTAAACTTGTAATATAAACTGTAATAATATTATTTTATAATTTTAATAAATTTTAATATATTAATATGTTAAATTTCTAATATAAACTGTAATAATATTATTATATAATTTAAATAAATTTTATTATAAAATTTCTATTAAATGTAGTTATTTACTAAATTGATTATTTAACCAATCCCAAAAGGTAGTATATATATTTCTATATTAAATATAAATTATAGTTATACATAATTTATTACAATTTTAGTTTCACATCGTCATATAAAATAATTTTTACAATTTTATATATTTACGTAAATTTTGATTTTATTTAATTTAAATTAGTTAATATTTTTAATTATAAATTCATATATTTATTTAGTTTTAAAATTATTTAAAGGTTTTGCGTAGTTATGAAATGAATTATTAATTATATATCTTTTGCAAAATACACAAATTAGGTAAAATATTTATAAAATATCAAAAATTAGATGCAGTTAGATGCTGTTAGATGCGGTTAGATACAGTTAGATGCAATTAGATGCGGTTAGACGTTATTAGATTAAAGTGGATTTCATTAAATCATATTATTTGAGTTTCAAACTCCATAATTAAGGTGTAAATGACCTTATAAGTGGCATAGGATCATATTACAGGTATTAAATTAAGATTAACTTATTAATTTCAAAAATTAGATGCGGTTAGATGTTGTTAGATCTGATTAGATACGGTTAGATGCGGTTAGATTAAGGTGGATTTCATTTAATCGTATTATATAGGTTTCAAATTTCATAATGAAGGTGTAAGTGACCTTATAAGGTGCCTAGGATCATATTACAAGTGTTAAATTTGGATTAACTTATTAATTTCGAAAATTAGATGCGGTTAGATGCTGTTAGATACTGTTAGATGCGGTTAGATGCAGTTAGATACGATTAGATGCAGTTAGATCATAGATGCGGTTAGATCCAGTTAGATGTAGTTATACGCTGTTAGATTATGATAATTTCATTAAATCGTATTATCTAGGTTTCAAATTCTGTAATTAAGGTCTAAATAACGTTATAAGAGTCCTAGGATCATATTACAGGTGTTAAATTAGGATTAACTTATTAATTTTAAAAATTAGATGTGGTTAGATCCAGTTAGATGTAGTTAGATGCGGTTAGATGCGGTTAGATGCGGTTAGATTATGGTGATTTCATTAAATCGTATTATCTGGGTTTCAAATTCCATAATTAAGGTCTAAATGACATTATAAGAGTCCTAGGATCATATTACAGGTGTTAAATTATGATTAACTTATTAATTTCAAAAATGAGATGCGGTTAGATGTGGTTAGATGCGGTTAGATGCAGTTAGATGCGATTAGACGCTGTTAGATTATGTGGATTTCATCAAATCGTATTATCTGGGTTTCAAATTCCGTAATTAAGGTCTAAATGACGTTATATGGGGCCTAGGATCATATTACAGGTGCTAAATTAGGATTAACTTATTAATTTCAAAAATTAGATGCGGTTAGATGCAGTTATATTCAGAAAATAAAAAAATATTATTAAATTTTCAAAAATTCATGAAAAATAAAAGAAGTTGTTATTTGTGAGAGTACCTTAATTACATTAACTTTAAATAATATAAAATAACTCCTAATAAAAATTATATTTTCCAACTTTACCAATTATAATGAAATCTTATTAAAAATAATTTTTTGTACACAAATATTTTTAGAAATTGTCAAATAATAAAAAATTATGTTTACATATATTTTAATACTTGATCTAGCAAATGAATGGAATAGATTGAGATTTTGTATATATATAATACAAAATTTATCAAAAAACTAAACATACTCACGTTTTTAAACAAATATACTCACGCTGTAAAATTACCACAATGCCCTGCTTCCTTTTTTTCTCATGGGAAGTGCTTCTCCTGGGTTGGGCCTCCTTCCAAAAATAAATTTTCCTGCAATGTCCCAACAATCATTTCAAGTTTTCAACGTGATTTGGGAGGAAACGTTTGCCAACCATTTTTAGCAAGCAGAATCTGATTGAAAACTTCCAAAAATCAATTTTCCTGCAATGTCCCAACAACCATTTCAAGTTTACCATTTTTAGCAAGCAGAATCTGATTGAAAACTTCCAAAAATCAATTTTCCCCGCAATGTCCCAGCAACCATTTCAAGTTTACCATTTTTAGTAAGCAGAATCTGATTGAAAAATTCCAAAAATCAGTTTTCCCGCAATGTCCCAACAATCATTTCAAGTTTTCAACTTGATTTGGGAGGAAACGTGTGCCAACCATTTTAGCAAGCAGAATCTGATTGAAAACTTCCAAAAATCAATTTTCCCCGCAATGTCCCAACAACCATTTCAATTTTACCAATTGAAAACTTCCAAAAATCAATTTTCCCGCAATGTCCAAACAACCATTTCAAGTTTACCATTTTTAGCAAGCAGAATCTGATTAAAAACTTCCAAAAATAAGTTTTCCAGCAATGTCCCAACAATCGTTTCAAGTTTTCAATGTGATTTGGGAGGAAACGTCTGCCAACCATTTTTAGCAAGCAGAATCTGATTGAAAACTTCCAAAAAATCAATTTTCCCACAATGTCCCAACAACCATTTCAAGTTTACCATTTTTAGCAACCATAATCTGATTGAAAACTTCCAAAAATTAGTTTTCCCCGCAATGTCCCAACAACCATTTCAAGTTTACCATTTTTAGCAAGGAGAATCTGATTGAAAACTTCCAAAAATCAGTTTTCCCCACAATGTCCCAACAATCTTTTCAAGTTTTCAACGTGATTTGGGAGGAAACGTCTGCCAACCATTTTTAGCAAGCAGAATCTGATTGAAAACTTCCACAAATCAATTTTCCCACAATGTCCCAACAACCATTTCAAGTTACCATTTTTAGCAAGCAGAATCTGATCGAAAACTTCCAAAAATCAGTTTTCCCTCAATGTCCGAACAACCATTTCAAGTTTATAATTTTTAGCAAGCAGAATCTGATTGCAAGCTGATTTGGCAAAAACTTCTGAGTAGTAGCATCCAACTAAATTCTCGCTTCTATAATTTTCAGCTCATAAGAAAAATATCAGTTCTCTTCTTCAACAAATAGTGGCCACCAAGGTTCCACCCTCGTGGTAACGTCTCCGTTGACATGCGTTCAAATCTCGACGGTGCGTTTGAGTTTAATATTGGTGGAGCTTCGTCTCTACGAGGATAGATGGGAGCTTGTTGTCCCCTAAAAAGAATGTTTGTCTGGTTGTATTATCAAATGTTACAATGTATAATGCCGACCAATCAAGAATATCTATATATATATATATAGAGAGAGAGCTGTTCCGGTGTAGCGTCACTGCATCGGAACAGCGGTACAGTGGCCTAAAAATGGGCCCTACATGATCATGAAATCATGATCTACTCCACCTATTGTATTTAGAATAATGTATTCTATTACCATACCAATTTTCATCCCAATCAGATACTTTAAAGTTGTTATTTACATCAAACTATTTTATTACGTTGGATTTGTACCATTTTCAGATGGGGCCCACATACATATCTGATTGGGATGAAAATTGATATGGTAATAGAATATATTATTCTAAATACAATGGGTGGAGTAGATCATGATTTCATGATCATGTGGGGCCCATTTCAGTGATACTGCGCCGGAAATTCCGGTGCAACATGCTGCACAGGAATATATTCCATATATATATATATTGGCCACAGAATTCACTAATAAAAAATAAACATATTGGAAGAAATGAAAGGAACAGAAGGTCACCAGATGTTCCCTGCTTTTTCTGCCAATGTTGTATATCTTACACCTTGCCAAAATCTTTAGCTATTTAGCATGCATCCATTGACACTCAAGTTGACAGAAGCTTCCTAACTTGTTATAGACTATGCAGCCATTAAAAGGAAAAGATCTGGACGACTGACAAAATTGAAGGACTGTGTGTTGGTAAGGAATTTTTTTACAGATAGCCAAATGACATAATGACCTTGGCCATTGTACCGAGACCAATTTAACTGCTCGTCTCTTCATTGCCCTCTAGCTTTTTATAACTTCGGTTAAATCAGTGCTTCCAATCAAATACTGTCACGGACATCATCCTCCTTAGGAGCCTCAAGTAAAATGCAATATGGGAATTAGGATTCTGTCTGCGCTCGGTAGATTCACATATTTACTGAAAACTCATTGCATGTTACAGGAAAAAATATCACATTTACCAGTAATAAACAAGCTTTCACAGATAGAAACATAGCAGCTTGCAATTTCTCGTGAGAAATTGGCATTTATCACGTGATAACATTTTTTTTTTTTTTTTTTTTGAAATTCACATGATAACATTATATGCAGCCTATTAAATTCATGAATGCCCATCTTTGCTTTCCAATGTGCGGGTTTAGTATGTTAGGTGAGCGATGATAAATAAAGTCAGCCTTTTGGTTAATGGTTAGCACTAATCTTCAATGTCTTCTCCCAAATAAAGTCAGCCTTTTGGTTTGAGAATACTCAGAAATTGTTGAAGGAGAGAACTTAGCTTTATGAAATATGTTTAGTTAGAAACATGATAAAAATTTTACAAATAATTAGTTGAACTGATTAAGCTGGCTGAAGTACCTTTTGTTTTGGATAATTATAATGAACTATAGACAAGGTTGCTTTTAATTTATGTCACATGTTTCTGTATCTGGATTGCCGAAACTACAATTAAATATATTTTTACTCAATGAACATATGCTACACAAGTTTCTACAGTCATGCTTCATTTAATGTCATCGACACAACCGAAGTATTTCAATGTTATCATCCAACCATTTCAGCGACTTTAACGATTAAATTAAAATTCAAACACTTATTTTTGTCTAACATCATTTTTTTGAAAACATGCGATTGTATTCCCAGAAACTACTTCAAGAGTACAAAAGATCCATATATAATGGATTTATGAGAAAGTCTGGTGGATTTTCCCGTGATATATCTTCGGTTAAAAAAAAAAGATAAGTCTTCCATAGGGTGTATGTACCTGCTTTAAAATATAAAATAACGATGTGCACATTTAATTAGCATAAAACTTTTTTAATTAAATATAGTTTAGATACAATGAGTTGTCCGGATTTTGATTTAACATTAAATAACAATGAAAACCATTGATTTTTAAAATTATGAAAGGGCTTAAAATATATTTTAAATGATAAATTTTAATACGTATATATAAAGATTAGGTATGGCCCACACAAAACTAGGTTAAAATGTGCTTTTGTACAGAGACTTGGATATATATTGTATTGAATTATTATCCTTATTTGACAATATTAATTAAAGTCATTTTAAGTAGAAATTTGTATGGGCCACACATAAGATGAGAATTTTGAGGTTTAGATTCACTTCAAAATTATATTTATTTGTGGTCCACTTTTATTGTCATTTGGGTTCAGGTTCTAACCTTGAACTAAGATTTATACGATGTGAAAGGGTTGAGAATGGATTCGAGTAAAAATACCGGTGAGAATTCGGGTGGAATTTGGGTTAATCATATTGAATTACTTTCAAATTTTTGTCTCATATGATATTTTTCCTCACATTTATATTAGAATTCAGGTTTTCGTTTCAAATTTTCTATTTGAATTCCTGTAAACTCAAACCCAACCCTAATTTAGGTTAGGTTCAAACCTAATTTCTAAATCCAAATTTTCAAATTATTTAAAACTACACAATTAAAGATGACAAGTTGTGTTGTCCGTGCTCATCAGATCAACTCAATCCATGCAGGTTGCAATTCCACTCTATTTATTATAAATAAAATTAATATATGCTTAATTAAATACATTATTTTAAATACAATAGATAAAATAGATGCTCTAAAACAGCGCAGTTGGAGTTCAATTGAACAAGATATAAGTGAATATTGTCTTTTTCTAATTTTTAACATATTTTTGGTAGAGAAAAAAATTAATTAAAGAAAATTTCTCTTATAAAATTAGGTTCATTTTGCAACCCCATGAGTTTCCTAATCTTTTCAACTTTTAGACAGACTGGTTATTTACTCTCGATATATATTATTACATTCTTGTTTTATTATTCTATCTTATTTAAACTTGTTAAATCCATATGAATGAGCTCTAAGAATTTTTAAAAGTAAAATAAGTCCGTACTAGTGGAACATCGCCAAGAGTTCAGAAAGGTTATTTCACATTCCACGTCACCATCGTCATCGTGGATAATGGTGTGCGGATTCTTCGAATGTCTCCGCTATCAAGCAAATCAATTTGTTCCCTGCTGTCATAGCTTTTGGCATAAATCAGACTAAGCCGCCCAAATTTTGAGTCTTATTAATATTGCATGGAAGTATAGCTGCTGATACTTTGAAAAACCCATCCGAAAATTAAGAAGATGGGTGATCCCATGTGTCAGGGTGCATGGGATTCCCATGTGTTCGCATGGAATCCTTTGAAAAATATTTTTTTATTTTTTCATAAGTATATAGAGTTAAATATGTTTAACTTATAATTAAATTTGACCATTTTCGGATGCTTTTAAGTATTTTTTATTTTTAAACACAGTAGTATTTTCGTAATTTCATGAGTCAAACATTAGAAAAATGTTACTATATTTAAAAATAAAAAATACTTAAAATTATTCAAAATAGTAAAACTTAGTTTATAAGTTAAATACATCACAGTCTATATATTTATGAAAAAACAAAAATAATAAAAAAGAGTTCAACGGTGGAATGCATGGGAGTCCCATGCAACCGGCCGGACGGGATAACTCCTCAATTAAGAATTAGTTTTTTTTTTTTTTTTTTTTGTTATTCAAGACATTTTATAAGGCTTTTTCCGCTTTTAAATAGATGAAAATGGAGGCTAATAAGTGCGATTTTATTTCTTTATTTATTTATAATTAGGCAATCTTGATGAGAATTCCTACATGGATTATACAGAAGATGAAATGCTGCATTATAACCAAAGGAAACAGCCTCGCGCGCTTTTGATCGGCAATGATTATGCTTCCATGTGACAATTAGCGCCGTCACAGCGTCTGATCTTGAAGAATTTCCAATAACGACCGAGCTCGGATGTTTTTATATCCTTCTCTTGATTTCTTTTATTTTGGTACTTTGTAAAACTCAAAAGGAAAAAATGCTGGATCACATTCACTAGCTTAGCTAATTGCGCGTTAAGAATTACTTTTCTTTCTCATGCAAGACATTTTATGAGGCCTTTTTCCATTTTTAAATAGACGAAAGCGGTGGGTAATAACTGCGATTTTACTTCTTTATTTGTAGATGATGAATTCCCACGTCGGTCGACAGATGTTACTATTCGGCATTATAACCAAAGAAAACAAAAGCAATACTATGTGGGTAGTGACAACATTACGACGTGACAAACTGACAGTTAGCGCCATCGCGAAGTCTGACAATGACGAATTTTAGGGTATGGTTGAACTCAGATTCTAGTGTTTTGCCCTTCTCTTTTCTTTAATTTTCTAAAATTGGGCACTTCAAATTTTACTTTACTTGTTTCGTCGTTAAAAAGAGATATAATAATTGACCCGTCTGAAAAATATAAATAATATGAATCATTTTGAATTTGTATATCAATACATGATATGAGTTACTGTAAAGACAGAGACAGCTTAAAGTAATAAACTGTAAACATAGATAAATAATCGCGCCATTATGATAGCAATAACAAAAAAATAATTGAAATTAAAATGCCTTCAACAGCCAAGCTACATGAAGTGGAGAAATCAAATGTCATATAGCTACATTGCAAATTTATAATCGTCGAGAAATATAACAAATTTTTGCGAAGAAATTTTATTTAAAAGACTTTTTGTAAATAGCTACTCAACTTTTTTTCAATTTACAATTATAGTTTCGTAACTCATTTAAAGGGCTTTTGAAAATCATCCTCACAACTACTGCCGGATTAAAAGGATATATACTCCAAATTGTAACCGTAGCACATTTTAGTCATTAAACCCAAAATTTTCCATTTATTCTGTTTAATATCTTTCATTTTATTATTGTACCAAAAAGAATTTCAATTAAATTCTTGGGATAGCAATTAGTAGTAAATTAAATTTTAACATTGTAACTTAGTCATTTCTACTACTATTGAAATCCACCATCCTTGCAGATCTATTTGTTAATGATTTAGGTAATTGTGTGATTATTTTCATTATTCATTTATGATTATTTTCTTTATTTGTATATGACTTGGGGAAACTACGCCTTCCCATGTCCCACATTCACCATAAGCCATAACATCTTTCTACGTATATATTTTGCGATAACATCTTTATAAATAATTGAGAACTCCATCTTTGTGCATACTTGAAGGAAGAAAAAAAAAAGGACGTGGTGGTGTGCTCCTGTACTAAAATGCCACTGATTTTTAAAAATAAAAAATAAATATTTAAAATACTCCAAAAATAAAAAAAATGGACACACATGTTAAATACACTTAGATTAATATTTTTATAAAAAATTTGCAAAATAAATTTTAAAAAATGGGTGAATGCACCCGGGACATACGACTAGGCTTCGAAAAAAAAGTGGCCATGACATAAAGCGTTGTCACAACACTTGAATGGCGATGAAATAGTGTAACTGAGCTCTTTCAATATTATTTTTTTTATAATATTAACATAAACATCTCTTTTTTCTCTTTGCCAAATCTTTAACTTCGGATCTTAAAGGATCGCGATCTCCTACACCCGGGTGCACTGAGTTTCAGTGCACCCGGGTGCATTAAACCTGTTTTAATCTTTTCTTTATTTTTTGAAATTTTTTTATACAAGTGTTAATCTAAGTGTATTTAACATGTGTATCAATTTGTACCATTTTTGAAGCATGGTAGATATTTATTTTTAATTTTTGAAAATCAATTGCATTTTAGTAATTTAAAATTACCTAAAATGCCACTGATTTTCAAAAATAAAAAATAAATATCTAAAATACTCCAAATATGGTAAAAATTGATACATATGTTAAATACACTTATATTAACACTTGTATAAAAAAGTTTCAAAAAAATAAAAAAATGAGTTAATGTACCTGGGTGCACTAAAGCTTAATGCACCCGGGTGCATGAAATTGCGATCCATTCTTAAGTAGTATTTATTTCTTAAGTAATATAATATTTTTTCCTTATAATATTATCAAAATAAGAACTTTTTTTCTATCCACCAGGTCTCTTTAAAAGTGAACTACAACATTAGATTTTTATAATATCCCAAAAAAATATTCTTCTTTTTCTTTCTATGAAATCTAAAAACATCCTTTTTTTCTGCCAAATCTTTGACCTCCAGTTCCCTAAATAATATTATCTTCCGTTAACAATAATAATATTATCCGAAAAATATCATTTTTCTCCTTTTAATATTATCAAAATGAAAAACGTTTTTCTGTCCACCAAATCTCTCTAAAAATGCGCGAAATCATTACAATTTTATATTATCCCCAGAAAATATTCTTCTTTTTCTTTCTACGAAATCCTAACCTTCAAAGTGTGATAGAAGATTCGAAAATTTTTAATATTACTGAAAAAAATATCCTTTTTTCTTTCCACTAATAATATTACCAAAAAAATTATACTTTTCTTCCACCAAATCCTAGCATTCAGTTTTTTAATAATATTACAAAAAATCCTTTCTCTCTCTCCACCAATCTTAATCCGCAAAGTGAGATAGAACGTTTAAACCATGGGCCACGTTTAAACCAAGAGGCCCAATTTATGGGAAGGTGTTACGATGAGGAAGTAAGGGCATTTTGGTAAATTAACGGTGTAAGTATATTTGTTTGAAAATGCATGTTTGAATTTTTGATAAAATTTGTATTAAATGCATATAAAATCTCAATCCATTCCATTCTTTTGGTGGATCAACTATTAGAATATATGTAAACATATTTTTTCATTATTTGACATTTTATAAAAATATTTTTGCAGAAATTTTTTTTTTTTGCTAAGATTTCATTATAATTGGTAGAGTTGAAAAATATATTTTACATTAGAAATTATGTTATGTTATTTAAAGTTTATATAAATAAGGTACTCCCAAAGATAACAATTTCAATATTTATTTCTGATTTTTTGAAAATTAAATAATATTTTTTATTTTTCATGTCTAACCATATCTAACTACATCTAACCACATCTAACTTTCATTTTATATATACTAATTGTGATTTAACACTCGTGATGTGATTTTGTACTTTTTTAAAGTTTAATTGATAGAATTTAATGGTCATAATTAAATTTAACGATATCTAACCGCATCTAACCGGATCTAGTTTTTGATATTAATAAGTTAATCCTAATTTAACACCTGTAATATGATCCTAGGCTGCTTATTAGGTCATTTATACCTTAATTACTAAAATAAAAATTTAGATAATATGTTTAATAAAATTTGCCAAAATCTAACCATATCTAATAACATCTAACCGCATATAACAAAATTTAATTTTTATATTAATAAGTTAATCCTAATTTAATTACTATAATATGATTATAAACTTATAAGTAGGTCATTTAAACTTTAATCTCCGAAATTAAAACTCAGATGATATGATTTAATAAAATTTACTTAAATCTAACTGCGTCTAACTACATCTAACAACGTCTAACCATATCTAATTGTATCTAATCACATCTAGCCACATCTATTTTTTTATATTTATTCCTAATTTAACACTTGTATTATGATCATAGGCTCTTGATTAGGTCATTTATACCTTAATATTTGAAATTAAAAATCAGATAATATGATTTAATAAAATTTACATAAATTTAACCACATCTAACCACGTTTAACCGCATTTAATCACATCTAACCATATCTAACTACATCTAATTGCATCTAATAGGATCTAATTTTTTATATTGATAAGTAAATCTTAATTTAAAACTTGTAATACGATCATAGGCTCCTATTTAGGTAATCTATTGCTTAATATCTAAAATTAAAACTCAAATAATATGATTTAATAAAATTCACCTAAATCTAGCTGCATCTAATTATATCTAACCACTTCTAATCACCTCTAAATGCAAATAATTTTTTTATGTTAATAAGTTAATCCTAAGAGTATCTAATTTAAAATAATTAAATAAAAATAAATATTAATTTAAATTAAATTTTATCAATATAGAATTATCAAAATTATCTAAAATAATATTCTTATAATTTATGAAAAAAATTTAAAACATATTAACCATTGATTTTTATTTTAAAATTTGCAAAAATATTTTTAATGAAAATAATTATTTTGATTAAGTTAGTTTGTATCTGCATTAATCTTTATTGTAATATCATATTATTCATTTAAATTAAACTAAATCAAAATAAATTTATGGATTCAATAAATGTTTGTATTAAATAGAAAATTTATAGAAAAATGTTCAGTGTTGTCTCTAATTTTATAAATAGAATTATCTTAAAAGGAAGCTCCACTCAAAATGATTAAAATATTAATTAATTCATACTTGTTTTACTTATTTTATTTTTAATTCCTTTTAAACCATAAATATCTAAAATATCGTAATAATAAAAATTATACGTGTCATATCATACTGCTGTTTATCTATGGGGTGAGTTTGCATAAAATAATAAAAGAATTATACAGGTTAAAAATATTAAATTAAATAAAAGTAAATATTTACTAGAATTGAAATAAATATCATACCAATTAATCATAAAGATGATCAATTTATTATATTGAGCTATTTTCAAACCTTAATGATTAAATTTACAAAAACCTATATGGATTACTCATCTTAGAAGTTGTTCATTTCAACAGAAAATTATTAAAATTCAATTAAAAATAAATACTAATTTATAGCAAATTAAATGCTAACGTTTAGATAATTTAAATTTGAAAGCGCACTTGGGTGCATTTAGGTATATTTGTTTTTCTATTTTTGGCCTTTTTAGTTGACTAAAGATTGAATGGAGGCATGAATTCCATTTGCTCACAATTTCAAAATGTTTTGGCAATGCCCACCACGGATTAAAGAATATTAGATTTTTTATTTCAAAATTTAATAAGTATATTTTGTCTTTAAATTTATTTTATTCAAATTGAGGAAGCAATTTTAATTTTTGAGATATTTCACATTATTTTAAGCAATGTTATCAAAACCGACATGAAGATTGAATCGTTATGATGTCTGGTTCAGGTTTAACTGGGCCAACCGTTGGTTCAAATCGTATTGAACTGTGACAAAGTATGTTATAATTATATATATCATTTTTAATTTATTAAATTTAAAAGACATGTTGCTTATAATATCTTGCATCAAAATTTACCCAGAATAGGATGACGTGAAAGATTGAGGTGTCATCCTCCCAAGAAAATTACTAAACATCACTCTAGAATTCAAATAGTATACATATCAAATGGTTATTGTATCATCCCATATCAAAGAGTACACATATCACTCTAGACAACATCTGATTAGTAGTGGTAACGAATCTGTTCGTGAGTGTTTTTGAGGCGTTATAGGAGGTTTGTAATGCTTCGACATGTTTGGCAAATTGCTGGAAAATAGTGGGGAACAAAACTAAAAATAGGGGGTTTGTAATGTGCAACATTTTGATTTAAGAAAACAGTAATTAGACATAGTCATAGAGAGTATAAGTATGGTATTGTAAAGAATAAAAAAAAGGAATACAATTCTTGTTGAAGACGTTTAAAAGTATACAAATACATCCCAAAAATTCTTGCCCATTCCCATACCGGCGACTGTCAATGGATTCTCCAGAATTCAAAAACTTGAAGAGCGTTGTCGACGACCACCAAATCAGTTGCACCAATTTATATCTATTTCGAGATTGCGTCTTTTTGCTGGTACTTTGGCAATGGGCTCTCTCTGGTGGAGGTGATCGAGAGCATTGAATCTAGCAATGGAGGCATTTGTGAAGATGCATATTGATAAATACGTGCAGAAGATAACATACAACAGCTATCTGTACAAGCAAGTAGTGCCCGAGAATCCGACAGGTCCCAATCGCGGATCTAGAGGAAGAAAGACAAAGGAGGAGAAGTGACATTCAAGGGATTTAGCCATTTGAAGTTTTCTATAATAGATTGGACGAGAGTGGAATGCAGATTTCGACGAACAGTTGTATTACAGCCAGTTTTGGGCAATTTCGAAATTAACTAAAAAAATATATGCAGGTATCGATCAAGTCCATTAGCCCGACTTGGTAAAATGTGAGGGCGAGGCAACGAAGGAATTAAGGATGAAATATTGTATATGTTATAAAAATTTCTAAAATATTGTAAGTACAAAAGAAATATAAGGTAAAGTTGTAGGTATGAGGGAATTTTCACTGAACTTTAAAATATTTTTAAAAATCTAAATTATTTATCATATTTATCCATATATTTAATTTATGATTTTAAAAACTACATATACTATAAACTTTCATATTTGTCTTATAATTTTTTCAAAATTTTTAGAGATAATATATTTGCTCTAAAAAATACTATTTTTCAAGCCCACGAGCCCAGATCATGTCCAAATCTAACAGTAATTAGTTCATGTTGAAATGAGATTCTATTTTTCATTGATAATTTTTCCAAAAGGAACAGATTAAGGGAGCATTGGTTTTGAAGAAGATCTGGTGGATTGCATATTTCCATCTTTTCGATGATTTATAAATGAAAATGAATGGTAGATGGAAATGGAATTATTGTGCAATGAATAATTTTAGCTTTTGGATTAGCTTTTATTTTCTCTCTCTCTACTTTATTCTATTAATGTGGTTCTTCTCCTTTTTTGTGTTTTCTTTTTGTAATTCCTTTGCTTTTCTGCTGTCTATTCTCTTAGAAAATTAATGGGTGACTTCTACGTGTATCCATGAATTTTTACCAATAACTCCACGAATTTTTTTAAAAAATCAAATATATTTCTGTATTTTGTCTGAAATTTCGTTCATATTTACAACCCTATTATGATGATGAACATGCCCAAAACCCGATTATGATAAATTTATACATGAAAATTCTCATTCAAGTGATATATGTTTTTATACCGGTAGAAATCAGCCCATATTCTCTTTGATCTCCAAGTACAGCTCAAGTTTCTCTCTCGGAAGCAACGTCAGAGCTCCAAGAAACGCGTAGCCAGGCGCGCGCACAAGCATTTGTGCTTATTTATTTAAATCTGTATCGGTTGAACCAACAACCTCATCAGCCGGTCCTCCGTTTCACTGCCCGGCGCTCCAAACCCATCTCCAAATAGGTACACATAATGGCTGCTGCGTGCGCAAGTCATTACAGCATCAACGAAGCATTCGGAAAAACCAGTATTATTCAGACGTGCTTCATTCAGCTTCTTCCATGTCTCGCTGATCACAACCGCTACTTCTTCACGTGCAGCCCATTCGGAAATACCCTTTTCGTGCATATAGCATTGGATGGCTTTCGAGACATCACCTCTAACCATCTCGTCCTGCATAAATTTTCACCCAAATCAGAATGCATTGCTGCAAATATTCTCAAATATCCGTAAATACATTCACAATAAATTCCATATCATAAGCGTAAGCACTGCAATTTACTCTAAATGCTATCCGTATAGAATATCAAAGAATCATGCATGCACAGCCTATAAAGGTCGTGAAGAGGGAGGAGATTAATTCTATTTCATACCTTGGAAGTGCCTAGATCATCATTTAGCCGGAAAATCAGGCAGCAGAGGCGAATCAGTTCGGCATAGTTCTCTAAGCCGTCTAATCCCTCTTTTGTTACGTTTTCTCCTTGCATGAAATAAATGTGGATCAGCACGATGGCAATGCCAATTGTACGCCAAGAGTGCTCAAGGTATTCATTGATTGTTGGTGTATAATTGTTGTTATACCATTTTGCTTCCACTAGATATCCCTTGCATAGATCTGCCCACTGTTGAAGTTTTTAAAAAAAAAGGTGACTTAGGCATATCAATCCGAGGGATTAACTAGTAAAAATATATTAAAAATTGGAATGATGAATAAAATAGTTATTGGAAGAATCCTTGATCAACTACCGCAGTGCATTGCATCCTAGCTCTTTCAAGGCATGATAAGCTACTTCATTGCCAAAGTTGTAGAGAGCTAGAAAACATAGCTGCATATAATCCGGAAGTTTTTCCATTGCATTAAGATCCCATCTGAAAAAAAAAAATCCAAAAAGTTGATTAGAAAACGAAATCCTTGGATGACACGTTTGTATTTGCACATCTCTTGATCAAACTAGAAGCCTTGTTTTATATTTTTTTTGCTTCAATTGCTAGTTTACCTGTCAATAGCATCGGTGAACAACTCCAGCTCATCCAGTGAACCATAAACATCGTAAATATCATCAATTGTCGTTATAAATTGAATGACTTTTGTGACTTCATGTCTGGCATGTCCTAAGTGGGGAGCATGCGCCATGCCCAAACCGAAGAGGTAAGACTCCACTATCTGATCTCTGCTAAAGCTTAGCTTCCTTTGGAGCCCCAACTCATGCAACTTGTTCTGCAAGTTCCGCACTGAAGTCGAAGCTGGAGTCGACTTAGTCTGCGATTTCACTCAAGTCGCATACGGAGTCGACTTGGGATGCGACTTCGGTAGCTCTCGTTCTTAATTTCAACTCTGGACAGAAATGACGCTTCGAAGTCGACTTGGTCTGCGACTTCACCCAAGTCGCATGCGGAGTTGACTTCGTTTGCAACTTCGGTAGCCTGGCTCCCCGATTTCAACTCTGGATGAAAATGACGCCTCGAAGTCGCTACCGGAGTCGACTTGGGGATCAACTTGGCCTAAGTCGATGCCTGAGTCGACTTGACCTGTCATGCTTTATTTTCTTCATTTTTATAACCTTTAATCATATTCACAAACATGTTAGTAACCAAAACTTACTCAAATTAATTTGTTAATCATCAAAACATAAACTTGGCTTATTTTCCACATGTTTCCAACAAGAAGTTGTTCATTTCAATAGAAATTATTAAAATTTAATTAAAAAAAATACCAATTTATAGCAAATTAGATCTAAATAAATTAAATGCTATTAACATGCATGTACTGAACGATGATGCAGACGTGCATGTCAGCTCGTGCATTAATTTGGATGATTTTAATTTCGAAAATTTGATGATGCCGCGGTTAAGTAAATAAGCTGTCCTCCGACATCATATCCTGTTTATGTATGTAAAGAAGTTGCATATATATGAACGTAATAAAAAATTGGATATTAGGATTACATTTATATGAGAAGTAATAAAATTTTAGGATGAAAAGTTTTTGGCGCAACAAATCTTCAACAAAACTTTCATTGTAAAATTGATGCTCCAACCCAACAGCTTACCTGCACGCACATTAGCATATTGATATTTATATTAAAAAATAATTTATAGCTCTAGAAACAAATTTATCTAAAATAATATTCTTGCGGTTTATATGAAGAATTAAAACATATCACTTATTGAATTTTATTTTAAAAATGAATTATAAGTGATTGTTTCATTTTAATGCATATTAAACTTTTCTAATTTATACAAATGTTACATTTTTATTAGTGAATAATATTTTAAATTTTGATTATTAAGTTTCATGTATAATAAACCTCACTCATTTAGAAAAATAATTGCAAATAAAAGCTTAATATTGAATAATGGATGAAAGAATAAAGGCTTAGAAATTAATTAGTTTTACTAAAAGTGCCTCCAACTCGAAAATCGTTGCCCGTAGTATTAATTGGAGGATGATTTTCATAGCCCAAGACGTGCAGATATTAATTATTATTTTTATTAACTTTTACAAGCTTCGTTTGGCCTAGCTTATAAATCTCTACTTTTTAAAAAACTTGATTATAAATGAGACTTTTATGAAAATTATAAATGATTTTTTCATTTTAATGTCTATTAAACCTTTCTAATTCATACAAATGTTACATTTTTTATTAGTGAATAATATTTTAAATTTTTATTATTAATACACCTCACTCATTTAGAAAAATTATTGCCAATTAAAGCTTAATATAGAATAATGGATGAAAGAACAAAGGGTTAGAAATTAATTAGTTTTACTAAGAGTGCCTCCAACTTGAAAATCGTTGCCCGTATTAATTGGAGGACTATTTTCATAGCCCAAGATGCGTAGATAATAATAATAATAATATTATTATTATTATTAACTTTTACTAGCTTCGTTTGGCGAAATTTGATTATGAATGAGAGTTTTATAAAAAAAATGCGATGGTAAAAAGTCATGTAATGTTTGACTTTATAACTAGGAAAATACTTTTAACAATAATTTTTAATGCTTGGCTAAAAAAAAGAAGTACTTTTATAGATGTAAAATAACAAAAGAGATATAAAAAATATTCTACATTTAAATTTTTTTACTAATAAAGGATATTTCGTATATATCTTTAAATTAAAAATATTTCTTATATATTTTACCTAATCTAATTTGAATATTTTTAAATGTAATGTACATAAATAGCTAGATTTTTTTTTGATGAAATAATAGCTAGATTTAATTGCATTAAATTTAAACGAAAATATCTAAACTTTTAACAATAAAACTTATATTGCCAATGCTCTTTTATTATAAAATTTGTCAAAATAAAAATGCAAACTAAAAATAATAAATTATATATATAAATAGAATTCACTTAAATTAATAAAATAAAATTTTAAATAAAGTTTATGTTAATGTTAATTTTTATCTTTGATTATAATTCAAGTTAAAATAATAATTTTAAGTAAAAATAATTATTAATTTAAATCAAATTCCATTAACAATACATTTATTATTTTAATAAAATATCTATATTAAATAAAAACTTTATAAAAAATTCGTAGTCCCAAATACTAGGCTGGTAATTAGCAGACCTCCGAGCAATTTCATGAGGCTGGTGTGCACTGCATCGTGGAGTTCGGCTCACACGGAAATAATCACGCCCAATTCCGGCAACGGCGCTTACTTTTGCTGGTAATACTGGTACTGGTATTGATAGGCACGTTGATGCGACAGATAACAACGGCAATTGAAAGGAGCTAGATGACAATGCCATCGTCGTGTATACGAATGATGGTGCTCTATCTTCGCAGAAAATACCCATCGCTCTATTAATAGTATAGAAGAATGAGAAAACTACACTACCGGTTTCCATTGTCCCTGGGAAACACCTAAAAATTTTATATTTTTGTCTGTTTAATTTTAAAAATCTAACCGACTTATTATCGAATATAATTTAATCTTTCATAATAAAAAGTACGCAAATCAAATGGTGTCAATTAAACGACTATGATGGAAGAACTTAAATGGTAGAAATGTATTTAAATTGTAAGTAATATCTATAGTAGTAAGTTTTACATCATCTAATACGGTCCGTATTTAAATTGTTTGCTGTAATTATAACATTTAATGAGAAGTGATCCTGTTAACCCGAGCTAAATAAATGTCCCGCTTAACCCCCATAAAAAAACTCATTTACAATAAATTTGTTTTCTTCATATACTTATTTATCTAAGTGTATCTAATATATAAACCAAATTTTACTAGTTTTTGAGATCTTTAAACATCTATGTGCATATTTGTAATTAAAATGACCTTACATTTAAAATTTTTTAAAAATATATATACATGTTCAAAAATGGTAAATTTTGGTTTATATGTTAAATACACCTAGATAAACAAGTGTATGAAAAAAATAAAAACAATTATTGTAAATAAATTTTTTAAAATGGACTAAGCGGTACATTTGATTAGCCCAAACTAACATAATCATTCCTCACGTTTAGTTATATTTTAAATAAGAGATGTGATCCCGTGAGCTCCGACTAAGTGCTAGCCCATTTCATCTTGCGTCGTCCCATCACGCAGGGTAATTATTTATGGCTGTCGGATTTGCTTTGGCAAGAAAAACGGCAGAGCAGCTTCTGTGTAGGACGCCCTTTCGAGTGAAAATAGAAAAAGTGCTCTCCACTCTCTCTCCCTCCTTCCTATCCCACCTCTATCTAGGGGTAGGAATTAGGAAGTCGACCCGTGATCCGGCTTTGACTTGACCCCTTTTTGGCCTAGTAAAAACAATATATTTTGTCCCTGTATAGGGATAAGTCAGAAATTTTGACCCAAATTCAAAAATAGGGTTGGAGTGGGTCAACCATGTCCTGACTTGAACAGTTCGACCCGCCTGCATATATTAATTTATTAAAAATTATAAACCTATATTTAAATATTATTATTATTTTCTTTCAAAATTCTCACTTTTTATACTCAACTCTATCAACAATAGAAGAATCAATTTATGCAGAAAGCAATGTAATAATCAATAAAAAAAAGTTATACATATATAATCCTTATGTATAATTGTATATTAACTTATTTTAATAAATTTATACTATGTTTTCAAATATTTTGTTTTCTTAATTATGTGTTTTTTTAATAATTAGTGAAGTATTGAAGCATATAATATTTAAATTTAGTATGGATGTATATTTATATTTGATAAGTACATAAATCCTTAAAATTATCTTATTTGACTCGAATTTTCGACCCGACCCGTTGTCCCGAAACCGGTCTAATGCCAAACACGAAATTTGTTTTGGAACCTAATAAAAAAAAATGAGGGTCAAACTTGATTTTTAAAAAGTAAGATCAAAGTTGGGCAAACCTTGATCAGGTATGACCTGCCCTGATTCTCACCCCTTAATCTTGCCAACTAAAGACAATGATTCAGAAATGAGAACAAGCGAATAGAAGGGAATTTTTAGTTCAACAAAATGAGTACTGCCAGTTAATGGAGACAAGTGGATTGGTTAGAGGGCCGTTGTGATAGGAGAAGCGTCGCTGGTGCTGCAAAAGATAGGTTTAGGCGTCATGTAGCTGCTAGCCAACGGTGGGGGTACTGGGGAAGGTCGGCTTGTGCTCGGTATTTTGCAGAGCAGCAATTGATGATGGAGCGCCTCTGGATCAAGGATGCTGGTTGCCGGATTGGAAGAATATCATGTGGGTCCGTGACAATGGCCCTGATTGCTTAATCGATCAGTCAATTCATCGAGTTAGGGAAATCATTGACGGATTCATGCATGTCCAGGTTTGAAGAGGAAGCTCATTGCCGGCCGGTGGATTTTTGTGGCTGGTGAACGAAGCAGCGGAGGAAACTTGGTGCTGTTGATTGCGTGGCTGCCAATACAGAGGGAGATGGTGAAAGATATTAATGGCTACTAATGTTCATTGGGGCTGGATTTAACAGATGAAAACGTTGGAACAGAGGTCGGTGATTGCAGCAGGGACGATCTGTGCTGGACTTGGCTTAAATTTCATGGTTGCAGTAGTTCTTAAGAAAGATGGCAATGGTAGAGGAACTTGTCGGATTTGGATCGCCAGTCATGCTGAATTTATTTACCGTCTAGAGTTTTGCAATACATTTTATGAATCTGCCATTGCCTAACAACGCAGCATTGATTTGCCTTGCTTTCTTTCTCGGAGATCGTATTTGGCGTGTGAATAGGTAGTTCTCAGCCCGAACCCGAACAACCCAACCCCAACTCCATTTATAATATTTTTGGTTTAAGCATTTTGGAAAAAAATATGTTCTAAAATTTGAATTGAACTAAGCTGATTTCAAAAATGGATTGATTTGGATTAGATGATTGTCAACCCAACCTGATTTCATATATATTAGCAAATAATATATAAGAATTAACTAGGAGGCCGTTTGGATTCTTGAAAAACTGCAGTGATGTTTTTTACCTATAAAAAAAAGTCAGCATCAATGAACCGCAAGTGCATGCATTAAATGTCCATGATAGGCAATTGTGAGACCCATAGGTTTTGATGCTATATGGCTTGTGTATCAGCAACGCAAAAGGCGGCTGATTGCAGATGGTAGCCGACAGTCAACAGCAAAGTTGGGATAAAAATGCACTCAAATGACTAGTTTTCGCCTTCATCCCTGGCGATGATAAGTTTTATAAAAAATTCTAAGTTTTTGCGATTGCCAAACGGACCCTAGATATTATTGCTTTGAAACAAGATTATTTAACAATTATTTTATTGTAAAAGTTATAAATTGAAAAGTATTCATATAAAAAGGATTAGGGAACATTTGGTAATCAATAAAAGTGGAAAATTGCGGTAAATGGTGGAGAATATTTCCCAAGGCAGGTGTTAATTCTACCAATCATCATATTTTTTTCAGCTTTACCCCTCCACTTCGATCATTTTTCCTACCAACTATATCCATGAAATCTATTTATTTCAACTTTACCTCTATCATTTCCTATCAATCACATATTTTTTAAAATATTATCTTTTCTATTTCCCACCCTGTCCCACAATCCCACAAAATTTCTCATTCCCCAATGTCCTCTTAATTTTTATTCTTTCATATAAATTATATTTAAAATAAAATTAATTAAATAAAATATATCTAAATATTATATCTTTATCAACTCAATTTTTAACCCAAACGGAACCCGGTTTCTATAGGATTAAAATAAGATTGGGTTAACGTGTGAGAAATAGGATCGAGTTAAGATTTTATAAGGTAAAGTAAGCTTATGTTTATACGAACCCAAGTAACCCAACCCTGTTTACACCCCGAGATAGGATGGGAGTGACAGAGGAGCGTAAAGTTAGATAGGAGATCCGACGGCCATAAACTACCCGCGCGATCGGACAGGCAAGATGCAGCCGGCTAAGTGCCCTGGGCGCACGGGGTCACGGCTCTTTAAATAATATTAATAATGGTGGATTCTTAAAATAAAATCAAACTAACAATTTTTAAGGTGTTCACACGGACAGTGGTGCAACCCAGTAACCACCGAAGCCGTCGCACAACTACCATCTTTGTCCAGGGCCACTTGCCACTTCCATAAATTTTTTTTTTTTTTTTTTTTTTTTTGCAATTTCAAGTTTTCAACGTGATTTGGAGGAAACGTCTGCCAACCATTTTTAGTCACCAGAATCTGATTGAAAACTTCCAAAAATCAGTTTTCACGAAATGTCCCAACAACCATTTCAAGTTTTCAACGTGATTTGGGATGAAACGTCTGCCAACCATTTTTAGCAACCATAATCTGATTTGAAAACTTCCAAAAATCCATTTTCCCGCAATGTCCCTACAACCATTTCAAGTTTACCATTTTTAGCAAGCAGAATCTGATTGAAAACTTCCAAAAATCAGTTTTCCCGCAATGTCCCAACAATCATTTCAAGTTTTCAACGTGATTTGGGAGAAAACGTCTTTCAACCATTTTTTTAGCAAGCAGAATCTGATTGAAAACTTCCAAAAATCAATTTTCCCGCGATGTCCCAACAACCATTTCAAGTTTACCATTTTTAGCAAGCAGAATCTGATTGAAAACTTCCGAAAAAAAGTTTTCCCGCAATGTCCCAACAATCATTTCATGTTTTCAACGTGATTTGGGAAGAAACGTCTGCCAACCATTTTTAGCAACCAGAATCTGATTGAAAACTTCCAAAAATCAATTTTCCCGCAATGTCCCAACAACCATTATTATTTTTTTTTAAAACATGTGATTGTATTCCTAGAAACTACTTAAGAGTACAAAAGACACATATATAATGGATTTATGAGAAAGTCTGGTAGATTTTCCCGTGATATATCTTCGGTTAAAAAAAAAAAAGTCTTCCTTAGGGTGTACCTGCTTAAAAATATAAAATAACGATGTGCATATTTAATTATCATAAAACTTTTTTAATTAAATATAGTTTAGATACAATGAGTTGTCCGGATTTTGATTTAACATTAAATAACAATGAAAACCATTGATTTTTAAAATTATTAAAGGGCTTAAAATATATTTTAAATGATAAATTTTAATACGTATATATAAAGATTAGGTATGGCCCACACAAAACTAGGCTACAATGTGCTTTTGTACAATTTCCTATCAATCACATACTTTTTAAAATATTATCTTTTCTATTTCCCACCCTGTCCCACAATCCCACAAAATTTCTCATTCCCCAATGTCCTCTTAATTTTTATTCTTTCATATAAATTTATATTTAAAATAAAATTAATTAAATAAAATATATCTAAATATTATATCTTTATCAACTCAATTTTTAACCCAAACGGAACCGGTTTCTATAGGATTAAAATAAGATTGGGTTAACGTGTGAGAAATAGGATCGAGTTAAGATTTTATAAGGTAAAGTAAGCTTATGTTTATACGAACCCAAGTAACCCAACCCTGTTTACACCCTCAGATAGGATGGGAGTGACAGAGGGAGCGTAAAGTTAGATAGGAGATCCGACGGCCATAAACTACCCGCGCGATCGGACAGTCAAGATGCAGCAGGCTAAGTGCCCTGGGCGCACGGGGTCACGGCTCTTTAAATAATATTAATAATGGTGGGATTCTTAAAATAAAATCAAACTAACAATTTTTAAGGTGGTTCACACGGACAGTGGTGCAACCCAGTAACCACCGAAGCCGTCGCACAACTACCATCTTTGTCCAGGGCCACTTGCCACTTCCATAAATTTTTTTTTTTTTTTTTTTTTTTTTTTTTTGCAATTTCAAGTTTTCAACGTGATTTGGGAGGAAACGTCTGCCAACCATTTTTAGTCACCAGAATCTGATTGAAAACTTCCAAAAATCAGTTTTCCCGCAATGTCCCAACAACCATTTCAAGTTTTCAACGTGATTTGGGATGAAACATCTGCCAACCATTTTTAGCAACCATAATCTGATTGAAAACTTCCAAAAATCAATTTTCCGGCAATGTCCCTACAACCATTTCAAGTTTACCATTTTTAGCAAGCAGAATCTGAAAACTTCCAAAAAACAGTTTTCCCGCAATGTCCCAACAATCATTTCAAGTTTTCAACGTGATTTGGGAGGAAACGTCTGCCAACCATTTTTAGCAACCAGAATCTGATTGAAAACTTCCAAAAATCAATTTTCCCGCAATGTCCCAACAACCATTATTATTTTTTAAAAAACATGCGATTGTATTCCTAGAAACTACTTAAGAGTACAAAAGACACATATATAATGGATTTATGAGAAAGTCTGGTAGATTTTCCCGTGATACATCTTCGGTTAAAAAAAAAAAGTCTTCCTTAGGGTGTACCTGCTTAAAAATATAAAATAATGATGTGCATATTTAATTAGCATAAATTTTTTTTAATTAAATATAGTTTAGATACAATGAGTTGTCCGGATTTTGATTTAACATTAAATAACAATGAAAACCATTGATTTTTAAAATTATGAAAGGGCTTAAAATATATTTTAAATGATAAATTTTAATACGTATATATAAAGATTAGATATGGCCCACACAAAACTACGCTAAAATGTGCTTTTGTACAGAGACTTGGATTTATACTGTATTGAATTATTATCCTTATATTAATTAAAATCATTTTAAGTAGAAATTTGTATGGGCCACACATAAGATGAGAATTTTAAGGTTTATATTCACTTGAAAATTATATTTTTTTGTGGTCCACTTTTATGGTCATTTAGGTTCAGGTTCTAACCTTGAACTAAGATTTGTACGATGTGAAAGGGTTGGGAATGGATTGGAGAAAAAATTCCGGTGAGAATTCGGGTGGAATTTGGGTTAATCATATTGAATTACTTTCAAAATTTTAAAATAAAGACTGTGTGATCGATTTCAAATTATGTGCATTAAATAGTTATTCACAAAACAACAGACCTGGATTATTTTTTAAATACAATGGATAAAATAGGTACTCTAAAATAGTGCAGTTGGAGCTCATTTGAACGAGATATAAGTGAATATTGTCTTTTTGTAATTTTTAACATATTTTTGGTAGAGAAAAAATTAATTAAAGGACATTTCCCTTAGAAAACTAAGTTCATTTTGCAACTCCTGAGTTTCCTAATCTTTTCAATTTTTAGTAATACAGGTTATATTTGTTGCTTTGAAAACTATTTGTTGTTTTTATTTACTCTCGATACATATTATTACATTCTCGCTTTATTATTCTATCTTATTTAAACTTATTAAATCCATATGAATGAGCTCTAAGAATTTTTAAAAATAAAATAAGCCTGTACAAGTGGCACATCGCCAAGAGTTCATAAACGTTATTCCACATTTCACGTCACCATCGTCATCGTGGATAATGATCTACGGATTCTTCGAATGTCTCAACTATCAAGCAAATTAATTTACTCCATGCTGTTATAGCTTTTGGCATAAATCAGACTAAACTGCCCAAAATTTGAGTCTTATTAATATTGCATGCACGTAGAGCAGCTGATACTTTGAAAAGCCCACAGGAAAATTAAGAAGATTGGTGATCCCATGTGTCCGGGTGCATGAGACTCCCATGTGTTCGGCATGGAATCCTCTCAATTATTTTTTCATAAATGTATAGAGCTAAATATGTTTAACTTATAAACTAAATTTGATCATTTTCAGATGTTTTTAAATATTTTTTTTATTTCTAAATACAGTAGCATTTGCGTAATTTTCTAAGTCAAACAATAGAAAAATGTTACTATGTTTAAAATTAAAAAATACTTAAATGATTCAAAATAGTAAAATTTAGTTTTTAAGTTAAATACACTTATCTCTACATATTTATGAAAAAATAAAAATAATAAAAAAGAGTCCAACAGTAGAATGCATTGGGTCCCATGCAACCGGCTGCATGGGATCACTGCTCAATTAAGAATTAGTTTTTTTTTATAAGTCTTTTTCCGTTTTTAAACAGAGGAAAATGGAGGGTAACAAGTGCGATTTTATTTCTTTATTTGTTTATAATTAGGCAGTGTCGATGATGAATTCCCACATCGATTGTACAAAAAATGTTAAAATGCTGCGTCATAAGCGAAGAAAACAACGGACGAGACGTCTGAGCAGTAGTGAATGTATCCTTATGTGACGATTAACGCCGTCGCGAAGCCTGACAATGAAGAAAATTGAGTCAGGACTGAGCTCAGTATGTAGTCTTTTGTCCTTCTCTTTTCTTTAATTTTCTAATCTTTTGTCCTTCTCTTGTCTTTAATTTTTTAAATTTTGAAGTGCCCTATTTTTGAATAGTAATAAATTGTAAACATAGATATATAATCGCGCCATTATGGATAGCAATAACAAAAAAAAAAAAAAAAAAATTAAAATGCCTTCAATAGCCAAGCTATATGAAGTGGACAAATCAAATGTCATATAGCTACATTGCAGATTTATATTCGTCAAGAAATGTAACAAATTTTTAAGAAGATATTTTATTTAAAAGTCTTTTTGTAAATAGCTTCTCAACTTTTTTTTCAATTTAAAATTTATAGTTTTGTAAATCATTTAAAGGGCTTTTGAAAATTATACTCACAACTATTGTCGGATTAAAAGGATATATACTCAAATTGTAACCGTAGCACTGAAGATCTTAATGTTCCAACCATTTTGGGTCCATTTTAGTTATTAAACCCAAAATTTTCTATTTATTTTTTTTAATATCTTTCATTTTATTATTGTACCAAAAAGAATTTAAATTAAATTCTTGGGATAGCAATTAGTAGTAAATTAAATTTTAACATTGTAACTTAGTCATTTCTACTACTATTGAAATCCGCCATCCCAGTGCCACCCAAGCTTAGCGACGTTTGCAGATCTATTTGTTAATGATTTAGGTAATTGTGTGATTATTTTCATTATTCATTTATGATTATTTTCTTTATTTGTATATGACCTGAGGAAACTGCGCTTTCCCATATCCCACATTCACTACAAGCCATAACATCTTTCTAAGCTCACGCATGCACACCCACACACACATAGGGGTGCAACTTGGGCCGGATTGAGCCTGAACCTGGCCTGCCGAACCCGATTTTTAACGTTGTTAAAACTTGCTCTTCTACAACCTGAGCCAAAATAACCCGAATTATAAATATGAATCCGAAGAACTCGGGCCCGATTTTTATTTTCTATTTATTATAAAATATATTTTATATATAATATCTAAACAATATTTCTTTATATTTTGTGTATTTTATGTTATTTATATTTATATTTAAATACATGTTTGACATATTGTAATTATATTATAAATAAAGTATAATATTTTTATTTATATAAAATTTTTCATTTATCTTGTTTTTTAAGTTAAATTTTTTCTGAAGATATTCTTTATAGATGAATGATCCTATTAGCCTGATCTAAGCAAATGCTCCACTTAGCTCCTCATTTACAACCTCATCTTAATATAGAATTATAAACAAGTTCTCCCCCGCGTTTGCCCCGACTGGCGACTGGGTTGTGCTCGGAGCAAGGTGGCGAGTGGCAGTGGGTTTGAGATGAAGATTACGGTGTGAGCTATGGTGGTGAGAGTAGGGGGGAAGAAGCAGGTGTGGCTGTCAATCGGAAGACCATAACGGACAAAGGGCAGCGGAGAGGATGAACCCATCTATGGCGGACCTTCTCGGTAAGGAACTTCAGACCATGGCCATTTCAGCTGGCGAAATGAGGAAAATTCAACCGGGTGAGAATGCGGCTGTGCTCTGCTCGATTTGGACATCGAAAACATATAATAGGGAGATGTTTAAGGCAATGATGAGAAGGCTGTGGAGAATAGCAGGTCAATTTCAATTCGTAGAGGTGGGAGATAATCTGTTCAAGGTCTCTTTTGCAGTGTAGGCGGATAAGGAGAGAATTATGGCGGGCAGGCCATGGCTATTCAAAAGGCGTCTCGTCCTCCTTAAAGACCTCCGAGAAGAGATAGACTATGCCCAAGTGGTGCTTGTAAAAACACCCATATGGATTCACATTTCTGGGATTCCTTACATTGTGGATAAAAACTACTTAGGACAGAGAAATGGAAATTCTTTTGATCATATGGAGGAAGTTGTGACAACGAAAACAGATATAAAGATCAAGGTAACGGTAGACTGCCGGGAACAATTGAGAAGGAGAGTGTTCATACAGATGGGATCTCAGCAACGAAAATGGGTGAGTTTCCATTACGAAAAATTGCCCATCTTCTGCTACTACTGTGGTGTTATGGGGCATGCATACAAGGACTGCCCAACCCTCACATCGAAGGAGATGCAGCTGGCTGAAGTAGATATGCTGTATGGAAGCTTCTTGAGAGTGGGGGCAAGGCCTATGAGGCTGAGAATTGAGGCTGAATAGGGGAACAAGGTGATGCCAACGAAGTACCTGGGGGAAACAACATGACATCAGCAAGACAGTCAATCAGAGGATGCAATCCAATGGGAAGGAGGAGGGGAACGACAACTACAAATGGAAGGTTTCGAGGGTCGGAATTGCATCGTGAGGACTGCCTTCTCCGAGCAAATGACTGCTTTCTCCAAGCAAGAGACTGCCATCTCCAATAAAGTGATGACTACTGTGGGCCAGCAGCAGTCGGTCTCCAACGTCAGAGGAGAGGAGCAGTTGAATGTGGGTTCACTTTCTTCATCAACAAGGGTTGGAAGCAATCGGGACAGACATGGCAAGCGGCAAGACTCCCAGCAGGTTGAAGGAACCGAAGGATCGATGCTCAAGGGGGAAAACGAAGCTGCCTAGTTACCTGTGGAAGCCAAGGGGAGGGTGTTAAGGGATGGAAAAGCAGTGTGATCAGCAGGGGGAGGGGTTTATTGGATGCCACAGCCAGTGAGGTAGACCACCCAATAGGAAGAAGGGGAAGAAGGGCTGCAGCATGAGGAGAAAAATAGGGGGTTTACCTATGTGTGGGGGAGAAGAATTGGGATTCTGAGAAAGCTGAAGGGAAAGGAGTCCAAGGACGAAAGGGGGATCAATCACCATCTTGTTGTGATGGAGTGGGGCCTCAGTTTTCTTCAGGGAGAGATACATGGATGCTTAGCTGCCAAAATGACCAAGGGGGAAAGGAAAACTTCAAACCCAACAGCTCATGGGGAGTGAATGGCTACAAGGGAGTAGAGGACGATAGAAGAGGAGGGCAAGGGGAATGGAGGATACTAATAACTATGGGTCAAGTGGAGGCACGAGGGGGAAATTTGCCTAAAGAGGGATGGATTTCGATCAAATGGAACACCAGCACAACTATAAAAGGATAAGGATAGAAGAGTTAAGTAGAATGGAGGAGGTGGAGGATGAGGTGGGACCTCAGCCCCACCTCGCTTAATATGGCGATTTTAGATTGGAATTGTCGTGGGCAATTCAGAGTCTCCTTGACGTGGTCAAGAAGCAAGCTCCCCGTCTAGTTTTTCTAAGTGAAACAAAGCGCACAACAAAAGAAATGGAGGGAATTAGACGAAAATTGAAGTTCGATAGCTGTTGTACCGTCGACCCTGATGAAAGGAGGAGGGGGATTGGCCCTATTATGGAATAACGACTACCCAGCAAACATCAAAAGTTACTCCGCCCACCATATCGATGCGGTTGTCCAGGAGTGGAGATTCACAGGGTTTTATGGCCATCCCGAGACCCAATGTCGACACCGAAGTTGGCAAATTCTCAATCATTTGAGCAAACAGGATGACCAACCATGGATTGTCATGGGGGATTTCAACGAGGTCATGGGTCCCATAGAATATATTAGTCAAAGGACCCGCTCCCAGGCTCAGATGAACATTTTTTGCGATACTATGGACAAATGCAACCTAATGGACCTTGGCTATGTGAGGGCAGCTATGACTTGGAGGAATAATAGGAGAGGAACTCAAAGGGTTGAAGCCAGATTGGACTGGGGACTATCCACACCCAGTTGGGTGACCCTATTTCCTTTTGCAAAGGTCTTCCATTTATCGGTTCCCACCTCTGACCACTGCCCGATCTTGATGGTCCTGAATACTAAGAATGGAAAGCGAAAACCACCAAAAGAGTTCAGATATGAAACGTTCTGGGCAAGAGACAAAGAGGCGCATCAAATTATTCATAATGTTTGGACATCAGCACCACATATGGATATTCAACCGGGTGATCTCTTAGGCTGGAGGCTTAAGTCCTGAAGTAGTGCACTCTCTAGATGGAACCAGCAAAGGAGAGGAAATCTTAAGCAAACTATAAATAGAAAACAAAGGGAGCTCACATCCTTATTCAACCATCACCCCACTGATCAAAGGACGAAGCTATGAAGAGGCTTAAACTCCAAATAAATCTCCTACTAGAGGATGAAGAACAACTATGGAGACAACGCGCTAAGACACACTGACTCCATGAGGGAGATAAAACACGGGTTTTTTCACCGTATGGCATCCAACAGAAGAAGGATCAACTATATTGATGCTCTACATGACCCTAATGGACTATGGATACAGGATCAAGAAAAACTCCAAGACATGGCGGTGGCACATTTCTCAAATGTGTTTTCCTCCTCGGGTCCAAGGGAGGTCCCTTGGGTTAAATACCTCATTACCAAGAAAATTTTGGATCAGCAAAGGAAACCACTGATCAAAACGTTGGAGTTGGAAGAGGTTGCGAAGGCAGTGAAATCTATGAGCCCCACCAAAGCTCTGGGACCGGATGGGATGTCGGCTGGGTTTTTTCAAGTACACTAGATGACGGTAGGACATGATGTATTTCATTGGTGCAAACAGTTCATGGAGGAGCAAGACACGGTTACACAATGGAGTCATGTTCGGGACTTAAACTCCACCACCATCATATTGGTCCCGAAAAGGGTTGGAGCTCAATGTTTATCCCAATTTAGATCCATAAGTTTATGCAATGTTGCCTATAAGATTTTGGCGAAGGTTCTCGCAAACCGCCTCAAGATATCACTCCAGGATGTCATCAGCGAGCAACGAAGTGCGTTTGTCCTTGGAAGACTGATCACTAACAACATGTTGGTTGCTTATGAAGCGATTCATGCCCTGCGGAGGCGAAAGAAGGGGAACAAGCAGGAGATGGCTATTAAGCTGGACATGTCAAAAGCCTATGACAGAGTGGAGTGACCATTCTTACGGCAGATCATGGAAGCAATGAATTTCAGTCCTGCATGGATAAATTGGATCATGATGTGTGTCACAATAGTACAGTATTGGGTGAATATAAATGACTTCAAATCTGGATACTTCCAACCTTCTAGGGGACTTTGGCAGGGGGACCCTCTTTCCCTGTACTTGTTTATTCTTTGTGCTGAGGGTTTATTTTCTCTTATCTCTAATGCAGTTGCACAGGGGAGTATTCATGGCATTAGACTCAACCCTCAGGGGCCAACTCTCTCTCGTCTCTTGTTTGCGGATGACGCGCTTATCTTCCTTCGAGTCGCATGTCAAGATATCCGAAACTTCATGACCATTCTCAAACAATACTCAGAGGCGTCGGGACAGATGATCAATGTTGACAAAATCTCGATTTCCTTTAGCCCAAATGTGGGAAGCAACACAAGGGGAGTGATCACCCAACTGCTTGGCTCCTCGGGTCAGGACTTTCGCCAATATCTTGGCCTACCTGCATAGCTTGGTAGGTCCAAAAAGGGGATGTTCAAAGGACTCAAAGAGTGCAATGGCAAAGAATCCAGGGATGGAAAGGAAGACTGCTCTCCTGGGGAGGAAAAGAGGTGCTGATCAAGGCGGTTGCTCAAGCTATCCCGACATACATTATGAGCATATTTTTGCTACCCAAATCGTTCTGCAGTGAAATCGATGGACTGTTAAGCAGATTTTGGTGGGGCAAAAACGGAAATAAACGCAAGATGAGTTGGGTTGCCTGGAAAGACATGTGCATTTCAAAGATGTTGGGTGGTCTTGGTTTTAGAGATATACATATCTTCAATCTTGCCCTTCTCGCCAAACAAGTGTGGAGGTTAACTACCTCCACCAACTCATTGTGCTCCAAGGTCCTAAAAGCCCAGTACTTCCTGAATGCTGATATATGGTCTTGCAAGGAGAAGCCATCAGATTCTTTCACATGGCAGAGCATTCTAAGGGCAATAAAGGTAATTCAAAACGGATGCAAGTGGCGAATTGGTAATCGGAAACGGGTAAGGTTCTTCAAGGACAGTTGGACGGATACCACTTTACACAAGGCGGGGCCCCTTCTGCTATTCATTTCGGATAACGTGTCGGTTAGCCATTTCATAAATGAAGAAACGAAGACATGGAATAGGAATCTTATTGTGGCGGCGGTGGGAGACCATGGCTGGCATGATATCAGCTCTGTTCCTCTATCCCCAAATGCTGAGGATGACCGCCTGTTTTGGACGCATGAACCAACTGGAGTTTTCTCTGTCAAATTAGCTTACAGAGTCCTTCGCTTAGGTGATGAGGACTCCCGTGATGCTGTCATTTATCAAGCCATATGGCGAACAAAGTTACCAAGCAAGGTCTTAATCTTTGGGTGGAGGCTCCTCAAGAATGTTTTACCCACAATGCAGAATTTGTTTAATAGGGGTATTGCAGTGGATCCCTTCTGTTTATTTTGTAGGTCCGAGGCTGAGGATGTTAATCATCTATTCCTAAGATGCGGGTCCACAGGGGGGATATGTTGGAGAGTGGCGGGGGCTACCACACAAACGTTGATGTTTCAGGAAATTTTGAGATCATTAACTCAAAAAAATAGGTCCGTTGATCTAGCAATGTTCATTCTGTGCTGTTGGAGGGTGTGGCATCTTCGTAACACTTTTAGGGAAGACGGCGCCCGACCGGTGTTTGTTGATACGCTGGATTGGTGTGAGGACTTCCTTGAGGAACATAGGAGAGCTAAGCCCCTCATGCAAGGGGGCTGTTTGGACCGAATTTTGATGCCTCGGTGGACCAAACCACCATGGGGGGCTTTCAAGATCAATGTCGATGCAAGAAAAAACAAGGATAGAAATTCCATGGGTTTTGCTGCGGTCATCAGGGATTCTAGGGGTTTCTTTATTGCTGCTCAGGGATGGAGGAGAAGGGGAAACATGGAGCCCCTGCTCATGGAAGCCCATGCTTTTCTGTTGACGGTCAGGTGGGCTGCCCAGCTTACGCTTACGAGTATACTGATTGAAATCGACTCTCTCCTTCTTTGTAATTTTTGACCATTGAAGGACTGATATGTGCACCAGCGGGGGTCATCATCGATGAACTTAAGGTTTTGCTTTCAAAGGCTGCCCACATATCAGTTCATCATGTCCTAAGGCAGGGAAATGCAGTTGCCCATGCCTTAGCCGATTTAATGTCTTTTTTTGTTTTGGATCATCATTCTTGGTAGGGTAACCCCCCCAAGAAATATTGGGGAAAATTTATACAGATAATTTTTTTGGGAATGAAATCCTGGATCGCCCAATCCTGGCTCCCTTCCTCATTGCAAGGGGATTGGGATAGGTTTGTGCTCTTTTTCTTAAAAAAAAAACTCATTTACAATAACTTTTTTATTTTTTCTTCATACATTTATTTATCTAAATGTATTTAACGTATAAATTAAGTTTTACTCTTTTTGGATATGTGTATATATTTTTCAGATTTTTAAAGATAAGGGTATTTTAAATACATATATACATATAAATGTTTAAAATTTTCAAAAAATATAAACATATCCAAAAATGATAAAACTTTATTTATATGTCAAATATACTTAGATAAACAAGTGTATGAAGAGAAAATAAAAAAAAATTGTTGTAAATGAGTTTTTCGAAATGGGCTAAGCGGGGTATTTGCTTAGCTCGGGCTAACAGGATCACTCATCTTCTTTATATTATTATATTTTTTAATAATATATGGTTTGACTGTATATTATTATGTTTACTTATATGATTTTTTATTTTTATACATTCATATAAAATTTTAAACGTGTCACTCTTAAATAAAATGTGAATTTATTAACCTAAATTCCAACTCGAAACCCAACTTGAACCTGATTTTCAAAAATAGGGTTAGAGTTTGGGATTTACACATAAGGTTAGGGTGAGGGTTAGGGTTAAGGTTAGGGTTAGGTAAATTCGAGTTTTATGAGCCCGAGTTGCACCCCTACACACACCCACACCCACACACACTTCGATAACATCTTTATAAATAATTCTGAACTCGATCTTCGTACATATTTGAAGGAAGAAAAAAAAAGTGGCCATGACGTAAAGCACTGTCACGACACCTGAATGGTGATGAAATAGTGTAACTGAGCTCTTTCAATATCAATTTTTTTTATAATATTAACAAAAACGTCTCTTTTTTCTCTTTGCCAAATCTTTAACCTTCAGTTCTTAAGTAATATAATATTTTTTCTCCTTAAAATATTATCAAAATAAGAACTTTTTTCTATCCACCAGGTCTCTTTAAAAGTGAACTACAACGTTATATTTTTATAATATCCCAAAAAAATATTCTTCTTTTTCTTTCCACAAAATCTAAAAACATCATTTTTTCTTTCTGCCAAGTCTTTGACCTCCATTTTCCTAAATAATATTATCTTCTGTTAACAATAGTAGTATTATCCGAAAAAATCTCATTTTCTCCTTATAATATTATCAAAACAAAAAATGTTTTTCTATCCACCAAAGCTCTTTAAAAATGGACGAAATCGTTACAATTTTATAATATCCCCAGAAAATATTCTTCTTTTTCTTTCTACGAAATTCTAACCTTCAAAGTGTAATAGAAGATTCGAAATTTTTTAATATTACTGAAAAATATGCTTTTTCTTTCCACTAATAATATTATAAAAAAAATATTATTTTTTATCTCCACCAAATCCCAACATTCGGCCTTTTAATAATATTACAAAAAAATCCTTTTTCCTCTCTCCACCAATCTTAATCTGCAAAGTGAGATAGAACATTTAAGCCAAGAGGCCCAATTAATTGGAAGGTGTTCCCAAGAGAAAAAATAGGAAGTAAGGGCATTTTGGTAAATTGACAGTGTGAGTATATGTGTTTGAAAATGCATGTTTGAATTTTTGATAAAATTTGTATTAAATGTAAAAAAACTCAATCCATTCTAATCTTTTGGTGGATCAACTATTAAAATATATGTAAATATATTTTTTCATTATTTGACATTTTATAAAAATATTTTTGTAGAAAATATTTTTTTTACTAAGATTTCATTATAATTGGTAAAGTTGAAAAATATATTTTACATTAGAAATTACGTTATATTATTTAAATTTTATATAAATAAGGTACTCTCAAAGATAACAATTTTAATATTTATTTTTAAATTTTTGAAAATTAAATAATATTTTTTATTTTTCACATCTAACCATATCTAACTATATCTAACCATGTCTAACTTTCATTTTATATATTAATTGTGATTTAACACTCATGATGTGATTTTGTACTCTTTTAATGTCATTTATGACCTTGGTATAGAAGTTAAAGTTTAATTGATAGAACTTAATAGTCGTAATTAAATTTAACAATATCTAATCGCATCTAACAATATCTAATTGCATTTAACTAATTTTATTTTTTATATTAATAAGTTAATCCTAATTTAACGCTTGTAATATGATCCTAGGCTATTGATTAGGTTATTTATACATTAATTACCAAAATTAAAATTTAGATAGTATGATTTAATGTCTGCCAAAATCTAACGATATTTAATCACATATAATAGCATCTAACAAAATTAAAATTTTATATTAATAAGTTAATCCTAATTTAACACTTGTAATATGATTATAGGCTCATAACTAGGTCATTTAAACTTTAATATCCGAAATTAAAACTCGGATGGTATGATTTAATGAAATAAACTTAAATTCAATTTTGTCTAACCATATCTAATAACGTCTAACCATATCTAATCATATCTAACCATACTAATTTTTTCTATTAATAAATTAATCCTAATTTAACACGTGTATTATGATCATAGGCTCTTGATTAGGTCATTTATATCTTAATATCTAAAATTAAAAATCAGGGATTCTGATACTATGCTCCCGGGCGCATACACCTATTTTTTTAATTTTTTTTGAAAAGTTTTTCATAAACTTGTTATCCCAAGTGTATTTATAGTATGTATCAATTTTTACTATTTTTGGAGAGTTTTAGATATTTATTTCGGAGTTTTAAAAATCAGTGTCATTTTAGTAATTTAAAATTACCTAAAATGCCACTGATTTTCAAAAATTTAAAATAAATATCTAAAATACTCCAAAAATGGTAAAAATTTATACACAGATTAAATACACATAGATTAACACTATTGTAAAAAAATTCAAAAACATAAAAAGATAGGTGTATGCGTCGGGAGCATAGGATCAGAATCCAAAAATCAGATAATATGATTTAATAAAATCTACCTTAATTTAACCAAACTAACCCCATCTAACTACATCTAACCACGTTTAACCGCATTTAATTGCGTCTAACCATATCTAACGACATCTAATGCATCTAACAAGATCTAATTTTTTATATTAATAAGTAAATCTTAATTTAAAACCTGTAATACGATTATAGGTGCCTATTTAGGTAATATATACCTTAACATCTAAAATTAAAACTTAAATAATATGCTTTAATAAAATCCACCTAAATCTAACTGCATCTAACCGCATTTAATCATATCTAACCGCTTCTAATCACATCTAATTTTTTTATATTAATAAGTTAATCTTATGAGTATCTAAATTAAAATAATTAAATAAAAATAAACATTAATTTAAATTAAATTTAATCAATATAGAATTATCAAAATGATCTAAAATAATATTCTAATAATTTATGTAAAAAATTTAAAACATATTAACCATTGAATTTTATTTTAAACTTTACAAAAATATTTTTAATGGAAATAATTATTTTGATTAACTTATTTTGTATATGCAATAATCTTTATTATAATATCGTATTATTGATTTAAATTAAATTAAATCAAAATAAATTTATGGATTCAATAAATATTTTTATTAAATTGAGAATTTATAATAAAGTTCAGCGTTGTCTCTAATTTTTAAATAGAATTATCTTGGAAAGAAGCTCCACTCAAAATCATTAAAATATTAATTAATTCATACTTGTGTTACTTCTTTTGTTTTTAATTCCTTTTAAACCATAAATATCTAAAATATCAAAATCATAAAAGTTATACCTATCATATCATACTGCCATTTATCTATGGGGTGAGTTTGCATAAAATTTTTTAATAAAAATTATACAGGTTAAAAATATTAAATTAAATAAAACTAAATATTTACTTGAATTAAAATAAATATCATGCCATTAATCATAAACATGATCAATGATGCAAACCAAGTGCTTGTCGTTAAGAGCACTGTGATCACCAGTTTAATTTAATTTAACCGAAACACATTAAAGCTACCACTATACGAGTGATAGTGTAGAATAATGGTGAGTCGGGTCGAATCCACAGAGAGGCGATGTAGTTTTGAATTGTTTTTAAGAGAAAGAAAGGGTATATGGAAGAGAGAGAAAGAGAAAGAGAGAAGAGAGAAGAGAGAGAGAGAGAAAGAGAGAAGAGAGAAGAGAGAGAGAGAGAAAGAGAGAAGAGAGAGAGAGAGAAAGAGAGAAGAGAGAGAAAAGAAGAGAGAGAAAGAGAGAAGAGAGAGAAAGAGAGAAGAGAGAGAAAAAGAAAAGAGAGGAAAAGAAGAGAGAGAAAGAGAGGAAAAGAAGAGAGAGAGAGAAGAGAGAAAGAAAATAGAAGAAATTAGAGATAGAAAGAAGAGAGAAAAGAAGAGAGAGAAAAAGAGAAAATTGAAGAAATTGAAGAGAAAAGAAAATAAGACAAGAAGCTAAAAGAAATTATAATTAACTAGCAACTTAATTAAAACTATTCTAAGAAAGCAATAAAAAACTATGAAATTTAACTATTAAAGCAGCAAAGAGAATTATATTAAATTTAATCTAACAATTACAAAGCAGAAAATAAAGCAGTAAATCTAATTTAAAAATTAAAACTACAAATTAAAATTTAACAACTACAAATTTCTACTAACTATAAAGCGTAAAATTTACATCACCCGTAAACAGCGAATCTCCACGTAATGGAAACTTTTATTGCTTGGCCCCACCTCCTTGCTACGGGTCCCACAAAATGGGTCCCACCCAAGGGAAAAGTGGGGTATGGGGTGTCTTTCTTGGGAAGAGTGGAAGCCTTTTTATAGGCGTGTGAGGGCACCCCTTTTCCATTTGGCTTCCGATGTGGGATTGCTTACTTCGTCGCCCGCCTTAGCAACCTTCTTGCCATTTTGCCGTAGCTTTGCCTTCGATTTTGACGAAGAGGAGAAAAATGCAGTGGCAAAATCTACTGGCTAAAAATTCACAGCTGCCTGTTGCTGTTTAGTTCGAGCTTGGGCAGCTTCAATCGCTGAAATTAAAAAGGGCACGGGCAGCTCTTGCTTGATGGAGATAAAGAAAACGGCAACCATGGCTGGAATTTGGACGGATGCCGAATCTTCGGTGCCCAAATGGTCTTCGTCTGCTTTGAGCTGGTCGTCGATCCAATTGCAAGTTGCAAAAATGGATGCCGTTCGGATGAAGAGGCAGCTAGGCGATCAGATGGGCTTGGACGAAAATTGCTGGCCGGATTTGACATGGCGAATGATGGTTTTCCTAGAGGTGGGATAGCTCATGGATTTTTAGCCGGAGCTCATCGTGATTTTCTTTTGGGTACCGATTTTAATCGGATTGACAGCAACAGCAGCTTGGCACGGCTCGAAATGGCATCTGTCATCACTGGATCTTCCTCATCTTCTTCTTCATCGTCCTCGCCTGTGTTTCTGTCCACGTTTTGACTTTCCTTCTGAGCAGGCGAATCCCAGAACCGGTTCGCCAGAGAAGCCATTCTAAACGGCTCAGATCTGCTCCTCATCAACAATAGAGCATTTTTTCTTTTGGGCGGTACGCAGATACGCACATCCTCTTCGGCCTCAATCTCCATCTCTGCCTTTTCATCGCCTTCGCCTTCTCTGCAACGCCATCAACCACCTCGCAAAGGCCGCCACAAGAGTTCGTCGTTGTCGTCGTCACTGGCTGCTGGGATTGGTTCGAGATGGTGGAGAAATTGGGGTAAGTCCAAGCTTGGTGCGGAGTCGTTTCTAGCCGGAGCAGCATGGCCGTTGCAATCTGCTGCTAATTGCGTTGCAAGCGCCGCATTCCTATTCGTCAGATTTGTTTTTTGCCGGAAATATTGGGTTCAGTTATTTTGGTTTATTAGAAAATGGCTGCCGATTCTTGGTGCGGAACAAAAGCTTGGAAAGGGGTTGTCGGACTCTCTCTGGTCGGACGACTGGCTGGGATTTTCTGGTTGGAGAAGATGGGGCAGAGGGCTTGAATGCGAGGAAAGATGTGCAGAGGTGGGTGGTGTCGAAGCAATTGAGCAGTGCTGCGAAACGGTCGTTTGCGTTTGTCACGGGTAGCAGCTGCTGGAAAATCAATTTAGGGATTTCTCGCAATGGATTGCTGCATCGAATTTCAAAGGGGCTTGCTGCTCTTTCAATGCTTGGGAAATTACCGGCAGTGAGCTGCTTGCTTGGACGATTTCGGTGGGGAGGCAAATTTTTGCAACAGGCAAGTCGGTTTAGTTGAAAAGAAAATGGGTGAAAATAGGGGATGAGGTGCTGCTAATTGCTGAAGTCAAAGGAGATGGGTGTTGTTGCCGTCGAATTGATGGTGGCAAAGCTGCCGATTTTTCTGCTGCTGCCGGATTGCTGGAAAATGCACGGCTGCTTGAGAACGGCGCTGCTGTTTTGACTGCAGGTTTGGGCGTTTAGAAATGGAGGCTGGCCGAAGCTGGATTGGGAAGATCGATTTTGGGAAGATGGAGCTGCTGCCGTGAATGGGTTGCAGCTGCCAGTTTGGAGGCTGGCCGGATTTTTCTTGCTTCGAAACAGTTGCCAGAAAATGCACGGCTGCTGATTTTTATTTGCCAAAGGCTGCTCGGTGAGTTTGAATCCATCGCTGGTTCTGGTCGGATTTCGGGGAGGTGCGGTTTTCAGCTTTCTGGTGTGCGGATAGCTTGCAGATTAATGGCGTAGCTGCTGCCAGTAGGATGGGTGCCTTGGTCGGAGAAGAGAGCTGGGACGGTGGGTTGCTTTGGGGAAGATGGAGATGGGTTTTAATGGCTGCCCAGAATCGTGGCTGCTAATCTGGTTTTTCGTAGTCAGAGCTGCTTGCTTGGATTACCGAGTTGATGGGTTGCTTGTGACCGATTTTTAATGGAGGGCGAGTTGCTACCATGGCTGGAGAAGATGGGATGCTTGCTGCCGTTTTGGGGAAGATGGAGTACCGGAAATGGTAGTCCGGCAATGTTTTGTAGTAACCGTGCACATGCAGCGTAAATACGAGTTTACATATTATATATATATTTTTTTATTTGTTAATAATTTCAATATTGACACATATAATCTTAGTTTAATCTTCTAATTTATTTTATATAATATTTTACTTTGTTTAAAATATAATTATAGCTATATATTTATGATTTTTCCAATTAGATAGTCTTATAATTTTGCCCAAATTATATTAATATGCTAATACATATTTTAACTTTAAAATGTTTTAGGGGATTAAGTCATGATTTTATATTTTTAAGAATATTGCAAAATGACCCGTTTTATAGCAAAATTAAAGATTCTGTCAAAAATATGATTTTCATGAAATTCCACTTAAAACATGTATTTAATTAACGTTTTAATATTTAATTGTACGAATTTAACATGGAATTAAATGAAAATTTTTAGACTTATCAATCAATTTATTATATTGAGCTATTTTCAAACCTTATTGGTTAAATTTATAAAAACCCATATGGTTTACTCATCTTAGAAGTTGTTCATTTCAATAAAAAATTATTAAAATTTAATTAAAAATAAATATTAATTTATAGAAAATTAAATGCTGATTTTTAGATAATTTCAATTTGAAAGCGCACTCGAGTGCTTTTACGTATATTTGTTTTTTTTATTTTTGGCCCTTTCAGTTGACCAAAGATCGAATGGAGGTATGAAGTTCGCTTGCCCACAATTTCAAAGTGTTTTGGCAATGCCCCCCCATAGATTAAATAATATTAGATTTTTATTTCAAAATTTAATAAGTACATTTTGTCTTTAAATTTATTTTATTCAAATTAAGGAAGCAATTTTAATTTTTGGATTGTTTGAGATTTCACATTATTTCAAGCAATGTTATCAAAACCAACCTGAAGATTGAATCGTTATGATGTCTGGTTCAGGTTTAAATGACCCACTCGTTGGTTCAAACCATATTGAATTGCGACAAAGTATGTTATAATCATTATATCATTTTTAATTTGTTAAATTTAAAAGATATATTGCTTATAATATCTTGCATCAAAATTTACTCAGAATAGGATGACGTGAAGGATTGAGGTGTCATCCTTGCAAGAAAATTACATAACATCACTCTAGAATCCAAAGAGCATACATATCAAATGTTATTGTATTGTCCCATATCGAAGAGTACACACATCACTCTAGACATCTGATTAATAGTTGTAAGGAATTTGTTCGTGGGTGTTTTTGAGGCGTTATCAGAGGTTTGTAATGCATAGAATTGTTTGGAAAATTGCTGTAAAATAGTGGTGAACAAAATTTAAAAAAGGGGGTTTGTAATGTTTGACATTTTGATTTAAGAAAACAGTAATTAGACATAGTCACAGAGAGTATAAGTGTGCTATTGTAAAGAATAGAAAAAGTAATACAATTCTTGTTGAAGATGTTTAAAAGTATGCAAAGACATCCCAGAAATTTTTGCCCATTCCCATTCAATGCATAACCTTTAATAATTAAACTCCATGAGACTACATCCTTCTCTAGTATTGCTTGAAAACGATCATGTGAATTTTCAATGCTACCACATTTTGCATACACATCAATAAGGGCTATTGATTTTTCTAATTCAAAACCTTTCTTAATAACATTAGTACTCTCCATTCCTTTTCTTAATGGTGTTGTTGAAGAAAATAGTGGAAGCGATGATGTCAAGAAGGTGACAGGATCTAGATTGATGCCTCTTCGTCACATTTCAAGATATTGGATGCCTTGTCAACTTGCACAATCAAAGGAATTCTCTCCAAGAGCTTCAATGACATCTCTCTCCACACCTAGTGCAAACATATATCAAAATAGTGTTCAAATATGCATCTGTTTGAAATTGACTACCACTACACGTATAATAATCTTTTATCACCATGCTTTGTTGGTAGTCACCCAACTAAGCACCTGCAAGAAGAACATTAAGTGAGATGGGCCTGGTGTGTGAAACCCTTCTAGTGAAAATCATCTTTTGAAGAAGTTGAGATCAATGCTAGGAAGATTACTCCAAACAAAACCATTAATTTGTGCTCCAAGAAACAACATCCTTTGATTTCATTTCACCAAAGAGTAAAAGTGCAGAATTCAAGTGATTGTATTTGGCACACATTTCCATCAAAGAAATACCAACAAATAGATCAGTAGCAAGTCCATTCTTAATTGCATTGACATGAACAACCTCTCCAGCTTGTAGTGAGCTCACAAACAACAAAAAATTTCAAACTATGGAAATACAAAGATCTTCCACCTCCATGCATGCCAATCATTAAAAAAAAATTTAACTAAATGCAAATCAAACCTAAATCGTGATTGTGACAATAGAGACAATTTTGGATGCAAACAAATTGAAGGACTATAAGTAAGTTAACCTAGGACTATACTCAAGAAATTTAACTCTTTAACCAAGGAAATTTACCTCTTCTATAGGATGATGGTTGAAGGCACAAAATCAAGTTTTCTAACAAATTAGATGATCTAAAATGTCATTATTATGAGAGATATAGGCTAGAAAACGCAAGTGATAGGCAAACATAAGATTACTACGAGAGAAAAAAAATGCACCTAAAGTGAACATGAAATCATTTTCAAATTATTGACAAAAATACATTTATATGCCACTGCAATTAAATGACATTCATAATATAATTTCAGCAACAATGTAGACTATTGAAAAAAAATAATTTTATGTATGGAATAAATGAAATTCATCAGAAATTAAATTATTGAAATAATATTTAGCCAACAGATATAACACTAAACTAGTACCATTGAAGTAATACTCTTACGTTGGAAATTTAAATATGTTATAAATAGATTTTTGAAGTTTAATGATAAAAATTCACTATGAACCAATTCCGTTTCAAGCTGATTTACACCTAAGACATGAAAATTATCAGTCTCCTATCCCATGCAAATTTAAACTGATTGACACCCAAACCATGAAAATTATTACAATCAATTACAATCATCCTTCTCCCATCCTATGCAGTTTTAAATTAATTGACACCCAAGACATGAAAATTACATTTATATCATTATCATCCATGGCAATTACCATTCTCTCATCCTATAGTAACTTTTGAAATTGATCAACACCTAGGACATGAGTGTAGCAACATCAACAAAATTCCAAACCAATAAGACAAAAATCCAAGTTCTATAATTGAGCAGAGACTACAATATTAGCTTATCCCTAAATTCACATTCATTGCCAATTCACCCCTGTTGGTCCCGTGTGATAGTTATTCAAAGAACCTTGGTAAAGTGATGAGAATCAAACAAAAAATACAAACCACAATAATAAAATCAAACCATAAAGATAAAAACATATAGCGGTTCGGATCTCTCTATCCTACTCCACTCTCCAAGCACGACGACTTGGGTTCTACTAGTTAACTTTAACATACAAGTTACGATAGTATAGTTTGTTCAACAATCTTCTGGATTAGTACTAAGCTCCAAGTAGTCTCATGAAGTGATCAACACTTTGATTGACTTTCTCTTGGTTTGATCACCATCAACATTAAGGTAATACAAAGAACAAAACTTTAAATAAAAAGTAAACTGGTTTAGCTCATCTACAAGAGCAACAACTCTTCAATTGATTAACACTTTGTAACTTTGCGTGCCCGGCGGCAACTCCTTCAAGATTTTTCAACTTTAGCTTCACCTTTGAATTTCTACAGAAAGCTATCTCATAATAAAATACTTTGGAGTCTCTCAAATTTGTACTTGGGTATTTTTCTTCAATTTTTCGAAGCTTTCTAGCTCTCCCAAGTTCTCTTTTTATAGCCATTTGATCACTTGAAACATGGCCTAGAAGATAGCCCAAGAGGTCTTCATAAAAATACAACTTCTCTAAAATTTGTACTTCTGTCGCATCATAAAGGTTGACCTTTTTTTGGCAAAAAGGTCAACGTTTTGCTACTCCAATTGAGACAATAAGAAATCTGAAACAAAAGTAGAACTTTCCCCTATTTTTTGCAAAATACAAATTTTGGAAAAAAGTCTTGCTTCAATCATGTTAATCCACTCAAAATAATTATAAATGAATAAACCAATCTTAATTCAAGATTAAGCACATCTCAAAGAGCATATTTTGTGAATATTCTAAGCATTCTAAAAAGCATATTCCATTTTCAAATTTCAATTTTATTACAATTAAAACTCATCTTATCACAATTTGTATCATAAATCAAAATGATAATTCCACAAACAAACCACTCTTTTCAATCTTTTTAAAATTCCATATATTATCATAGTTTCAAAAATCATCCTAAGACATAATTTTATAATATTAAAACTAATGGCACAAAAATATTTTTTTGTCATCATCAAAATCAATCTAAAACAGATTGTCATAGAAGTTCACAACACCCATCTACCTACACACATTTGTCTCCAATCAAAGGAGATACTTCTAACTGCATTCTATTTTTTCTTCTTTTATTTTTCTGATAAATTGTCAAATTCAATTCCAGGCTCTAGCCGAATTGAAAGTTTTGCATCGCCCATTATTGTGCCATTTCAATTGACTATAAACAAAATTAATTTCATCATGTAATACACATTGATGTTGCATAATCAATCAAGTTTGAATTTTGAAGTCCTGAAAATATGTAAAGCGCATTTAATAACTCTATTCTTACCCTTTCTATTCATAATCTAACAGACTCACCTAGTAAAAGTCAGGGGATCCATAGGTACCCTAACCTATTCTACTGCATTTAGCAATACATCCCTTAGATCGTCTATATAGGGCCTAATCACAAACTGGACAAATGAAAGTAAATGTAAACCTTCTGTTTTAAATTTGGAGGAAAATTTATATTTTTGCAAATATGTGTACAGAATAAACGATTTTTAAAATTTATGTATGATAATATATGTTTTAAATATTCAAATTTTACTATTAATATGTAGAATATATTCAAGTATGTCATTTTTATCAATTTGAGAAAGTTTTGAAGCAAAATAGGGGCGTTTTGATATTTTATGATAAATCAGGTGTGAAATTGTAAATTTTAGCAACTTGGGTGTGTAAAATAAATAACAAAAAAGTGGTCGAAAATGTAAAAATGGAAAAAAATTGCAGCAATGCATAGGCCATTAATGTAAGCAAAGCCAAAGTTAACACTCTCTCATCTAGAAAACTACACTTGGCTTATTAATAACCAAGGTAACTAAATAATTAATTGAAAAATTAACATATTGAGGTGGCCAGCTGTTGGAAATTTCTAGGGCTGATAAGTGGGGAGAGCTGGACATGTTAGATCAAGTAGAGAATAGAGAGAGAGAGAAGAGAGGAGAAGATGGAGCCTTAATCAAGTGATCTTGTAACAACCATCCGTTTTTAAGAAACAGATGGGATTTATGAGTCATGCAGAAAATGGTGGAGATTAATGAGCTTAATCTCAGTCATTTAGCAAGCCATTAATATAAAAAGGGGGATACATGAGATGGGTTTGGCCATTTGAAGGAGCACTTGAGCAGAAGACGAGTTGCCGAAGGAGGAAGAAGGAGATTTTGAAGGTAATTTGAGTTGAACAACTTTTTGGTTAATCTCATTGATTTTACAATATATGCAACTCCTTTTGGTAAATCTAAACCATTCAAGATATTTTTAGCATAGCTAATTAGTAACCTGAGTATTATTGAAATGTTGAATGTTGAAATTTTACTTATTTCAACGAGAAGTATCAAAAGAAGGGGTAGAAAATGCTATATAATAAAATAAACATACTTCTGGGCATAATCAGAGAATTTTGACCATACAATAATGAGATAATTACGTGTTTAGCTTGCCTAAAAAATTTCAACTTGATCAGACTTATAGATTTTTAGATATAGTAATTTTTATCAAGATTTAGTGTGGTGAACATGTATTTTAAGGATAAAATACAAAAAAATAATTACAAGAAATACAGATGCAAAAATAATAATGTGAACCATTACAAACATTATTTGAGATATTTTACGATATATATGATGTATTAATTTTGTTAAAAATTAGTTTACATAACTATTGGAAGTAATATTTAATTTTAACCATTTATTAAACCTTTTATATCAAATCTGATGATAGATATGCTATTTTGAGAAATGGACCGTCCAGATTATAAAACATAATTTTATAAGCTTACCCTTAAAATTTCAGATCAAACAGACATTTATATTAAGAGATATAAGCTATTGAATTCAAAGAATACGGACCGTTGAAATAAATAAATAAAAATTTCTGGATTGGTGAGCTAAGCCCATTTGTACGAGCCTAGTGAACCAAGAAGTTCAAGCTCAAGCCTAAACCCACGGAAACTGAAGCCCACAAAAATAAAGCTTAAGCCTACAAAAATAAAGTCTAGTCCACATAAACAAGCTAGCCTACTTCCAAGCAAGCTCAAGCCCAACCCAACTTCTAGCCCATCAATAGTAGCCACTGGCGGCAAACCACCAGCGCCGACACTCAACTTGCTGGCCAGCGAGGCAAAAAAAAAGAAAATTTTGAAAAATACCCAGAAAATTAAAGTCAATATTTAGAAGCTTAAATGAGTTTAAAATTATGATTTTTATAAGAAATTAAATTATTTAAAAGGTGTGATGCTATAAAAATAAATAAATCAATTATGAAAATTACGAAACAAAATAATATGAAAATTTTAAAGTAAGTATTTAAAGAAGTATGAGTCCAAATTAATTTTTATATATAAGAAATAAAGTTGTTTAAAAGTGGAATAATATGATAATAAATAGGAGAAAATAGAATTTTTGACTGATTAAAATTATGAGAAATTTTGGAAAAGTCATAAATAAAAATTTAAATAATATTTATGAAAACTAGAGTAAAATAATGAACATATTGTGATGAAAATTAGGGAAAGAGACTTGAGGCTACTACAAAAAATTGGAAAAGATGAGTTTGTAAGTCTACTTAAAGGTAAGTAAACTTTTACCAAAGCATGACTTTAAAAATATTATGTAAATATTGTGATTTGCTATGAAACATGATTATTTATTTAAATTGAAATTTTCTTTCAAGTTAGTTTATTCAAATATGAGCATTATTATTTCGAAATCATGTTAAGTGGTGCATTAGTCATGGTGCATGAGCATGATGCATACTTGCATATTAGGTTTGCTGCCAAGCAGTAAAGTAGTATGGTAATACTTGAGTAGCGACTTCAGGACTACTAAAGAAGATGAATTAGCTCACGAATGTGTAGCACGACAACTCGTGAGCACAAGCAGATGACAATACCCACAGTGTGAATACATGATTTAGAATTGACATATGGATGCAATGTATAAAGATGTTTAAAATTTTTTATTTGTTGTGCATAAAAGACAATATAGATGTTGTGTTTCTTTTTTTAAAAAAAATCAAAGTGATTGCAAAATGAATTTTGTAAAAATATATTTTTACTTACTGAGCTTTCAGCTCACATAGTTTTGTTTTCAGTGGAAACACAGGGATACAATGATATATTAAAGACTTCATCAACATGGGAAAAAGACAAATCTAGCAGAGTAAGAGACAAAGAAGTTTAGATTTTTATAGAAATTATCTTAGAGTGCTTTCTTATTTTGATTATAGACACTGGATATGTATAATAACTTCAGAATGAGCAAACTTGAGATGTAATAGTTCAAAGTTTTATAATTTTGCACCTTGGTATCTATTTCCATCTTGGAAGATTTTATTCTCAGCTTGAACATAGTAGACCTTATTCGTGACACCTCAAAAGGGTGGGGTGTTACAAGTGGTATCAGAGTCAAGATTGAAATACATCCCAAGGGAAAAATCATGATATTGAACTTAGTAAGTGGAAATCTAAAGTAAGATAAGTAATCCTAAATAATTACAAATAATAAGTGTTTTCATGATATATGAGCTACCATGCTGCCCAAACGTAAATACGAAGCTAGACGTGCAACTAGCGTTGAAGAAAAATTGAGAAGAAATGCTTATCGAAGAATGTGGGCATTTTAGATGAATCAAAAGAAGAGCGTATAGGAGGAACCAATAGAATATTCTGATAAAGAATATGAAAAAGAACTTGCAATAGATTCTTAAGAAAATTCAGGAGATGACTCACAAGAAAGTCAAGAAAATAATAAAAATGATGAACTTGAGATTCAAATCACTGAAGATGATAATGATGATGATGATGATGATGATGATGTTGAGGTTGAACTCCTAGAAATGGAGCATAAACCAATAGAAATGAAACTTAGTGGTCCTAAGCTTTACGACTCTTCTAGCGATGATGATGTAAACTTAGTTGATTAGCTTAAAAGTTTTATTTCCTAAGAATGTTATAATGATTTGATGCTTTATACCTATGATCAAGGTTGTGACTAGTGATTTAAATTAACAATTATAGCAGGTCATGACTTACTTGACACTGCCCATGTAGTATATCTAGAACTGAAATGAAAAATATAAAAGAAATAGTAAAAGAGCGAATTTCAATATGAAAATTTTAGTGAGGGGACTTTATGTTATGATTAATGAAAGATCACATTTTCAACATAAAATATTTATTATATTAGAAATTATAAATCCTAGAAATTTAGCTCAGACAAGGTTGAACGATGGTCAGGATCAGTTGCAGTAAATGATTTTTAATAATTCTTATACAGTGAAATTGAGGCTGAATATTTTATATGATATAAAGTATATCCTGAATAGAAATTATAAAAAATTAAATTAAATTTTTGAATGATATAAATATGGGTAATAATTAACATGATTTAGACCATCCCTAAATCCATACTCCTGCTCAGCAGAATGAAAATACATAAATAAATATAAATAATTAATATTTTGTGCTAGACATATTTATTTTGATTAATTCATGTAGTTATTGATGTGTTATAGACGTTTCAGACTTAATTACCTTGATTGGATTATAAATTGAAATTTAGAGAAATCAGTGGCTGATTTCACCAAATATGGACAGATTGAGCAATAATTAAAATAAAATTTGAAACGTAAATGATAATGATCCAAATTGATATGGTTAGTTAAAATGTATGATTATTAAGTTGATTCAAATGGAAATTTATCATAAAATATTTGGCAAATATTGGAAATTAAATTATATACAAATATATTGTCGAAAGTTAATGTGATTAAGGGAAGACCCGCCTGTGATCTTATTAAGTTTTTTTGGTGCTCAAATAATTATTATTTCATAATTAATAATATTAGAATTATTTTTAGAAATTAAAATTAAATATTTATAAGATCTGGTTGAATATGATGTAGAAAACACAAATTGAAAGCTAAAGGAGTAGTTTAGTAATTCTATAAAGTGAGCTTTGACTTCAATTGATTTATTAACTTGGAGCAAGTAATATTTTAGTATTGTCAAAATTTATTATAAATGGTAATTTTCAAATAATTTATATTGGGAACCGCATGTTGATTAAATTATAAAAGCTAGGATACATAGAGGTATTCATATATCTTAAAATGGATATCATGTTAAATCATGATTAAAAGAGTTAATTTGAGTTAAAATATCAATGAAAGAAAACTATTATTTTCCAGTGCAATGATTTGAGCGTTGTAGTGAATTACAGTACAAGGATGAACTCAATATTTACACAAGGTAAGTAGAGCTCTTTTCTTGTCCTTTTTGATTTTTTTGTTGTACTATATGATTGCAGGCATGGATGTTCTCGATGTCGTTGTTTTTTATTTTTTATTTAATAAATATTATTACTTATGATGATTTGTTGTTATGCCGAGTTTGGCTTTTTATTCATGCTAGCATTATGCATTATGATATTGGCATATGTTGCTTGGTATGCCAGCATATTCATGAGTAATTGCTACAGTTGTGGATTTATGAAGTATTGTTGTTAGACCATCGGTGTAGACTGTTGGCACATCCTGACCGGGGATCGGGGTGTGATAGCCTGGGTGGCATTGATTTAGACTTACATGTCTGATTGGAGGACTACGGACCTAGTCTATCTAGCCCTTATGATTTGGTTAATGTTTGTTGTGACCTAGTCTGTGGGACTAGTGGTCTTCAATGTAATGGTTAAGACTAGAACCGTTCGCGTAATGTTGTGCGACATGGCTGTTGCTGTATGGTGAGCATGGCAAGGTATTAGTTACATCTCCAGTTTGGATAAATATGTTTCCCGATCTATCCGTATTGTGCAAGGTTAGCCGCTCGTACTGGGATGCAGTGATGGCAACCTAAGGTTGTACAGCGGGTTAGATTATGGGGTAAGATACTGAACCTTCCCATTGAATTTAAGACTTTGTTGGATGATTAAAGAAATGACATGCGTTTAATGCATTGATGTATGCTTGGGCATCAACATATATTTCATATGGATTTAAATCTTATTCAGATATTAGATTTAATCTATATTTTGTCAACCCCTATGCGTATTGTTTACTTAAGTTTTGCAAGTTTACATTTATATGCTTTACTTACTGAGTTTGCCTTGAATCATCGTATTTTGTTAAATTTTTTTAGATGACAGGTATGCGGTGGAGACCAACATGGGGTTAGTGTACCATATGATACTAGGACTTGATGAATCCAAATCTAAAATAATCTATTTTGATTTGATTCTTAAAGGGTAATTATTGAAGATAGTATGGATTACATGAATTTTATTATTTGGATCCAATTTAATTTGAACTTAATGAGGTATCTGGTTCATGATGGTCTAAGGAATTGTGTATTGCACCTATATATGTTCTCCTATTATCATCGATTTTGTATTTTAATAGCGACCATTGACTTCGTTAGCGGGGCATTACAGTAAAGGACTATTGTAGAAAAACTAAGGTCTTATTATAGAGCCCTTAATTTTTACATTTGCAACCTTAAGCATGTAGCATATACTAGTGAACAGTTTGGGTTGTAAAATTGAAATGGAACATAAATTAATGATCTAATAATTACGAAGTAAAAGAAAAGGTAATTAGTAAATAAATAATGATTTGAATGAAACAATGGAAAAGTATATTAATTAATCTTAGATTAATTAATTTCAAAAAAATGGTTCAATTCAAATAATTAATTGATTTAAAATATTTAATTAATGAATGGCTACGATTTAATGATCTTAAATACACATCATGAGTTTAAATCATAAAGTTTAATTTTTATGATTCATAATATGTAAATATATATGGAGATATAAAAAATACCATCATTAGAAGAAATGATGGAAAGAGTATATTACTTATGAGGAATTAAGTAATTTCGGTTAATTGACTATATCAAATGATTTAACTAAATTAAACTATTTAAATATGCATTTGGCCTTAATTTAAATGGCATGAAAAAGCATATCGAAATGTTTTAAAATATCACGTTGAAGTTTTACATTTACATTGTCCAATACATATTGGATAGATATTATTGTATGACAAAAAAGAAAATAGTGAGAGACGATGTAAATATATGATGCACATGCGGTGCACTTAAAAAAATCAAAAGGGGCTTTGGCAACTTTCAATCGTACAAATAGAGAGAAAAAAACGAGGGTAGAGGAGAGGAAAGAAGAAAGAACAGGAAGAGGAAGAGAGAAGGAAGGAGGGGGGGAGAGAAGGGCTGCCAGTCATCCCCGCTCATGTCATCGTCGTCGCCAACCGCTGTTGTCGTCCACCCCATCGCTGGTGACTCTTGGTAAGAGAGAAAGAGATGAATTTTTTGAAGTTATGTATACAAGCATGCAAAAATCATGGAAATTTTGTCAAATATGGGCAGATCTATAAGAACAAAGAAAAAAATTATAGAAAATGGGATTAGAAATTTGGATTCGTGGCTATGGGGAGTTAGGGATTTGATTTTCTATCCCAAATCATAATAGAAATCATGGAGTTTTTAATAAATTTTTGCAAAATATGATGATAAAAGTTCAAAGTTTGTAAATAGAAGTCCAAAATTGACCTAGTGAACAAATCCAAATTTTCAAAAGTTGAAAAGTTTTAATTTTTCTACCCTAAATTGTTATATAGTGTATTTAAATGATGTTAGGATGTATTAATTGCAAAATTACATATATAATCTTGAGTAAGAAAGAAAATTACAAACTTCTATCTTGTCATAAATGCATGGAAGGTATAAAAATGTGGTTCAGGAATAAGGCTTTTGCACCAACTTATGTTAAATAAATTATAAATAATTGTAGAATAAATTTCATGTTAAATCTCTGCCTAAGATAGAGAAATTCCAATGAAAGTCACATTGTAAGTCTGTAAAATGAATTTAAATATGAGGTTTTCATGTAAAATATGTAAAAAGGGGTTGAGGCATGATTTGTAAACCGTTAGATAATGGAAGGCAATTGGGTAAATTGCCATATGCATGTGGTTTGATATGGAAATGCTAGATTAATTATTTCAAGATATGTAAAAATAATATGGAATGGAAATCTTAAGTTTTAGTGAAACAAACTAAGTTATAAGAAGGCTGATGATGGATTTCCTTGAATAGGGAGGAAAACAATTGTAATTAATGATTTCTAATGATTTATTATTAATGTTAAAATATGTGTAGGAGGATAAACTGTTAATTTCATGAAAAGGATGAATGGAAGTTGGAAGAATCCAACTGTGCTTCCAAGTACGAGGATGAATGTATTTTTATGAATTTTTCAACACTTAATTATTAAAATTGCTATTATAAAATGATTAATTTTGTTTAAAATGTTAACACATATGGGCATATCAATTATGGGTGTTAAGAAATAATTAAAAAGTATAGAATAGATGAATCAATGGGCCTTGAAAACAAGTTTACTCGATTAACTCATGGATTCTAAGTGGAAAGAAAATAGATTTGAAATAAAATAATTAGTTTTATGAATCTAAATGAATAAAAGGTAGTTGTGAAGTTTAAAAATAAATATTACATGATCTCTTGTGGTACTCAGTTATTTTAAAATGTAAACTATAAATACAAGTGTTAGTAAAACTGTGTATGAAGAGAGTGAATCTATTTAATATTAAATAGAATAAAAAAAAGAAGGAAAATCAATTAGGGCAGCTGTGGATAGAGGTTGTGTGACTTATGAATTATGAAAATTTCAACCCAAATGATAAATGAGGCTAATTATATGAGTGATAAGATGGAACACATCTTAAATGAATTTTAGTTGTCCTGGGCTTACAAGTTAAACAGATAAACAAGAAGTATTTTTCACTTCTTCATTAAGATGAGTTAAGATTTAAAATAGATAAATTTATTTTGACAGACATTTTATAAAGTATGTTTTGTATGAGTAAAATGATCTACATAAAACTCATTAAGTGTGATTCTAGAATTATGGTAAAAATGCATAATTGAAATTTACTAATTTGAATCAATATAATAGACTTATAAATGATAAGTCTTAGCTAAAAAGTAGTGTTTAATGTATACATTCACTTTCTATGACATGTTTAGTATTGGAGGTGCCAAGTCATTTAGTTGGTGGTTTAGCATTTATTTAAAGTAAATATTGAAAATTTTATAGGAAACAAAGGAATAAAAGCAAGGGGAGTGTAGATAGCCCTTGTATGAAGTTGAATGGTTAATCAAAAATAGGTTTTTAGAATATTTTAAATGAGTGATCTAAGTTGAAATGAATTGAATGTATGAAATGATTAGTCTCAAGGTGTGGAAATGTATTAGTAAATTTGTATAGATTATGAATAACCCTGACAGGAGCTAAACATGATTTGTATATGATAAATAAAGTTCGAATGAAACATAGGTGTTGATATGATTGATAGGGATGACTTGAATAAAAAGGACTTCTCTAGGCACATAAATGCTTTAATGAAATTAAATAATAACAATAAGTAAGATAATAGAAAGTGGAGAGAAATAATGTAGAATAGAAAGTTTGAGGGTGAATATTTCTATTGTATGAATATTAGCTATTCTAATAATATTAAGAAGCTATTCTAAAAAAGATTAAGGATGAATCGTACAATAATGAGTTAAGATGTAATGAGATTTTATATAACTAATGTATGATTGTGCGAACTTTATTGCAAAGGTTATCATAATTATGAAAGGCCTTGAAAAAAAGTTGATTATGATTGATAGGTGAATTATATTGTCAATTCTAAGTTTCAAGTAAAGGTACGATAATTAAATGTAATATACATAAAATGTATAAGCCACATTAAGAGATTTCATTTACAGAATGGCTAAAATACTAATATAGCCTATAGTATATGAATTTTCATAATTGTGTATTTTTTAAAAAAATTACTTTTGCACACATTAGGGTTATGAAATGATATAAAACCTAATTTTATAGTGAATCTGAAATGAAGTTCATATTTGGAAGACTAGAGTGAGAAATGATGTTTGTACAAGTGTAGGATGAATTATATTTAAATGAAATTTTCAAGCAAAGAAATGCTTGAATTTCTTATTAAAGGTCAATAACAAAGGGGGCAAGTAGGAAAATAAGTATACATGTAGATTAGCATACATGATGATGAGAATAATATGCTTAAATATTATTTTTTATTTGTTATGCTAGAGAGGGGTAAAGAAAAGATGATGAAAAGCTAAAGGAAAAAGGTAAGGAAGCCTTTCAAGGTTTTGTTTCACAAGAATTTTATGGTATGAAAATTTTATTTTTGTTTTTTCATTTTTTATGAAAGGATACTTGCTAATGAATAATTTTGTTATGTTTTTGTTTTATTACCAAATAAAATGTAAAATGAGTTGTTTTATTTAAATTGACATGTGTAGTAAATGTGTTTAAGGATGACCATTACCCTATGCATATATTTTAAAGAAAAATGTGTGTTTTAAAATACATTTTATAACTTGATTTTTATGTTCAAACATTTTCATCATGTTGAGTTGTCAAAACTCAATTCATGTCATGAAATGCATATGATGCATGTGTAAATGGAAGTCATGCATTGAAAAAAAGAACTAAGAAGGCTTGGCAAGATTGTAAGAGGACAAGTTGTTCGCCCTTGATGTAGCCAAGTCGAGACACTTGATCCCTTTCAATAGAAAGGTTTTTATGGGTGGATAATCACTTGGTATGTGTCACCACCGAATGAAAATAATGTCATTGAATGATGCATATATGTAAACTCAACTCGTTATCACACAGGGATAATGGGAACTGAAGTAGATGTGAATGAATCTAGTAGAAAATGTTAGATTATATAATATTTATTAGGTTTTATCTCGCCTAAACATCCTAAATACAGATGGTATGTTGTCGAATTTTAATTAAGAAAATAAAACAAATAAAATTAAAGAAAGATATGTTGGTCCCGAGTTTATGGCAATTACCCAAGAGGGGAGGGGTGAATTGGGTATTTAAAAATTTAAAGCTTTAATTAGAGATTTTACCCTGATTCAGTTTAAACCCCTTTAATGAAACAAATAGAAAGTAATAAGATAATGAAAGCAAAAATGAAAAACAGTAGACAAGATTTATAGTGGTTCGGGCAACCTTTCTGTGGCGCCCCGAAGCGGGTGCCTAGAAGCCTTACTCCGGGATCTTTATTGATTGGTAAACGTGACTCAGGATTGTTGCCCTGATCACACGGCGGGATTTTTAAATTGAATCTCGTCCAAATTTTTTTTCATTCCTTATCTTTGTTTTTCATCACATAATAAACACTTGTCATCAACTTTACGCATGATACTCATAATAACATCATATCATCATATACGGACATATTCTTGTCATTAATTTCACATATTTTATTCATATCATAATAACTGACTTATCCACATCACAAGTTCCTTCAATCTAAATATTTCATACATACATATTTTGATGATTCCATATAACCATTCATACCATCTACAGACCAGTTTGTTGAAAAGTTTTCTTCATACTCTTTTCCTTTCCTGCATGGCCTGTGCGGTACCTGTCTATGGTTGGGGAAAACAAAACATGAGTTAAAACTCAATAAGCAAGCATTTTTCATTTTAAATGCATTTCTCACCTTTCAGTAGTAGACGCTTAACAAGCGTTCGACTAGCAATTGGAGGAAACCTTTTCATAAATACCTTTGATAAACATTTCATAATCCCGATTCATGGCAAACATTTTCTTATAAAACTTTGCATATAAATTCTTTTTCCATAGACATATTTATGTTCTAAAATATTTTTCATTGAAGCTCCTTTTCTCATAGGACATTCTCATGTCCTAAAATACTTTTCATAAAATCCTTTTTAAGCATATGCAACATGCAATACGTTTCTGTTCATCTGGTAGGTGACACTTATCAAGTGATGATCCTTCCTTAGGAGAGAAACCCTTCCAGATGATAGCCCACGAGCCAGGCGGCTATCCGTGTCCATCTCCCATTGCAGGGAGGGCGCCGCCGGCATTTAGCCTTATTCAAGCGACTCGGCCTATGCAAAGGGGGCCCAATTTGCAACCGCGTCCGGTATGCATATCCTCTACAGTAGACCTAGTACATAACCCTTGTGCACACTTTTCCTTCACATTAACATGCTAGCATGATTTTATAAAAACCACAGACCACAGTCTGTGTTCCTTTTCTAAAAGCTTAATGCTATCATGCTTTTATCAAATACTACAGACCTCAGTCTGTATTTCTTTCAAATCTTGAAAACTGGGCTTAACCCATGTTAACGAGTTATATACTCAAAACGTTTTGTAAGGATGGCCAACCTTAAAACATTTATATTTCATAACTCATTTGAAGTATTCAAGGAAAATATTTAAAATAACAATATTTTCTAACCGTTTGTAAATAATTTCTAAACGATAAAACGTCTTTTTAAAAAATATTTGAAACCGAAAGATTTTTCTTATAAATGCTTTTCCCATTTATGGTTTTTTTTTTATGATTAAAGGACATGCAAGTACATGCTTTCATCTAATATCTTATACTTTTGTCTACCTGTCTTATTGTTCATTTCTATATGTGATAGACTTGTATAATCCTTTCAACATTACTCAAATCATTTTTTGAATTAATTTATCGTGTTGGCCTTCCTTAAATCCTGCTCGAAACAATGGATTTTGGAAATTCCAAAATAATCCAATATTTAGAGAACCTTTGAAACATATCCTTAAAATACTTCAAAACCTTGACATAAAACTATTCAATACATTTATTTCAAATATCATTTTAAAAAACTCATTTTCCTTTCAACACAACCTTTTCAACATTTGCATTTCAATATTTTTCAACATTAAAAGGATTTGCTTTTAACGAAATAATTTCCAAGACAATTTAAGATTGCAAAATAAGGTCGTATAAAATTGTATTTTCAAAAGGTTTGCTTGCTTACCTGCGTAGTCAACTTGTATCTTTCACTTGTACCCATTTCTTTTCCTATACAAATGAAAAGAACCATTTTTCTCATATAGACATAATATTCCATGCTTGCACATTTCGATTGTTAGATTTGAATTCATCTTAGGGTTTCTAACCCATGCGTATATCATAACCACTTTATTTTCCTTCATAACTCCCATAGAGGTTAATTTAGTCTGTATTTTCACATATGGATTTTTATCCCAAAAATCTTTAAAAAATCCATTAAACATCCTTATAAATATCAATCTTATTTCTGCCAAAATCACTCTATTTACTATTTATGATTATTGTTCATGATCATTGTTCCTAATTACTGTTCACGCGGGTTATTGTTCACAGCGTGTTTGGCACTATTCATGGGTTTCAAAATTTGGCATTTTTTTTAAATAAAAAAATATCATGACATAACTCTTGTTTAGTACATCATGAGATAATTCATGCATTTTGAATTAATCATGATTATCTGGGCTAAATAAATCATTTTAGCCACTTATACACATATGCGTATAAGGTTTCATAATTCATGTTTTAAGCATAAATTTGACTTAACAAAATTCTTTTAATTCCTATAATATATTCCATAACATACATTGATCAACATAATCATAATTCTCATTTAAAATTTCTGAAACTTATTATTAAATTCCAAAACAGCCCTTGTCTTTTCACTATATTCCATCTTCTTATTTATCTATTAATTTCATATACATATAAGAGCATTAATTTTCTATCCCTAATCCTTTATTACACTATTACCTAAAATATATATTAATTTGAATCACTTTCACTTAGTTTTCATATTTAATTTTGATTATTTCTCAAACTGTCCACATTTGCTGAAATCAGGTGTACTAATTTCTCTAAATCTTGATTTATAATCAACTAAAGGTATTTAAATATGAAATTTCTATAATACATCAATAACTACATTATTTAACACTCATAAAAATTTCATCAATAAATATTAACATTATATATTTATTTTGACATTTTCACTGTGCTGGACAGTGTTGTAAAATTAGAAACAGCCCTATTCACGTTATTTTTAAACCATACTTATGTCATCAAAAAATCGTATTTAATATTTTTCATGTGATAATAATAATATATTGTACATCATATAAACATTTCAGATTAAAATTACTTCTAAAAAAATTATGAAAAATCATTTACTACAGCTGATCCTGTCACCCGTTTTACCCTGTTTAAATTAATATTCTCTGATTTTTAATTTACAACTTGCTTAATATTTTAAGCTGAAATTTTGGTCGTTACTTAATGATAATATAATGAGCTTGTAAACAAAATTTTATGGAAAAAATCAATCTTTTATTATCTCGTTCATATTTTGGTTTCTAACATCACATAACCTTCAGATTTAAAGCAATATATCAAGATTAACTTAGCCTTATCAAATAAATCATGAAAATATCCATAAATTAGTTTAATGAATTACTTTAATGAATTTAATTATATATTCAGCAACATCGATTGTCCAGCAGCTGAATTAATATATACATAAATTTTATCCATTAACGTTCAGTAGGGTAGAGCTTCTGCATCAGATTTTAAGCATGGAATAGGATAGCATTTTCAGAGTTTAATTAAAATCATGAAAAGAAAAAAATCATGCTTAATTAATAAAACGGTATATGAATGTCCAGCAGCATATAGATTGAAATTCTATTTAATGCAAAACATTTATGTAGGAACGATTAAATATGGTTACAACATGTGTTTTATATTTATTAATCAATGTTCTGCATAGATTGTTAAAATTATCAAGATCAAAATATCATACGTATAAATTATATAATCATCCAGCAGGTGGTTTTAAAATCAAAACCGAAATCTTTTAAATAGGGGACGAGACGAGTATTATATCTGAAATAATAATGAAGGAAAAAAAACACGGTGTTGGAAAGCATGAAGAAGAATGCCTGGACTGCGGTTTGGTTTGATGCTGCCGTCCACACCTTTCTCTGCACTGCACGTTCTGCACTTTCTTCCTTCAGCAGTTTTTTTTTTTTTATACTTCCCGTATGCGGTTTACCATGGTTGGGTTTCCTTTCCTTTTCTCTAGTTTCACCGCTACAGCTGTTGGTTTATTAATGATTGATCGTAAATAATTACAGGTGTTTGCATTTTATCAATCCAGCAGGGTTAAAATATGGCTGTTTAATTTCAGCAATACGGCTGTCCATATTACGTGTACCGGACATTCTTGCTACCGTTTACATTTTTTTATTTTTTTTTTAAACGGTAAATTCCAATGTTAACAAATTAAATCATAACTGCCTACACACACACTTATATATTATGAAAATTTTTCTTAATAATATATATACAATTGCTAACAAAATGTACCTTTCGGAATTTTAAAAAAAATTTCTATTTTATTTTAATTAACTAATTCATATTTGGATAAAAAGTCTCATTTTAAAATTTTGGAGACATGTTTTCCAAAATTTCATTCCTTCATTAAATTGAGCATATTAAAATAGGATTACCCATAAAATTTCACCTCAATTGGAGCTATGTGCATATTTTAATTTAATTAAAATCATATTTTGGCATAAAACTTCATTTTAAAAATTTGTAGACATATTTTGCAAAATTTAATCCATTCATTATGTAGGGTATATTAAAATAGGCTTGCTCCAAAAGTTTCATCTCAAACAATCTTATATACATCAAGATATTAATTAACTAAACAATTATATAAAAAAATTAAAATATCAACGCCTACGTGCATTGCTGTTGAATTTATTACCTTTGCCACGCTTTTTAATACATTCAAGTTTTACAATTTAGTCAACTATTTTTCATAATTTGATCTGTCTAAATTAGAGACTATATAATTTAGTACTCTCTATTAAATTTCTATGTGATTTTAAGTTATGCATATTTAGATCTAATCAAAACAGTGAGGATGAATATAAGCCCTTAATTAGAGCCCCTAATTAGCCAAAAATTTTCTATTTATTTTTATTTTTCCATAAGGTCCGTGAATTTAAACAGTTTCAATTCGTATAATTCAGAATTTTGAAATTCCTTCCCAAAATATTTATAAAAATTCATTTTCATAACTAATCTTAGTAGGATCATAAATTACCCTCTATTTTCTTTTAAATTCCAAATATAACCTTTGTAAATTTCCACTAAGTGTACTTCGTGCCTCCACTCTTGTCAAAATTACCAATCAATCATCTTTTCTAAATTTATAATTTAATCTCACTTTTGTAAAATTGTAATTTGGTCTTTTCGTGATTAAGTTAATCGAAAGTGATTAACTTATCACTTTATTTTAACCACATGATTACTATTCATATTTACTATTTATTAAATTAATTATTCGGTCCTTCAACTCCATATATTACAAAATTATATATTTAAAAAAATCAATAACCCAGGGTTCATGACCTTAGGGTTTCATATATAGTCCTAAAATTTGGGGTTCCACACTTTCCCTACTCCACTCTTCCAAGCTTACACTCCCTTGTGACTTGGGTTCCACTATGTATTTCGCAAATACAACTAGAGTCTCCACTCTCTTCTAGATTCTAGCTCTAGGGGGCATAAACAACCAGAGCCTCCGCTCTCTTCTAGATTCTAGCTCTAGGGGGCGTGTATAACAAGCAACACAAGTAGGTGATGAGTTACACACCAATCACAACCCTACTTGCTATATCTTGGTTTGAAACATCAAACTCAAACCAAGCACCAAAATCAAATAACAAGATGTAATAGAAGAAATCTACACTTTACAGATTTGTGGAGCAAGTTTCGGCTCGAGGAAGAATCTGTAGAAGCAACGAATCGTATTGCGTTGAAGCAAACAGAAACTTTGAAGCTTGTTCTTCCTTTGAAAGTGTATAGATCACTCAATTGTAAAGAAAAGTGGATTGAAACTCTTAATAGTACTTCTTTCCTATTTTTCAGCTCTATCTTGTGTGTATCCACGTTTACTTGAGTATCTATATATAGAGGAGGGAGAATTTTGAACGTTATAGAGTTGGTTGGCGCGTAATAAATGTTCCAACGTTCAAAAATTCGAACGTTGCGTCTCCAAGTCGCAGGTGGAGTCGACTTCGTGTGCGACTTCACCCAAGTCGCATACTGGAGTTGACTTCGTGTGCGACTTCAGCTATTCTTTAGTTTCGAAGTCTGTCTTCTGGGTCGACTTGGTTTGAGACTTGGCTTCAAGTCGATCTTGGAGTCGACTTGGGGTACGACTTGGCTATTTCCTTGTGCCAATTCAGTTTTGATCTTTGTTGAAGTGTCTCTTGCTTGCTTTAAACTTGAATTAGTTTTCATATACTCAAGTTTGAGAAACTTGAGTTGTCTTCATCTTTTATTTGACTCAAGTTTATCTTGAAGTGGACTTGTGCTTTGACTTGAGCTTGAAAAACTATCTTATCATGTTGAAGTTGATGCTAGAGTCAACTTTGCCCGCGACTTCACCCAAGTCGCATGTGGAGTCGACTTCGGTTGCGACTTCAAAAAGTTTCACTGCCCAATTTTAACTTTGAAAGGAAGATGCTACTTCAAGTCGATTCTGGGGTCGACTTTATCTGCTACTTGGCCTCAAATCGCAAGTGGAGTCGACTTCATCTGCGACTTCAGTTGTTCAACTTCCCAAAATCAACACTGGAGGGAAAATGTTGCTTCAAGTCGATCCTGGGGTCAACTTCATCTGCGACTTGGCCTCAAGTCGCAAGTGGAGTTGACTTCATCTGCGATTTCAGCTTTTCTGTTCTCCAAAATCAACGCTGGAAGAAGAATGCTCTTTGAAGTCGAAGATGGAGTCGACTTGAGAGATCGACTTCGCCTAAGTCGATGTCTGAGTCGACTTGAGTTGCGACTTGACTTGTTCTGTTTTGTATATATCCTTTTACAGCTTTGAACATTTGCACAATACATATTAGTAGCTTAGATTTACTCAAATTGTGTTGTTTTAATCATCAAAACACATGGTTTGGGTATTTTCATTCAATTTCAATAATTGTTTCCAACATTCTCCCCCTTTTTGATGATTGACGAAACCAATTTGAGTTTGTACCTTTCAAAATGTCATATTCATCATACTTTGTTCAAACATTCAATATTTTCCAAATATATCATCAGTGATCAGAGCAAGACATAATCAGAGCATAAAACAGAACATAATTCAAACTTTTCATATTAGCATAATTCATACGTATTACAATGCAAAGTAAACAGAAACCTATATACAAGTTACCCAACCCAAAAAGAACTTAAGAAATCTAAATTTAACTCCTAAAAACTCAACCTACTCTTATCCTATCTCCCCCTTTTTGTCAATCAGGCAAAATAAGAGTCAATTACCAAAGATTTGGTGAATTGAAACTTGGAAATGGGATATGAATTTTGGGCAGGTTTGATGGGTCGGATATGGGCAAGGAGTAAAAAGAGGACATGGGTATGGGTGTAGGATCTCGATGAACTGATCCGGTATCAAATGGATCCAGTTCGAGGATGGGCTGATTGCGGTGATGCCCGGATGCCAAATGATATCTTATGGTCCGCAATTCCCGATCCATACGATCCTGCCGGGAATGCATGTCCATAATAGCTATAAGAACCCCGAAGATTTGACTTGTGATCCTGTTTTCTAGCTGCTCCATGTAATCTCGAAGGGTCTGTAGCTGCTCCTGTTTTCTAGCTGCTCCCCCTCAGCCTGTGCATCTCTAGCTCCTTCTGGAGCTTCTGCCCTGAGTTGATGCACATTGATTTTCATCCTTTGGATCAATGCCTTGTTGATCGCATTTGTTGATTTCAATACTTCAAAGGGCTCTCATTCTATATCCACTTCAAAATGCTCTAGGATCTTTGTGATCCAGGTACCATAAGGTAGAACCCTTCGTGGGTTGTCTTTTCTTGAGCTAAGGGCTTCAATGAATAATCGAGGAAGGCTGACTTTTACCCTATTTACTATTTTCCATAATATTCCTACCTCCTGTGGGTTTAGTTGATTTCTTCCTCCGCCCTTAGGATAAATGCAATGGGCTACTAATAGGCGTAGAACCCGTAGCCTTGGAGATAAGTCCATATAATGTAGAAACTTGATCCCATGATGATACTTATTGCTCCGGGTGAGCTGATTGTAGATCTGATCAAATGTGAGATCTGCTGGGATTGGTTCATCTTCATGTGGAACCTCAAGTATCTGTCCGATATTTATTATTGCTTGTTCCAGATTTGGAGTTACTCCAATGCCAAAGAACATATCGACTCCCTTTACAAAACTGCCATAATATTCTTCATCCCACAAGTAATAGAAGATCCTAGTTAAATCAGGATAAACTCTTTCATCTTCTTTCAATAGTTTGGTCCATCCTTGAAATTCCAACAATTCTTCTATATCTGATACATAATCATTCAGAAACTTGAAATTAATGATTTTGGGGATGAATACCTTCTGCTCGTAAAAGGATTTGTAGAACCGACTGTGCTGAAGTTCGGTTTTGAAGTATGTGGTGGGCATTTTCAACACCTGAGCTTTGCCAGCTGTGTTGCCTTTCTTTCTCGCCTCTAATTGAGTGCATTGTGAGGTTTGAGGTTGTTCCTCACGACCAGCCGTCGTCGATGGAGTTCCAGTTTGAAAACGAACCCTGCGGCCTGTGGAAGTGGATGGTTCTTCCCGGCCTCGCTTTGAAGAGGTTCGTTGCCTCCTAGGTACTTCATCTTCAGTTTGGAATGTTGATTTTCTGGGGATGGGTTTAAGGGATGGTTTTGATACAGCTAGCTTAGTAATTCGAGATTTAGGAGCCATTGAGTTTGTTTTGAAATGGGATATTCAAGTGGTGAGCTTTAGGAGCATTTGAGAGATTTCAGAGATGAGAGTGACAGGTAGTCTGAGAGAGAGATAGACAGCGAGAGAGAGGGAGAGCGAGAGAGAGACAGAGAGAACAAGAGAGCGAGAGAGAGAGAGAGCGAGAGACAACGAGAGAGAGAGAGAGAGAGAGCGAGAGAGAGAGAGAGAGATAGTTAGAGAAACGGAGAGAAAATAGGAAGAAATGGAGAGAAAGCAGGAAGAAACCGAAAACTGGAGAGAGTTGGCCGAAAAGAGAAGGGAGAAACTGGAAAGGAAGTCCGGCGCGAGAAGGAAATGAGAGAAGAGGGAGAGGAAAGAAGGAAGAAGGGGAAGAATCCCGACGGTCGCGTGCGGAGTCGACGCTGCCCTAGGCGAAGTCGACTTCGACCCAGCGGAGTCGACTTCGCCTCAGAGGCGGAGTCGACTTCATGTCCCCTAAGTCAACTTCAGTGGAGTCGACTTGGCTTCCTGGGAGTCGACTTCACTATCGACTTGAACTTTTCAGGTTTGATTTTCCTGTCTAATTGTTCCTAATTTAATTCAATCATCCCCATTTCATTTCTAATTTTGTAGAATGGTTCCTTTGCTAAAGGTTTGGTGAATATATTAGCAATTTGATCCTGAGTTTTCACATATTCCAAACAAACATCATGATTTTCAACATGTTCACGAATAAAATGATGTCTTACATCTATGTGTTTAGTTCTTGAATGCAATACTGGATTTTTAGTTAAACAAATTGCACTTGTATTGTCACATTTAATTGGAATGTTATAATAATCAATACCATAGTCTTTCATTTGTTGTTTCATCCAAAGTAGTTGGGCACAACAACTCCCGACGGCTATATATTCGGCTTCTGCCGTAGATAAAGCAACACTAGTTTGTTTCCTTGAATACCATGAAACCAACATATTTCCAAGAAATTGACAAGTTCCACTAGTACTCTTTCTATCTACTTTGTAACCGGAAAAATCCGCATCCGAGTAGCCGATTAAATCAAACGTTGACCCCTTTGGATACCATAGTCCAAGATTAGTGGTATTTATCAAATATTTAAAAATTCTTTTTACAGCCAATAAATGTGATTCTTTAGGACATGCTTGGAATCTAGAACACATACACACACTGAAAAGAATATCCGGTCTAGAAGCAGTTAAATACAACAATGATCCTATCATACTTCTATAAAGCTTTTGATCGATACATTTACCGTTTTCGTCCATGTCGATCTTGATTGTTGAACTCATTGGAGTATTTGCTCCTTTTCTAGTTTGCATTCCAAATTTCTTTAGCATTTCTTTGACGTACTTGGACTGATTTATGAATATTCCTTCGTCTTGTTGCTTGATTTGTAGTCCAAGGAAGAAATTTAATTCTCCCATCATGCTCATTTCAAATTCGCTATGCATAATCTTAGAAAATTCTTGGCACAGAGTTTCATCTGTAGCACCAAATATTATATCATCTACATAGATTTGCACAATTAAAATATTTTTACTTTTATACTTGATGAATAAAGTAGTATCAACTTTTCCTCTTTGAAATTCATGATCAATTAAAAATCTATTTAACCTTTCATATCAAGCTCGTGGGGCTTGTTTTAGTCCATATAATGCTTTGGTCAGCTTATAAACATATTTTGATTGATCTTTTTCTTCAAATCTAGGGAATTGTTCAACATATACTTCTTCATTCAAGTACCCATTCAAAAATGCGTTTTTCACATCCATTTGAAACAATTTGAAATTCATGTGAGAAGCAAATGCTAGTAAAATGCGTATGGCTTCTAATCTAGCCACAGGTGCATATGATTCTTTAAAATCAATCCCTTCTTCCTGGGAATACCCTTTGGCTACTAGTCTAGCTTTGTTTCTTATTACAAGTCCGCTTTCGTCCAATTTGTTCCTAAATACCCATTTGGTACCAATAATGGTATAATCATTTGGTCTAGGAACTAAATGTCATACATTATTTCTTTCAAATTGATTTAGCTCTTCTTGCATTGCAATAACCCAGTTTTCATCATTAAGAGCTTGTTCAATAGTGGTTGGTTCAATTTTTGACACAAATGCATATTGTCCACAAATATTTTGTTTTGATCTCCTAGTTTTTACTCCTTCATAAATATTTCCAATGACTTGCTCAATTGGATGGGCATTTTTGAATTTCAAATCAATTGGAGGTTTGTAGGAGTCATTACCTTCACCTACCTCTTCCTCCATGGGGTTTTCTAACTTGAGCTCGGTTTCCTTTTGTTGTTCTTGTTGTTTTGCTTTTGTATCATCTGCATCGTTTAGTTCATCCTCCTTTCTCGGAGTTTGGTTAAATTCATCAAAAACAACATGTATTGATTCTTCTACTATTTGATTTCTTTTGTTGAAAATCCTATATGCTTTGCTATTTGATGAATAACCTAAGAAAATAGCTTCATCACTTTTGGCTTCTAATTTTTCCAGATTTGTTTTCCATTATTTAACACATAACATGTACATCCAAAAGTATTGAAATATGATATGTTTAATTTTCTGCCTTTCCAAAGTTCATATGGGGTCTTTTTCAATATCGCTCTAATGGTAACTCGGTTTAATACGTGACAAGTTGTACTTACAGCTTCACCCCAAAATCTTTTGAACAATTTAATCTCATTTAGCATGGTTCTAGCCATTTCTTGTATTGTCCGGTTTTTCCTTTCAACAACTCCGTTTTGTTGAGGAGTTCTTGGTGCAGAAAATGTATGGTGAATTCCTTTTTCATTGCAAAATTCTATGAATCGATTATTTTCAAATTTACCACTATGATCACTTCTAATGGAAATGATAGAACTTTGTGTTTCATTTTGCACCAAATTTGAAAACGTGACAAACATAGAAAATGCTTGATCTTTGCTAGCTAAGAGTATAATCCAAGTAAATCTTGAAAAATCATCAACAATTACATACACGTACTTTTTCCCACAAAGAGTTAAAATGTCTGATGACCCATAAAGATCTATATGTAACAACTCAAGTGGTCTAGTTGTTGAAATTTTCTTTTTGGTAGAAAATGGTATTTTGGATTGTTTAGATAGTTGACAAGCTTTACAAATCTTATCCTTGTCATATTTGAGCTTTGGTAACCCTTGTACTAGATTCTTTTTCCATAATGTTTTAATATTTGACATATTTATATGTCCAAGCCTTGTATGCCATATCCATGGATCATTTTTTATGGCTATTAGACATTTCCCTTCTAGTTCATCAAGGCAAACCAAATATATATTTTCATGTCTTTTGCCACTAAATACTATGTGTTCATCATAAAAAATATTACATATAGAGGATTCAAATATAACTCTATATCCTTTATCACATAATTGACTAATACTCATTAGGTTGTGTTTGAGTCCTTCAACAAATAGTACATCTTCAATACATGCATTTGAAATACCATAAACATTTTATTTACCTTTTATTTTACCTTTTTCATTATTTCCGAAAGCTACTGTTCCTTTATTATGTGGGTTGATCTTATGGAACAGTCCTTTTTCTCCTGTCATATATCTTGAGCAACCACTATCCAAAAATCATATGTTATTGGCCTTAGCTTTGAGACAAACCTGCAAAAATTAAGTCAAGTGGAGCTCATCCTTTTGGTATCCATTTTATGGGTCCATTTGGGTTAGTTATCATTTGGAGTTTATGTTGGTCTACTTTTGAAGCCATAAATTCAATGCTTTTCTGCATCCAAACCAATTTTGCACCAAGATTTTGCAATTTTCTCAATTTGCATTGATAAACCTTGTGTCCTAACTTGTTGCAAAAATTACAATCTCTCAGAAGTCTAGAAATAGGAAGCCATTTGGTAATTTGTTCAGCGGTTGGTCTTTTGGTCTAAACTACTTGATTTATCTTAGGTTTAGTATAAATGGGTTTGGTGTTGTTTCTCGGAGCATTAGATTTCTCTTGCTCAAATGTATTATACCCAGGTCCTTTCTTGCAAGTTTGGGTTGTCATTTTTAAGAACATTTTAACATTTTCTCATGGATTAGAAAACTTGACAAGCGATTCATTTAATGATTAATTTTCCTTTTTGAGTTTCTCTGACTCAACTTCCAAGGTATTCTTTTCACTTTTTAATTAATTTATTTTTTCAGCAAGTTTACCATTCACAATTATTACTGCATCACATTGTCTTTTCTTTATTGTAAACTTGTTTCCTAATTTCTTTATTTCCTCATATAATGAATCATAGGCTTGTTGAAGTTCTTCCAATTCAGCACATTTGATGCATTCATTTGTAGAAGAAAAAATTAAAAAAGATTTTTGTTTGGAGGTTACCTCTTGACTACTTGTGCAGTTTGTTGAAGTAGCTTGATCCTCCAAGATTTCCGTGGCTGCAAAACATATGTCGGAATTTTCTATGCAACAAATTCTTGCGCAATCTACTTCACATTCTTCATTTGAAGAGCTACATGTTGTAGATTCCTCTTCATTTACGTACATGCCTCTTCCTTTGTTTCTTTGAAATTTTCTGTTGTCGCCTCGATCTTTTCTTTGCTCCTTTGCTTTATTTTCTTCGGGCGTAGGGCATTGGGCTTGCATGTGCCCCGAACCACCACACCGGTAACATTTTGTTGTTTCTTTCTTTTTCTCTTTAGAATTTCTTTCTTTAAAGTTTCTGAAATTTCTACTTTTCCTTATAAATTTTCTGAATCGTTTTGTAAGTAAGGCAATTTCATCATCGTTTTGAGATGATGAGGTGGTGTCATCCGAGTCTTATGCAGCTTTCAAGGCGATGACTCTTTTGTCTTTGTGGTGATCATCATTTCTTTTCTTGATTAGCTCATGTGACATCAGCGAGATGATAAGATCTTCCAATTTCAATGTGTTTAGGTCCTCGGCTTCTTCTATTGCCATGATTTTTGGAGTCCATGATTCAGGTAGTGCCCTCAGAATCTTTATGACCTACTCAGATTCAGAAATTGCTTTTCCTAGCCCTTTAAAGGCATTAGTAATCTTGGAAAATCTAGCAAACATTTCAGAAATATTTTCTGTTTCTAATATTCTAAAGTTTTCCAATTCTCCAATCAAAATATTTCTCCTTGTCCCTTGGACTTGAGAAGTTCCTTCATAGATAGATGTTAGTGTATCTCATATCTCTTTGGCAGTTAAACAAGAGGATACTTTATCATATTCGGAAGCCGTAAGAGCACAAAATAATAAATTCATAGCCTTAGCATTGCTCTTCACAATTTTCACTTCCTCATCAGTCCATTTGGAAGCTCTTTCATCAATAGGCAAAGTCACACCGTCTTGGACTGTAATCCAAGAGTTTATATCTGTAGCCATGATGAGTTGTTTCATATGTAGCTTCTAATATCCAAAATTGTTCCCATCAAACAATGGTGGCCTAGTAAAGGATTGACCTTCGACAAATGCGGGAACGAAAGTGGATTAGGATGCCATATCAATAGATCTCTTTGGTAAAACTCAAAGACCTGCTCTGATACCACTTGTTGGTCCCGAGTTTATGACAATTACCCAAGAGGAGAGGGGTGAATTGGGTATTTAAAAATTTAAAGCTTTAATTAGAGATTTTACTCTGATTTAGTTTAAACCCCTTTAATGAAATAAATAGAAAGTAATAAGATAATGAAAGCGAAAATGAAAAATAGTAGACAAGATTTATAGTGGTTCAGGCAACCTTTCCCTACTCCACTCTTCTAAGCTCACACTCCCTTGTGACTTGGATTCCACTATGTATTCCGCAAATACAATTAGAGTCTCCGCTCTCTTCTAGATTCTAGCTCTAGGGGGCATAAACAACCAGAGCCTCCGCTCTTTTCTAGATTCTAGCTCTAGGGGGCGTGTATAACAAGCAACACAAGTAGGTCATGAGTTACACACCAATCACAACCCTACTTGCTATATCTTGGTTTGAAACACCAAACTCAAACCAAGCACCAAAATCAAATAACAAGATGTAATAGAAGAAATCTACACTTTACAGATTTGTGTAGCAAGTTTCGGCTCGAGGAAGAATCTGTAGAAGCAACGAATCGTATTGCGTTGAAGCAAACAACAACTTTGAAGCTTGTTCTTCCTTTGAAAGTGTATAGATCACTCAATTGTAGAGAAAAATGGATTGAAACTCTTAGTAGTACTTCTTTCCTCTTTTTCAGTTCTATCTTGTGTGTATCCACGTTTACTTGAGTATCTATATATAGATGAGGGAGAATTTTGAATGTTATAGAGTTGGTTGGCGCGTAATAAATGTTCCAACATTCAAAAATTCGAACGTTACGTCTCCAAGTCGCAGGTGGAGTCGACTTCGTGTGCGACTTCACCCAAGTCGCATACTGGAGTCGACTTTGTGTGTGACTTCAGCTATTCTTCAGTTTTCAAGTCTGTCTTCTGGGTCGACTTGGTTTGAGACTTGGCTTCAAGTCGATCTTGGAGTCGACTTGGGGTGCGACTTGGCTATTTTCTTGTGCCAATTCAATTTTGATCTTTGTTGAAGTGTCTCTTGCTTGATTTAAACTTGAATTAGTCTTCGTATACTCAAGTTTGAGAAACTTAAGTTGTCTTCATCTTTTATTTGACTCAAGTCTATCTTGAAGTGGACTTGTGCTTTGACTTGAGCTTGAAAAGCTGTCTTATCATGTTGAAGTTGATGCTAGAGTCGACTTTGCCTGCGACTTCACCCAAGTCGCATGTGGAGTCGACTTCGGTTGCGACTTCAAAAAGTTTCGCTGCCCAATTTTAACTCTGAAAGGAAGATGCTACTTCAAGCCGATTCTGGGGTCGACTTTATCTGCTACTTGGCCTCAAGTCGCAAGTGGAGTCGACTTCATCTGCGACTTCGGTTGTTCAACTTTCCAAAATCAACGCTAGAGGGAAAATGTTGCTTCAAGTCAATCCTGGGGTCGACTTCATCTATGACTTGGCCTCAAGTCGCAAGTGGAGTCGACTTCATCTGTGACTTCAGCTTTTCTGTTCTCCAAAATCAACGCTGGAAGAAGAATGCTCTTTGAAGTCGAAGATGGAGTTGACTTGAGAGATTGACTTCGCCTAAGTCAATGTCTGAGTCGACTTGAGTTGCGACTTGACTTGTTCTATTTTGTATATATCCTTTTACAGCTTTGAACATTTGCACAATACATATTAGTAGCTTAGATTTACTCAAATTGTGTTGTTTTAATCATCAAAACACATGGTTTGGGTATTTTCATTCAATTTCAATAATTGTTTCCAACAAGATAGAAGACTTATTTTTATAGTCTACTAAATAATACCCCACCAAAACATTTAGCATCAGATGTTAGTCTAAAAAAAGAAGAAAATAGGAATATCAATTATTTCCCAAAAATTCGAATATTTGAAATAAGGAAGCTCTAAAAATATAAAATCAGGAAAAGCCTTAGACGTAGATAATAAACCAATTAAGGTAAGGAAGTGCACGGGAGATATAGGTGCAAGTTAACTAATTTATTTAATAAGATTATAAAAATAAAGTTAATACCAAGTGAATGGAGAAAAACACCTAGTCCTAATCTATAAAAATAAGGGAGATATTCAAAATTATGCAAATTATCATAAAATAAATTAATGAGTCATACTGTGAAGTTATGGGAAGAGTAATTGGACATAGACTTAGACAAAAAACTAATATATCTAAAAATCAGTTTGATTTTATGACGGGAAGATCAACCACTGAAGACATTTTCTTACAGAGACAACTACTTGAGAAGTAAAGGGAAAAGAAAAAGAACTTATACATGACTTTACTGATTTAGAAAAAGCATATAAACGAATACCAAGAAAATTAATATAACAAGTGACGAAAAAGAAAGAAATTAATGACAAATATATTGATGTTATTAAAGATATATATGATATGGTCATTACAAACGTGAGAACCATGAGTGGAGATACTAATATTTTTTAGTTAAAACAGGTTTACATCAAGGCTCAACCAGGAGTCTTTACCTTTTTTACTTTAGTAATAGATGAAATTACTAGACATCTACAAGAAGAAGTACCTTAGTGCATGTTATTTGCAGATAACATTATTCTAATAGATAAAGTTAGAGAATGACTAAATTTGAAATTGAATAGGTGGGTAGATGTGTTAGAATCTAATCGCTTTAAAATTAGTTACACAAAAACTGAAGATATGAAATGCAATTTTAACAATAATAAGAACCTAGATGAGGAACCAATTAAAATTTTAGATCAAGTAGTAACAAGAATTAATCATTTCCAGTACTTACAATCATTAGTTCAAGAAAACGGAAAAATTAAGAAAGCTATAACACAAAGAATTCAAGCAGGATGGAAGAAATGGTGGAGTGCATCGAGAATTTTGTGTGATCGTCGAGTTCTAATTAAATTAAAAAAAATTTTTTATAAGACTACTATTAAACCAGCTATGTTTTATGGGGCAAAATACTGGACAGTTAAAGAACAACATACACATAAAATGAACGTAGCGGAAATGAGAATGTTAAGATAAATGAGCAGTAAAAAAGAAAACATAAAATTAAGAATGAAATAATTTGAAAAATCTAAAAGCAAGACCAATAATTGATAAAATGAGAAAAAATAAATTAAGATTATTTGGTCATGTTAAATGGAAGCTTAAAATGACACTGGTTAGAAGGACAAAGTCTATCGAAGGAGAACATGGTAGGAGAATGAGAGGAAGACCCAAAAAATGTAAATAAAAGTAACTAAATAAGATCTAAAAATATTATACATTACAAAAATTTTAGTCTCAAATCGCCAAAAATGGCGCACATAATCCATGTAGCCGACCCCACTTAAGTAGGAAATGACTTATGATGATAATGATGAAATAGAACCAATGTAGGTTCTAAGAGCGTGTTTGGATTGTGTAGAAATATTTTTTACCGAAGTCAACTCAATAGTTTGCTGACTAAGGCATTGGATGCAACCACATACAATTAATGGACGAGGGGACAAGAGAGGCTGTGGAGGCAACTCGTTAATGAGAACTTAATGGGAATTCTTCCGAAATTATATTTGTGAATTCATTTTTAAAAATCACACCGTTCATTAAATTTAAATTATTATTTTGACCACTAATAATAAAATTCATATAAATTAGAAGTTAAAATGATATTGAACAAGTAAAAATTATAAAGAATACATATTTATCCTGTAAAAAGGAAATTACATAATTTTAATAATATTTTAAAACTTCTTTACACTTATCTAGTTAAATTAAATATATAATGTTTAAATTATATAAATTATATTAAATGAGTTATTTATATAAAAAATTTTACCAACCGTTGAAATTATACCATTTCATTTTATTAATTAATATAATCTGATTTTTATTATTTTCATTGTTAATGGTTAAATTTATATTTTAAACCTAATGTATGGTTTGATTTCTAAAAATAACAAAAATTCATATTTTTTGAATGAGTTCCCACATGAGTTCCAAGTTAATACTGAAACTATTCACATGGACTACCAAAGCCACTCGTCGTTGTAAGCTACGGTGGTTGACATGTCTGTTACATATGGATCAGCTTGGTTTGAAAGGGTGAAACAACAACTTTTAGATTTTAGTACCCGGGTTGATAAGTTTTACACTCCATTTAGAATTTTCGCATTTACCAAACAAACCCTAAAAAAATAAAGAAAAACACCCATGGATTGGGGTGTTTCACTTATATACCTACAAAGAAAGATGGAAAAGGGAAAAGGCATGAGAAGGAATATATCCATATCAAGGTTGCAATGATCACAGATAATCTACTTTGGCAAGAATTCTTTGTAGTGAGAAGACATATAAAGCATTATCACCACATTGAAACTTCCACCAATCACAAAAGTCGTGACTATAAGAGCTAATGATGTCAAGTATGCACTATCTGTGCGCAAAATAGGAATATCAAAAAGAGCTTTCTTATTATTTATCACCCTAAGGCAACTTGTCTAGTTGGATGAAATGAGAAAAGATGGACTAAGTTTAACTTCGTAGCTAATAGTCGTCACCTTGTCGTAATTTGTAATTGCAAATGATAGTGGATTTCATAAAAAGATGCTTTCCAACATATGGTCAATTCTGGCAAACCCTGATCGTATGAATATGGATCAGTTCTATATATAGAAAAAAGATTACCTCCGAAACACTCAGTATGGAAAGGAAGCCACCAAATAGAGGGATTATGTCAAATATGTAATCATCGAATTTTGCATCCGGCTTCAGGAAGAATCCACTCATTAAAGCAATAGTCCCAATAGTAGTAACACATAAGGCTGTTGAACTGACATATCCCCAAGGAGGTGAGAAATGTCATAACAAGGTGTCATCATCATCTTCTTCATATAACTCTTAGCATCCGCATATCAAGTTGAAAAAAAAAGCACTGTCACTTTATCCATGTATACATTGGATCTTGGATGTGCATGATCCAATTGAAATGAAGTAACACAGATTTATCTTCAATGGTCACTCCTCTTCTCAAAGAGATTGAAATAGTTACAGAATATAAGAGAACTTCACTTGAATAAAATCGTGGAAACATGTAAATCAGCAACATAGGGAAATGCAAACCATTAAGAATACAAAAATGACAAATCCAATGATCAAATCAAACCACATCCACATACGAAAAAGATAAATTGTTAAATCTAAACTAGTCATTATAAAGAATAAGTCCATAAGCCATGTTGCTATCAACCTCTTCACCACCAGCCACTCGTTAACATTTGGCAATGCATTGGCAAAAAACCCTAGGGAGAAAGAGGGAGAGACAGGGGCAGCAATGAGGAAGGGGAGAGAGATGGGAGGAGTGGTGGAACTGAGCTAGGCCAAAAAAGGGGAAAAACTTGTGTGTTCGAGAATAACTAATTCACTACCCCATGCGAATTATTCAGAGTACCAAAATAGTCCCCTTGAATCTAGACCGTCAAATGGAAATGAATGGTGGATGGTGAGCTTCCTATGAGAGAATTGTGAGAACACCTTCCTATGAATTGGGACTCCTTTCAACAGAAGCCCATGAAAGAGCCTCAATTCTAAAGAAGAAATGAAAGGCAGTTGTAATGATGACATCAGAGAAGATGTCCTTGCCCGTCGATCATGCTAACCAGAAATGCAAACCAAGATGAAAAGTAAGGGTACAACTTGGTCTAAGTAAGTCCCTCTTACCTTATTTTAGAAAATTTCTACCTTACTTTATTTTAGGCTAAGTCGATTGGGATCCCACCCTACCCTATTTTTTCAAAGGAAAGTCAGTTCTAGTTCCAGTTCCAAATCGGTTCTAAAAAAGGTCATGCAATTTATTTCATCGTGATAATTTGTCATGTGCAATTAATTTTCCAAAGATGCAAAATGAATAACCTATTAAATCAAATTAAGTGTCCAAACATGAATTACTAGAAAATGAACGATCTAATATGTGCAATTAATTATCTAGACATGAATTACTGCGAAATAAATAACTTGTTAAATAAAATCAATTGTTCAGACATGAATCATTAAATGAATAATCTGTTATATGCAATTAACTATTTAAACATGAATTATTACAAATTAAAAAATTTTAAAACAAGATGAAAAAAGCAAAAAAAATATTATAAATGAGTTTTTTGAGATAGGTAGGGGTGCAACTTGGTCCAAGTAGGACCAGGTAGGGGAGTAACCTACCCTTATACTATTTTAAAAAACCTCTAACCTACCCTATTTTAGGCCAAGTCAGCTTCAATCTACCCTACCCTACTTTTTTAAGTGCAGGTCAATTCCAATTCTGGTTTCAAATTGGTTCCCAAAAATCACATATTTTCTGCTTGATTATTCCATATAACAGACATATTGCATGCAATCAATAACAGATTGCAGTTACATGCATATCTGTCCACTAAACATACTATATGTGCAATGCAACGTGCAACTACATCTGAAAATATAAAAATTACGACTACAACTTGCCATATCTGTCCACATAAGCATTTCCACCATTATGAACACTTCCTATGCAACCTGTCACATATGACCTATATTTCCATGCAAATATGCAATCCAACATGTAATATGCTACAACTACAACATGCTTCATGCAATCCATTGCCACTTATACAATTAACAACCTGTTTGCAACCTGTAATATGCAATAATTTCAAATCTCAAAATCTAAGTTTAGCTTTATTTGAATATGACAACCTCTAATATCATATTACAACAGATTCCGAAAATCTAACAACCTAATAAAATGATAATTTAGAAAAATCTCAGTCTAAAAATTCAACAATTTCAAGTCTTCAAACTAATACAACTCAAATCAGATAACACACAAATCAAAATATGAAAGTCACATTTAACATAAGTACAACACAAATCAGATCATAAATCTGATGAATAAAATCAATGTTCAAATATGAAAAAATTAGAATTCGAGAACTCTTCGCATCTCTCAACTTTCATCCTTCATTTAGAATACCTTTTCCTTGAAAGTCGAACCTATAAAATTTAGTAAGAGTCATTTGACCTTTAAATACCAATGTTATCAAAACTGAACCGACCGAGAACCGGACCTGGATCTGGTTCTTTTACAATCGGTTCGGTTTAACCCTCTGGAACCGCTTGAACCGCCTGAACCGCGGTTGAACCATTGCCTCCAGTCGGATTGCTTCTAATCGGCTCGATGGAGATATTAAAAAAATGACCAAATCAGCTATTCCGCAGCCTCTTGCGCTCAACCTCGATTTCTTAGTTCCCGCTTCCCTCTTCCCATCTTATTTCCGTTTTGCCCCCAAAACCCAAAGCCTAGCATTGCTGCAATGTTGCTCTCCAAACTCCTGTTGAAAATATGTGGAAAACAAACAAAATCTATGTTTTGATGATTAACAAATCAATTTGAGTAAGTCTTGGCTACTAACACGTTTGTGAAAATATTTAAGGGATATACATTTGAAGAAAATAAAGCATGGAAGGCCAAGTCGTTCCCCAAGTCGACCCCAAGATCGACTTCAAGAAGCCAAATCTGTCCAGAGTTGAAACGGGAAGAAGAGCAGGTGAAGTCGCAGGCCAAGTCGACTCCACTTGCGACTTGGGAAGCCAAGTCGCAAACGAAGTCGACTCCAGCATCGACTTCAGATGGGAAAAAACCGTCTAGAGTTGAATTTGGGACAGAAGTATACCGAAGTCGCAGTCGAAGTCGACTCTAGTTGCGACTTGGGCGAAGTCGCAGACGAAGTCGACCCCGAGTTCGACTTGATGTTCTTCAAAGTCCAAAATGCAGATTTCAGCTCATTCCAAGAATCAACTTGAGTGTTTTCAATACCTAATCAAAGGTGCAAGATCAACTTAAATCTCTCAAGTTCAAGGCAAAGCTCTAAGCTTATCTCAAGATGAAGAAAGACATGATATGACAACCAATCCAAGTTCAAGATACCAAGAAGATTCAAATCTCATGGATTCAAGGATTGCAAAACTCGGAGCAAATGAAAGCAAGAAGACTCAATGATCCAAGATATGAAAAATGCAAAGGAATTGAAGGAATAGAGAAAGCCTAAGCAAAACAAAGCAATCTCCAAAGTCTTCAAGCTCATCAAAGCCAACTGACAAGGTGAAGTCGCACCCGAAGTCGACTTCACCTGTGACTTGGGTCAAGTCGATACCCAAGTCGACCCGACCTGGAACTTGAGGTTGCGACGGAGAGGCGGAGTCGCACCCGAAGTCGACTCCATCTGCGACTTGGGCGAAGTCGCATCCGAAGTCGACTCCGCATGCAACTTGGGTCGCAACGGTCGGAATTTATTCGAACGTTGGCGCATTAAATGCACGCCACCTGCCTTCTAACGTTCGGATTCCCTCCAAAATTATAAAAGGCATTCATGGTGGACGAGGGAAGTAGCTGAGAATCATTAAGTGTGCTTAACTCCCATCTACAAGAGCTTTAAAGAGATCAAGTCATTCAAAGAAGAAGAACTCTGCTTCAAACTGCTAGAGCTCAATCTCTGAATCTTCAAAGCCTATATTACAAGTTCTTCTCTGCGCCAAATCGCTTCTACACATCTGTAAAGTGTAGACTTCTTTTGTTATTTCGTTTAAATTGTATTAAGCTTGATTTAGCTTGGGTAGCTAATATCAAGTGTATGCAAAGTAGTGTGTGATTGGAGTGAGACTCATCACCTACTTGTGCAGTGTATTGTTTATGCCCCCTAGAGCTGGAATCTAGAAGAGAGCAGTGGCTCTAATTATATTGAGAGAATACAATAGTGGAACCCAAGTCACAAGGAGTGTGAGCTTGGAAGAGTGGAGTAGGGAGGTTGCCCGAACCACTATAAAAATCTTATGTGCTTGATTTATATTTCTGCTCTTTACATTATATTGCTTTCCATTTTGTTTCTTCATAAAGGGGAATAGATTAATCCGGGGTAAAGTTTCTGTTTAAGTTATAAATTTTTAAATACCCAATTCACCCCTCCCCTCTTGGGTAATTGCCATTAACTCGGGGCCAACAACTCCCACCACCGAAGCGAGCCCGCTCCCGGCGATACTCCTCCATCTTCTTCATCTCCGATTTGCTCCTCTACAATCTGGCAGATCGATTTCCTTCTACGCAGATCACAAGGCGATGATATGAAGTAGAGTTGTAGAAATCGCCATTATCGTCGCCACTCAAGCCTGCTGCCCTACCTTACCTCCTCTGAGCCAAGCAGCATGTCATTGCATCCACCATTTACGCTGTGCTCAAGCCCGAGCTCCTCTCCTCGCCGATCGCAACTGCTGCCCTACTTTGCCTCCTCAGCACTCATGCCAACAACCCCAATTGACTTCAACCAGCTTGTCAGCCCTTCTTGTCCCTACCATTTCTCCCGAAACTCGATTCCCTTCTCCCTTCTTTTTTTCGCAGATTCCCTTCTCCCTCTCCTATTTTCTGTGGTCCATTAATGGAATATTTCTTTTTAATTGGAAGGTTGAAAGTCTAAAATAGTTGTCGTATCCTTAATGCAATTGATATACTTATTTTTTAGATCTTTGATTGGACCAATGGCTATTTCGTTGGTGGGATTTTTCAGCCTCACCTATTCATTGCCTTAAGCTACTCTCGAAGCCTCTAGCCTCTCCATTTGGCATCTCCTTTTAGTTTAAATTTTTGTTACCTTGTCCATCTCTGGTCAACAACAGTATTTTTTTAATAAAAAAGGCAATACGTAATATTAATATTTGTTGCATAGTGTAAACCTCATTTATCAGTTGCCTGCATTTTCTAAATTTCACCTATTCATTGTAATTTATATTGTTATTCATTTGTGTATTTGAGAAAATATTATTGATCGCATGATTATGTAAGTTACAAAATTTTTATTATACTTTATTGTACCATGCTAGGTAGTATTTGTTCATCATTGTTGATTGCAAGATCCAAGGCTTATTACATTTGAGGTAAGCTAATTTAGTTGATTTTTAAATTTAATATGTTATATTTGTGCTTACTACTTAGTTAATTGATTTTTAAAATTTTCTATTAATTTAATTTTCATGTTTTATTATGATGATTGAAGTCTAATATATAGATTTAAGAATTATAAATATACAATTTTTTCAATATAAAATTAAGTAAAAATAATTACACATTTATGACATCATAAATATGTCATGCTAACATCATCGATTCAAACCAGTTTATTTAACTGGTCGAACTGGTTCGAACCAGACCAATTCCTTTACCGGTTCAATTATCGGTTCGGTTCCGACAACATTGTTAAATACAGAGATTGGAAAATGAAAAATAAAAATTAACACAACCTTATTATGAATTGTGGCAACATGAGTGGCATTGGAATGGACACTTGTACTTTCTATAATGATAATTTATCATACAAATTATGCTTTTGAACTTATTACCTATGAAATATATTTAATATATGTAAAAAAAGGGAAAATGTAAAATATTACCTAATGCTATAAATCATATAGTTGGACCAAAAGTGTAAAAGAAGTAACATAGGATGTGCTAGACAAAACCTTTGTAATCTCATAAAATTCTTCCAAAATTTGACACAAAACTTATGAATTATCCCATTCAAACATTGTTGAAAGTCCTTCCCAAGCTACAATTGCATTCTTTCCCCCAATTTATCAAATGCCGCTCTAAACTTCAAAGTACTAGCCAACATAAAATATGTGGATTCTATCTAGTAGGAACATATAAGAACAAGACACCTTTTTCTTTGATTCCTGCTTTCTAACAATCTTTCTTAGTAGGTGAAGCCCTTACATGTTTAATCACATTTCTAATACAGTTGACTGAGTCTTGAATCTTATTTATTCCATCACGCATAATTAGATTAAGAATAAGTGTTGCACACCTAATATGAAATGTGGATCTATCCCTAATGAGTAAACTCTTCTCCCTTAAACTTTCTTTCAATTTTCTAGTTGCGACATTATTACTAGATGCATTGTCCATGATTATAGTACAAATTCCATTGAAGTTTCATTTCATTAAACAATTAACAATAACATTAGCAATGCATTCACGAGTGTGTGGAGGTGGACACAGACAAAAGTTAATAACTTTCTTATTTAACTTCCATTTTCATTTACAAAATGTGCAGTGAGGCATAAATAACCTTCATTAGCTATGGATGTCGACATATCTGTTGTTAAACACGCTTTATGCACTCGGTCATGGAAAAAACTCATTAGCTTAGTTTTTTCACTTTCATACACCAAGGCGACATCTTTAGCGACTGTTGTTCTTAATACAAATTTCACAAGCGGTTGAATTTTAGTAATATATCTGCGAAAACCCTCACACTCAACCAACTTAAACGGCAATTAATCAATTATTATCATTTCAGCAAAGCCCCTTTTATTTGTATTTTGATCAAATTGCCATGCAGCTAAGCTACCATCTTGGCTACTCAAAGTTCCTATAGGAGATGATAAACTCAACAATGTTTGCTTCTTATCACCCCACCCACGATTATAATGTATGCATCTATCAAGATATTTTCTCATTGAGCTAGTGCAATTTTTACTTGAGTAAGCTAAGACCTTTTTGCAATGATTACATATTACTTTGTGTTTCTCCTCTATCTAGCCATTCTTTTTAACTTGCTTAATTGTTTTTGTGAAGCTCTACCATACACTAGAAGAAACCTTATAATCAACTTTGGGTTTTACAACATTTGTAGTTTTCTCATACTTTAAAGATTTCTCATTAACGCCCACTTCTTCCGTTGCATCCCTCTTTACTACATTCCCAACCTCATTCTCAACCTCTAGGTCTTCTATTTCATTAATTATTTCATCCATATTATCATCCGTAGCTAAATCAACATAATTATTCACACCGCTGCCATCTTCCATACCCAATATTATACAACCAATCCTAAAATAGTAACATTACAACATTAATCAAAACATATAACCATTTACATCCACAAATATATCATGCATAATCAATTTAACATTCTCAGACATTTCTAATACAAATAGTAATTTTTATCTCAAGAAGTTAAAAGAAATAGGTCCCTTGGTTGGCTAAAATGTGCAATGGTCCCTTCAACGCCTATAAAAAAGTACAAACTATCATTAATTACCATCCTAGATACTCATTAACGGTAGCCGAGGTAGAGATAAGCTAAATGGCTGATAACTTGATAAAATTTGTGAAGTGGTATAGACTATTTGAAATGCGAGTCGGTTCTAGGTACCCGGACCCTAGACTCAATTTTTGAATGGGTATTTTATGGGCGGAATCAACCCAAATCGAGTTGTAACTCTAAAAGTAGGCTAAATGAGACATTTGCTTAGCCCGGACTAACAAAAATTTTCATATTATTTATATCTTCCTTTTCAATTACTTTACATTTAAATCATTTTACACTACTACCTATAAAACTAACTTATGTATTTTAACTTTTTTAAAAAAATTTGTATACTAAAAATTTTTCTTTTAAAAATTTTATAATTTCCTAAACACGCTCATAAGTTAAAATGACATAATTCATTTAAAATAATTTTTATAATTGTAATAATGGATGGATGAGATTACTTGACACTGTTTACAGTAACAAAACTATACTAATAACTCCGAACTTCCATCATCGCTGATATGGTAGTTTTATATGTGCAATTGCGCATCAGGGGTCTGGTCCTATGGGCAGGAAAAAATTTAGTACTTATGTAAGTACAAAAGTCTCCATGTTTGCCATTTATTTTTTAATTCTATGAAAAATTCTCCTTATATCCACAATATTACCAATATTTCTTTCAGGGTGTGTTTGTTTAGGATAAAAAAGTGTCAACTAAAACTTTTCAATCTAAAACTTTTCACTCTCCATAATTACACTATTTTTTAATTATTTTTTCACATTTTTCTATACAAACTACCCTACTTTTCAATCATTTCTACACAACTACCCATATAACTAACCTATCTATTTTAACTTTATTCTCTTTACTCCTCATCATTACTCCTATTATATCACATCACTTTCATTGATTTGACAACTTCTACTCCAAAAACTTTTCATCAAAAGTTTTACCTCCAACCAAACACACCCATAGTCATAACTTTTCAAAAATTCCCACTCACACCCATAACATTTCACCCCTAACGGACATCAGCTGCATAGGCAAATGACGATTTTGCCCCAACAACGTTCATAAGCTAAGAATTGCATGTGCATCATCCTTTGTGTACTGCTGGAGTACCAAATCACATGTTCATCTTCCCAATCGGCATCAACCAAGGTTGTCGTTCAAGGATTATGCAACGGCAACAACAGCGATAATTTCAATCACGATCGAAATCACAACATGCTTCATCTGCCTTAGCTCTAACACTAATCTACATCACCATGCTACTCTCCAAGATTAGCCAAATTTACTTATTGATTAAGAGCTATGAAATCCATCAACTAAATCAAAGTTCCCCATTGATGATCGGTCATAGAAAATCAGATTTGACCCATCTCCCAAGCTAATCGCAATCATCCATCTACACCTCTGGCTTCATCAAACTAATCGTTGCAAGCCTGTCCGTCCAAAGTAGCGATGACCACCTTGTTTGGTCTATCCTGCTGTTATGTGCGGTTGCAACAACATTATGCCTTTCAAAAAGCAAGAACCTAGAGCACTGGATAGATCCTACAACTCTCATTGATCGAGCTTCAATCATCCAATAGACACAATCATGATCAAGCAACTTTTGCAACCCAAAATAAAGCTCTCCAACTCTGTTTCCTCTAATGGCTTGTATAGCAGTACCGGTGACTGTCAATGGATTCTCGAGCATTCAAAAACTTAAAGAGCATTGTTGACTACCACCAAATCAATTGCACCAATTTATATCTATTTCGAGATTGCATCTTTTTCTGGTACTTTGGCAATGGGCTTTCTCTGTTAGAGGTGATCGAGAGCATTAAATCTAGTAATGGAGGCATTTGTGGAGACGCATGTTGATAAATACATGTAGAAAATAACATACGACAGCTATCTATACAAGAAAGTAGTGCCTGAGAATCCAACAAGTCCCAATCGTGGATGATGGCGAGGAACTCATTGATGATCTAGAGGAAGGCAACAAAGTTGGTGGCGTTGGACTAAATAGCGTGATAGAGGAAGAAAAAGGAGGAGACGTGACATTCAAGGTATTTAGCCATGTGAAGTTTTCTGCAATAGATTGGACGAAAGTGGAATGCAGATTTCGACGAACGGAGGTATTACAGCTAGTTTTAGGCAATTTCCAAATTAACAGAAAAAAAATATGCAAGTATCAATCAAGTCCATTAGCCCTACTTGACAAAATGTGACGGCGAGACATCGAAAGAATTAGGGGTGAAGTGTTGACTGAAATGTTATAAGTACAAAAAGAATATCAGGTAAATGTTTTATGTATAAGGGAATTTTCACTTAACTTTAATTTTTTTTTAAAAATCTAAATTATTTATCATACTTATCCATATATTTAATTTATGATTTTAAAAACTACATATACTGTAAAATTTTATATACTATATTTGTGTTATAATTTTTTAAAATTTTTTAAAGATAATATATTTTCTCTAAAAAATTTTACTTTTCAAGCCCGCGGGGCCAGATCAAGTCCAAATCCAACAGTAATTGGTTCCTGTCGAAATGAGATTCTATTTTTCATTGATAATTTTTCCAAAAGGAATAGATTAAGGGAGCATTGGTTTTGAAGATCTGGTGGATTGCATATTTTCATCTTATTGATGATTTACAGACGAAAATGAATGGCAAATGGAAATGGAATTATTATGCAATGAGTAATTTTAGCTTTTGGATTGACTTTTATTTTCTCTCTCTACTTTCTTCTATTAATGTTGTTCTTCTCCTTCTTTGTATTTTCTTTTTATAATTCCTTTACCTTTGTGCTGTCTATTTTCTTAGAAATTTAATGGGTGAATTCCATGTGTATTCATGAATTTTTACCAGTAACTCCACTAATTTTTAAAAATTTCAAATATACTTAAGTATTTTGTCTAAAATTTCATTCTTATTTACAACCCTATATGAAACGATGAACATGTCCAAAACCCGATTATGATAAATTTATACATGAAAATTCTCATTCAAGTGATATATGATTTTATACTAGTAGAAGTATGATTTTATAACTATAAAGCATTAAAAATTCATTTGAATATAAATTTTTAGCTTAGACTTATAATTAGAGTTTGGACATATTTATCATTTCACAAATGTACATATGTATAAATAAAATTTTAAGTAAAATGCACGACCATATTTGAAAATTTTATAATATAATTACCATAAGTAGAATTATGGGTAAATTTGATAAATATATGATAAATTTTTTATTTATTTTATAAATGTGTAGAGTTATGTGTATTTAACCTATAAACTAACTTTTACCATTTTTGAATGACTTTAAGAATTTTTTTATTTTTAAACAGGGTAGCATTTTTTAATTTTCTAAGTCAGAAATTATAAAAAATGTCGCTGTGTTTAAAAATTTAAAAATATTTAAAATCATCTAAAAATGATAAAAATTGATTTATAGGTTAAATACACCTAGCTCTATATGTTTATCCAAAAAAATAAAAAAAAATTATTAAAAAAATGGGTCCCATGGCCGGACACACGGGATCCCTTCTCAAAATTTGCCTAAATTTAACATATAAAATTTAGCAGTTGATGTTAGAGTCATGTATTTGATTGGAAAACAAGAAAAAACAGGAGTCATGTTGATTTGGATATGGACAACTCAAGGAAACGATGCCCATATTCTCTTTGATCTCCAAGTACAGCTCAAGTTTCTCTCTCGGAAGCAACATCAGAGCTCCAAGAAACGCGTAGCAAGCGCGCGCACCCGCACACAAACATTTGTGCTTATTTAAATCGGTATGGGTTGAACCAACAACCTCATCAGCCGTTCCTCCGTTTCACTGCCTGGCGCTCCAAACCCATCTCCAAATAGGTACACATAATGGCTACTGCGTGCGCAATTCATTACAGCATCAACGAAGCATTCAGAAAAACCAGTATTATTCAGACGTGCTGCTTCATTCAGCTTCTTCCATGTCTCGCTGATCACAACCGCTACTTCTTCACGTGCAGCCCATTCGGAAATACCCTTTTCGTGCATGTAGCATTGGATGGCTTTGGAGACATCACCTCTAGCCATCTCGTCCTGCATATATTTTCACCCAAATCAGAATGCATTGCTGCAAATATTCTTAAATATCTGTAAATACATTCACAATAAATTCCATATCATAAGCGTAAGCACTGCAATTTACTCTAAATGCTATCCGTATAGAATATCAAAGAATCATGCATGCACAGCCTATAAAGGCCGTGAAGAGGGAGGAGATTAATTCTATTCCATACCTTGGAAGTGCCTAGATCATCGTTTAGCCGGAAAATCAGGCAGCCGAGGCGGATCAGTTCGGCATAGTTCTCTAAGCTGTCTAATCCCTCTTTTGTTACGTTTTCTCCTTGCGTGAAATAAATGTGGACGATCGCGAGGGTAGTGCCAATTGTACGCCAAGAGTGCTCAAGGTATTCATTGATTGTTGGTATATAATTGTTGTTATACCATTTTGCTTCCACTAGATATCCTTTGCATAAATCTGCCCACTGTTGAAGTGAAAAAAAAAAAAGAAAAAAAAAAGTGACTTAGACATATCAATCCGAGGGATTAACTAGTAAAAATACATTGAAACTTGGAACGATGAATAAAATAGTTATTGGAAGAATCCTTGATCAACTACCGCTTTCTTGATATATGGCAGTGCATTGCATCCTAGCTCTTTCAAGGAATGATAAGCTGCTTCATTAACAAAGTTGTAGAGAGCTAGAAAACATAGCTGCATATAATCTGGGAGTTTTTCCATTGCATTAAGATCCCATCTGGAAAAAAAAAAATCCAAAAAGTTGATTAGAAAGTGAAATCCTTGGATGACACATTGGTACTTGCACGTCTCCCAATCAAACTAGAAGCCCAGTTTTATATTTTTTTTGCTTCAATTGCTAGCTTACCTATCAACAGCATCTGTGAACAACTCCAGCTCATCCAATGAACCATAAATATCATAAATATCATCAATTGTCGTTACGAGTTGATTGACTTTTGTGACTTCATGTCTGGCATATCCTAAGTGGGGAGCATGCGCCATGCTAAAATTGAAGAGGTAACACTCCACTATCCGGTCTCTGCTAAAGCTCAGCTTCCTTTGGAGCCCCAACTCATGCCACCATCTTCAATGGGAACAACAAATATTAATGTGCAGATTTTTCTCTAAAACAAATTAAAAGGGTAAATGATTTGCTACGCGATGTAGTCATGGTCGAAGTTTTTTCAGCCAGTACCATCAAGCAGGAAATGAGAAATGTATAAACATATATGAAGGACTGGGCTAGATTTTTTCCAGCTGACATACCCCAGCCATCGACCGCCCATCTATAATCATTGAACCAATCACGTGCACTATCATGTGTAAAAAGAATGAATTAACAGCACCAAATGAATTATCAAAAAAGAGTGCTTCACATGCATGTGGTCTGAAAATGAAGAAAAATGGACATATATATGAATGGATTGATGACCAGAGATTGCATCTCAAAAATCATGTAATCAACGGCGCATGAATTAATTAATGATACCTCGATATGTTTTGCAACTCTTTTTGCAACGTGGATTGCAAGGTATTGAACTCCAGCTTGGCTAGTTCTAGTGCGGCAAGATCGGTGTCACCCGTTTTCTCATATATCTCTATGTACCACCTGGACACCGTCCTTGGATTCCTCCAGTGCAACGGGAGCTCCAGTGCACTACTTATCAGCCTCTGAAGGTTTGGGTTCCCTTCTCCTTCTAAATCCTGGAGACGTCTTTTGGCGAACCCTCTAGCCTCGTCTAAAGTAGTTTCGCCTTGAAAAGAAAGATATGAAGCCTCATACAAGCTCAACAATCCCTTCATGTCCCAAATGCTTTGCTTGAAATTACCTACGTCGTCTCTCAAGCAATTGAACACATCTGTTCCTCCTCTCAAGTCGTAATTAGTAACTAGTGAGTTAATTATTTATATATTTATAATTATCATAAGAGCATTCAATATATAAAAAATTTAGATTATCAAAAGATATATAATTTTATAATTACTTTACAAAGGAGCGAAGGTGCACACACACATACGACATATACCTTGTGAAATTGTGTAACCATGTTGTCTGAGTAGTCTGAACTTGAGGGCTGTAGCATGAAGGTCGTCCTCAATTATCCTCCCTTGGCTGTTGGTGGATATTTTATCCAGCTCTTCCTTAATCTCGCTTTGAAAGAAGTGAGCTATCCCCAGCCGCTGGAGAGTGTCAACAAGCTCCAGGCCTTCCAATTCATTTTTGATTTCGTGGAACGCGTGCCGCATCTGCCCTTTCAACACCTCCATTCGTTTTGCCCTCGAATTGGCCTGCATAAATTAAGTAGTTTTAAAATGCGTTAAGCCCACTTCCCTTAACCATTCATCTTACTTAATTAAAATGATATTCCATGTATCGTAAATAAAAATATTCAATACATGCGTCAAATTACTTGATGTAAAAATGCAACGAATAAAGAAGGGGTCCTGATCTAGTGCACCCGGGTGCATTAACCTTTTTTTTTTTATTTTTTTTTAAAAATTTTAAAATTACTAAAATGTCACTGATTTTCAAAAATCGAAAATAAATATCTAAAATACTCCAAAAATGGTAAAAATTGATACACATGTTAAATACACTTAAATTAATACTTGTATAAAAAATTTCAAAAAAAATTTAAAAAATAAGTTAAAATGACTTCAGTGCACCCAGTTGCACTAAAGCGTGCGCAGGATTGGAATCCATAAAGAAGATGATCATGATATTTTGAGTGTTTTCAAATATTCCATTGACCCCGGTAGACGACAAGGGCCGGAAAGGAATTTGATGCATTAATGTATGTTGGTATATGTATATTAACAATTATGCGTGGACATATAAAAATGAAAAGAAAAATTAAAAAACTCAATATAACTAGGTATATTGAACCTCTACACACCTATGTGTATTAAATCATTACGACATTTAAAAGGGATATAATCCTGTTAGCTGGATTTTTCAATTTATGAAAGCGTTTATTCACTTCTCTTAGAATATAACTATACTTTATCTGATTGTTTATGGTTTAAATTTTTTTTTTTTTGATAAGGAAAAGGATAAACCCTATTTCATTCCTGAGTATTTATCCTTCCATATATGATCAGCAATACAAAATGATGAACCCTATGTCATTCCAGAATATTTATGGTTTAAATGTTCGAAGTATAATATGCTCATGTGTTTGGATGAAACTTAATGTAATATAGAAATAAATAATTGTAAATGCAACACGTGGTTTAAATATTGATTTTATCATTTCTATGGGAACATTTGCAGCCGGCCAAGCATTTCCTGCATAAGGACCCCACCCATGGGAAGACCTTCCCCTGAGAAAAAAAGGATGGCACACGTGGGAAATTTACAATGTGAATACGTTTATTTCAAAGTGTGAGGATATTTTTTTGATAAAATTTAAATTATATGTACACAAAATCTTAATCCATTCTATTAATTTAGTGGATCAACTAATAAAACAAATATAGACATAATTTTTCATTATTTGAAATTTTTGATAATATTTATGTATAAAATATTATTTTTAATAAGATTTCATTGTAATTTGTAAAGTTAAAAAATATATTTATATAAGAAATTATATTATATTATTTACATTTTATATAAACAAGGTACTCTCGATGATAACAATTTTAGTATTTATTTTTGAATTTTTGAAAATATATTTTTATTTTTATTTTTTGAATATAATAAAATCTAATCAGATCTAATAACATCTAACTGCATCTAACTGGATATAACGGGATCTAACTTGTGATACTAATAAGTTAATCCTAATTTATCATCTGTAATATGACCCTATGCACCTTATAAGGTGATTTATACCTTAATTACAGAAACTAAAACTCAAATAATAAGATTTAATAAAATCACCTAAATCTAACGGCATCTAATTGGATCTGACCGCATTTAACTGTATTTAATCATATCTAATTTTTAATATTAATAAATTAATTCTAATTTAACACTTGTAATATGATTCTATGAGTTATTTATACTTTAATTACAGAAATTAAAACTCATATAATATGATTTAATAAAATCACCTAAAATATAATGGTAGCTAACTAGATCTAATAGCGTCTAACTATATCTAACCGAATCTAACTGCATTTAACCACATCTAACGGGATATAACTAGATCTAACTTTTGATATTAACAAGTTAATCCAAATTTAACACTTGCAATATGATACTAGGCCCCCATGTAAGGTTATTTATACCTTAATTATAGAAATTAAAACTTAGATAATAGGATTTAATGAGATCCACCTAAATCTAACGACATCTAAACAAGGCATCCAACTGAATCTAAATGGATTTAACTTTTAGTATTAGTAAGTTAATCTAAATTTAACACTTGTAATATGATAAGCCCTTATAAGGTGATTTATACCTTAATTACATAAATTAAACTCAGATAATAGGATTTAATGAAATTCACCTAAATCTAACGACGTCTAGCCGTACCTAATTGCATCTAACTAAATCTAAGGGGATCTAATTTTTTATATTAATAAGTTAATATCAATTTCACACCTATAATGTGATTCTAGGCACCTTCTAAGGTCAATTATAGCTTAATTGTAGAATTTAGAACTCATAAAATAGGATTAGTGAAAACTACCTAAATCTTATGGCATCTAATCAGATCTAACTTTTGATATTAATAAGTTAAATTCTAATTTAACATCTACAATATGATCCTAGATCCCTTATAATGTCATCTATACCTTAATTATGGAAATAAAAACTCAAATATTATCATTTAATGAAATCCACCTAAATCTAACAATATCTAAACACATCTAACCGCATCTAACATCATCTTATTTTAATATTTTTAAAAATATTTTACATAAATGTGTATTTTGCAAAACATATATACTTAATAATCATTTTAGAGCTATGCAAAAGATAAATTATTTTCATTTTTAATTTAAATAAACATACAAATATGTAATTACAAAAATATAATTTGTGAAATACACAAATTTTTAAGACTAATTTAATAATTAAATATTTTAGATTACTAAAAAATTACTTATGCGAAGTATATGAAAATAATTATTTTGACGAGTTTAGTGTTTTAAATCTGCATAGATCCATTTTATACATTTCTCCCATTGAATAAAAAATAATTTTTTAAATATTTTAACTTGAAAATAAATAATTTTTTTGACTTCAACTTAAAATTGCAATAGCAAATAGAACAATTTAATTTGAAGAACAGAAAAACTTAAAAAATGAAAAAAATAAGAGAATATTTTAAGATATCTAACATCTCTTCTTAATTTACAAAAGTCCATTAAAGATATCAAAAGTTTGTTATTAAAATATCTATTTGTTTATTTATTTCATTAAATTTTCTTTTTATTATTACCGATTCATTAAAAATAAAAATTTATTTTCAAAAAATTTCTCAAATTGAAAAATTAATTCATGCCCACACGCCCTGAAAAATTCATGCCCACTAGATTCTATAAATTTCTACCTAACTCAACTTTCAAGCCAAAATTAATAAAATTCATTTAAAAACATATATTACTTTTAATTTAACATATATTATTTTTATAATAATTGGTCATAAATTTAAATTCTTTATAGTAGGTTTTTATATACAATAGATCTAAGATTTTGTATATTTTTTTTAACACATCTAGTTTGAATATTCTGAAAGTAAACTACATAAATTTATGCATTTTACAAAAAATATAAACTTACTAAACCATTTTAGAGTCGATATTACGGCTACTAAAATAATTAAATTTAGTCGATGGTTGAGATGGTTATAAACAACTATTGTTGGTGCATTTTGAAGAATTAAATAGGCTAAAAAATAATTTTAAAATATTTACTAATTTATTAAATTAATTTGAAGAAAATTAACATAATATTTTGATGGGGTAAATTAAACATCTACAATAACTTGCAGTTTTGAAGTATAGATATAAAATAAGTCAGTTTAAATGGAATCATAATATTAAATGAAATTAAAATCGATTTAAAAATAAAAAATATATTTTTATCCTATTAGATTAATGTAATAAAAATTATATTTTAACTAAGGGTGTGTTTGGTAATGTATAAAATTTTTGATGAAAAGTTTTGGAGAGTAAAAGTTGTCAAATGATGTGATATGATAGGGGTAATGATGAGTAATAAAGAGGATAAAGTTAAAATAGATAGGTTAGTTGTGTGGATAGTTATGTATAAATGATTGAAAAGTAAGGTAGTTGTATAGGAAAATGTGAAAAATAATTAAAAAATATGATAGTTGTGGAGAATGAAAAGTTTTAACTTAACATTTTTTATTAATTTCCAAACACACCCTAAGTAAATCAACATATATATACATATATATTTAATATGAGAAACAAAAATGTGGAATGATCTTTTGAAGCCGGCTTCACAGTGGCCTCCGTAAAGCCAGCCCAAAAACCTATTTTTTAAAAACATTTTTTTGATTTTTTTTCATGGGTAACTAAATCTAGGTGTGTTAAATCTATAAACCAAGTTTTACCATTTTTGGATGTTTTTAAGTATTTATTTTGGATTTTTAAATACAGTGGCATTTCCGTAATTTTCTGATCTAAAAAATTACGAAAATGCCACTGTGTTTAAAAATCCAAAATAAATACTTAAAAACATCCAAAAATGGTAAAACTTGGATTATAGATTTAACACACCTAGATTTACTTACCCATGAAAAAAAATCAAATTTTTTTTTTTAAAAAATAGATTTTTAGGCTGACTTTACGGAAGCCACCGTAAAACCGGCTTCAAAAGATCAAAACTCAACAAAAATAGCCATAAAGACATTTACTCACGAGCTATCCAGCAAAACCGAGCCCCTTGCCAGCAACTACTTCTGGCAAAATCCCATCATAGTCCAAGAAACCTAGCGTCCCACCCATCCGTCAGAAATAAGCAACTAGCACTAAATCGCTAGCCATCGAATTCCATCTCCACCGACTCTCTACAGCTTCTCACAAAATCGTGACATTCTTTCGAAAAAAAAAAAAAATCAAAAATAGCAGCAGCAATTTTTTTATTAAAATTTCGGCAGTAAAACCACCAAAGAAATTCCGCTGTCTCCTTTAATCTCGTCAATATTTTGCAGCCGATCATGGCAGCAGAAAAACATCCGTTCAAGGAACCACCTGCGGCTACGTGTCATCGGAGACTACTGGATGGCCATGGAGAGCTTAAGCCCTAGCTGTTCCCGGAAAAAAGGAGAAAAGGGGAGAGAAGACTGATGCTGGTTCAATGCACTGGGATGTACATAACCCTTTTTTTTTATAAAAAAAAAAATTCATGAAAATGTTAATTTAAATGTATTTAATATGTGTATAAATTTTAACCATTTTTGGAGATTTTTAGATTTTTTCGAATTTTTCAAAATCAGTGGCATTTTTAGTAATTTAATTGTGTAAAAAAAATTTCAAAAAAAAAATTTTAAAAGGGTGAAATACACCTGGGTGCATTGAACCTAGCGGTGCAACTTGGGTTGGGCTCAACCCGAACCTAGCTAGCCGAACCTGAATTGAAATAGTATTGAAATTGCTCCCCGTATAACCGGAGCCCAATTTTCTATGTTCAACCTGAATCTAAATTGAAAGAACTTGAACCTGGGTTGAGCTAAACTCAAACCCGAATTGAAAAAAACTTGACCCGAGTTGAGCTAAACTTGAACCGGAATTATATATAACGCATATATTTTATATTTATTTTATACTCCATATAAATCTATTTCCATTTCCTCATATATATTATATTTATTTTATACCATATATAAACATTATTCCTTCTTAAGTTCAATTATATAATATAATATTTTATATTTTCTTTTAAGAAAAATGAGTTTGGTTTAGTGGTAGTTTCAAAACAAAAAAAACGAAAACTATTTTTAGAACTTGAAATATTGTATTTGGTGTTTTAACTTAACTACTTATGTAGGATGTTATCATTTGGTCGTTTCAATATGATATTAGTAGTTAGATGTTTATTCTAATTGAAATAAATTTGTTGTAATTTATTTGACTTAATACTATGATTGTTGAATTATTTTATTGTGATTAACATTATAAGATTTTTCTTATAATCAGATATTAATGTTTATGTATATGTTTATGATATTAATATTAAATTGCATAATAGGAAAATAATGTAACTTTTCATTTACTAAAACAAGCTACTAGTCTACTCTTTTTTTTTGATAAGTGATTATTAACCTACTTAATATAAAGAGAATGTTTGAATGAGATTTTTCTTATTTAAATTCTTAAACACTCTTGAATTTTTACTTGAAAATAAAAATATCATTTTTAATTTTTTTAATGATAGATTTAAAGTTGAATAAGTATAAGATAGAATAATTTCAACCCAAATTATAGCCCGAAACTTAACCCGAACACGAATTTCAAAAATAAGATTAATATTTATGTTTATAAATAGGGTTACGGTTGGGATGAGGTTTTAGAAATAGGGTTAGGTTGAACCCGAGTTGCACCCCTAATTGAACCAGCATCCTGAGAAGACAGGCTTGTGCGAAATACGTGTACTGCCCTTCCAAAATATGCCACTCTTTCCAAATTTTTAAGATGCAAAAATTAACCCGACAATCTCAACCACCCAAAACATGTTCCCATGGGTTGGTGGCCTTCTTGTTTATTACATTCTCTCCCTCTGGAGGCCCAATTTATGGAAAAGTGTTCCCATGAGAAAAAATAGAAAGTAATGGTAATTTAGTAAATTGACAATATGAGTATATTTGTTTGAAAATGTGAGTAGATTTGGTTTTTTATAACATTTGTTTTAAATATACAAGAAATTTCAGTTCATTCCATTCGTTTTGGTGGATCAACTACTAAAATATATGTAAATATTTTTCATTATTTGACATTTTGTAAAAATATTTTTGTAGAAAATATTATCTTTTACTAAGATTTCATTATAATTGATAAAGTTGAAAATATATATTTTATATTAAAAAATTGTTATATTATTTAAAGTTCATATAAATAAGGTTCTCTCACAGATAACAATTTTAATGTTTATTTGTAAATTTTTAAAATTAAATAATTTTTTTTACTTTTCGCATCTAACTGCATTTAACTACTTCTTACAGCATCTAATTACTTCTTACCACGTCTAACCGAATCTAACCACATCTAAACATATCTAACCAAACCTAACCACATCTAACTGCATCTAACCTTATTTAACTTTCATTTTGTATATGTTAAATGTAATTTAATAGTCATGATGTGATTTTGTACTCTTCATAATGTCATTTATGCCCTTAGTACATAATTTAAATTTTAATTGATAGAATTTAATAATTATAATTAAATTAAACGACATCTAATCACATCTAACAATACCGAACCACATCTAACCAGACCAAATTTTTGATATTAATAAGTTAATCATACTTTAACACCTGTAATATGATCCTAGGCTCCTGATTGGATCATTTATATCTTAATTTTCAAAATTAAAATTCACATAATATGATTTAATAAAATTCACCAAAATCTAACCACATCTAATATCATCTAACAGCATCTAACCACATCTAATTTTTAGTAATAAGTTAATCTTAATTTAACACCTATAATATGATTATAGGCTCCTATTAGTTTATTTATACCTTAACATCCAAAATTAAAACTCAAATGATATGATTTAATAAAATTAACTTAAATCTAACAATATCTAACCATGTCTAACCACATTTAATTGTATTTAATAGCATCTAACTGCATCTAATTTTTTATATTAATAAGTTAATCCTAATTTAACACTTGTATTATAATCATATGCTCCTTATTAGGTCATTTATACTTTAATATCCAAAATTAAAAATCAGATACTATGATTTAATAAAATCCACATAAATTTAACCATATCTAACCGTGTCTAACCGCATCTAATTATGTCTAACCACATTTAACTTCGTCTAATCGCATCTAACCGGATCTAATTTTTTATATTAATAAGTAAATCTTAATTTAAAACCAGTAATATAATCATAGGCTCCTGTTTAGGTAATCCATACTTTAATATCTAAAATTAAAACTCATATAATATAATTTAATAAAATCCACCTAAATCTAGCCGCATCTGACCGCATCTGACCGCATCTAACTGTATCTAACCGCAATTAACTACATCTAATTTTTTATATTAATAAGTCAGTTCTAAGAGTATCTAAATTAAAGTAATTAAATAAATATAGATATTTAATTTAATCAATATAGAATTATCAAAATTATCTAAAATAATATTCTTATAATTTATTTAAAATTTTTAAAACATATTAACCATTGAATTTTATTTTAAAATTTTAAAAATATTTTTAAACTAGATGAAAATAATTATTTTGATTAACTTAGTTTGTATCTACATTAATCTTTATTGTAATACCGTATTGTTGATTTAAATTAAATTAAATCAATATAAAATTATGGATTTAATAAATATTTGTGTTAAATAGAATTATCTTGAAATGAAGCTCCAATCAAAATGATTACAATTTTAATTAATTCAAACTGGTGTTGCTTATTTTTTAAATCAAAATATCTAAAATATCATAATAATAAAAATTATACCAATCATGTCATATTGCTATTAATTTGTAGGGTAAGTCTGCATAAATTTTTAATAAAAAATCTTATGCATGTTAAAAATATTAAATTAAATAAAATTAAATATTTACTTGAATTTAAATAAATATCATATCAATTATCATAAATAAAATATAAAAAAATGAGCGTAGCAGAAATGAGAATGTTAAGGTGGATGAATGGTAAAACAAGAAAAGATAAAATTAGGAATGAAATAATTCGAGAAAACTTAAAAGTGAAACCAATTCGTGATAAAATGAGAAAAAATCGATTAAGATGGTTTGGTCATATTAAAATGAGGCCTAAAGTAGCACCGCTTAGGAAAACAGAGTCTATCCAAATAAGAGGTGGTAAGAGAATGAGAAGAAGACTCCAAAAAAATGAATGAAAGTAATTAAACAAGATTTAAAAATATTACAAATTATAAAAAATTTAGTCTTTTTATGTGCATATTTACATACATCTCAGCACATATTACACTAAAGCTCTAAGACATTCATATAAATCGAGAGACACACAGCTCTCCAAAGAAATTTGGAGACAGCTTCCACCAACCGAAAGGGAGACCAACGCTCCCACAACAATTTTTTTCCTCGAAATCCCAAGGTGGGATTCGAACTTTAGACCTCTGCTCCAGATGCTCCACCAACAGCAGGGTCAACCAACCGAGCTAGTCTCGGTTGGTTTAGAAAATTTAATCTTAAGTCACCAAGAATGGCGTAACAAAATCCATGCAGCCGACCCCACCTAGGTGGAAAATGACTTATGATTATGATGATGATGATCAATTATCATAAACATGACCAATTTATTATATTAAGCTATTTTGAAACCTTAGTATGTTAAATTTACAAAAACCTATATGATTTAGTCTTCTTAGAAGATATTCATTCCAATAGAAAATTATTAAAATTTAATTAAAAATAAATACTAATTTATAGCAAATTAGATCTAAATAAATTAAATGCTATTAACATGCATGTACATGTACTGAACGATGATGCACACATGCATGTCAGCTCGTGCATTAATTTGGATGATTTTAATTTCGAAAATTTGATGATGCTGCGATTAATTAAATAAGCTGTCCTCAGACATCATATCCTATTTACGTATGTAAAGAAATTGTGTATATATAGGAGGGTGATCAGGGACACCAGGGAGCATTAAGCCTCAATGCTCCTGGACGCATATACTTATTTTTTAAATTTTTTTTCAAACTTTTTCGTGAACTTATTAATCTAAGTGTATTTATCATATATATAAATTTTTACCATTTTTGGAGATTTTTAGATAGTTATTTCATATTTTTAAAAATCAATGGTATTTTAGTAATTTTAAATTACTAAAATGCCACTGATTTTTAAAAATCCGAAATGAATTTATAAAAATGTCAAAAAATGATAAAAATTGATATACATGTTAAATACAATTAGATTAACATTCATGTAAAAAAAATTTTAAAAAATAAAAAAATAGGTGTATGCACCCGAGAGAATTGAGGCTCAATGCTTCTGGGTGCACCTGATCACCCTCTATATATATATATGAATGTAATAAAAAATTAGATATTAGGATTACATTCTTAGATTTTATATGAGAGTAATAAAATTTTAAGATGAAAAGTTTTTGACTCAAAAAATCTTCAACAAAACTTTCATTATTTAATGGTAAAATGGATGCTCCAACCCACCAGCCTACCCGCATGCACATTAGTATATTGATAATTATATTAAAAAATAATTTATAACTCTAGAAACAAATTTATCTAAAATAATACTCTTGCGGTTTATATGAAGAATTAAAACATATCACTCATTGAATTTTATTTTTAAAATGAATTATAAGTGATTGTTTCATTTTAATGCATATTAAACTTTTCTAATTTATAAAAATTCGTGAATAATATTTTAAAGTTTTATTATTAAGTTTTATGTATAATACACCAAAAATTTAATCAAACAACTTAAAACTCATAGACGATTATCATGAGTAGTAATGTACTGAAAAGGCAGTCATATGTAAGTCATATATAAAACTCACTTCATAATCACTAGTAAGTGATTTCACAAATTCGTAGTCCCAAATACCAGGCTGGTAATTAGCAGACCTCCGAGCAATTTCATGAGGCTGGCGTGCACTGCATCGTGGAGTTTGGCTCACACGGAGATAATGACGCCCAATTCCGGCAACGGGGCTTACTTTTGCTGGTAGTACTGGTACTGGTATTGGTAGGCATGTTGAGGCGACAGATAACAACGGCAATCGAAAGGAGCTAGATGACAATGCCATCGTCGCGTCTACGAATGATGGTGCTCTATCTTCGCAGAAAATACCCATGGCTCTATTTATAGCATAGAAGAATGAGAAAACTACACTACCGGTTTCCATTGTCCGTGGAAAACACCTAAAAAAATTATATTTTTGTTTGTTTAATTTTAAAAATCTCACCCGACATATTATTATAATGGGGAAGCTGGGGAAGGTCGGCTTCTGCTCTGTAATTTGCAGAGCAGCAATTGATGACGGAGCGCCTCTGGATTAAGGATGCTCGTTGCCGGATTGGAAGAGTATCATTGACAGATTCATGCATGTGGAGGTTTGGAGAGGCGGATGGACCGGAGTTCGCGGAATCTACTCCGTCGATTAGCTTTCATGCTCCGGACGCTTTTTATGCTGGAAAAAAAAAATCATGGTAGTAATGTAATATTTTTGTTCATTGAAAATTATAGACAGGAATTAATAAAAATAATATAATTCCGCGTATGATTGCGCTGTTGCGTCATTTTGTCGAGCATTTCTAATCCATTCCGCTGCTGATTACGTGAGTTACTTTTTCAAATGATTATTATTGTTTACGACCTTTTTCCGTAATAATTCGGAATAATTATTGGACAATTTCAAATCGCGAATTCAACATTAATTAAAATGGATTGGATAGATCTTTATTCAATATCTTGTTGGTTATCTGTTACTTTCGAAATCTGCAATTTTCAACAAAATCCAAGATCGAGGGAAAAGCTGGTACAAGCAATCGCTGATGCGGCGGGGGAATCTAGCAAGTGGTTAGAAAAATCCATTCCACACGTCTTGTCATTTTTCCGTACGAAAAGTCAAGTGAAGAAAATAAATCGATGTAAGCAAAATAATATTAAAATCTACAAATTAGTTCAACAACTAATTATATATAAGTAATTAAAAAGTAAGTTAATTATATAAAAATATACGAAAAAATAATTAAAAAGTACTATAATTATATTGCATGGAGGCCAATACAGAGGGAGATGGTGAAAGATATTAATGGCTACTAATGTTCATTGAGGCTGGATTTGACAGATGAAAACGTTGGAACAGAGGTCGGTGATTGCAGAAGGGACGATCTGTGCTGGACTAGGCTTAAAATTCATGGTTGCTGCAGTTTTTAAGGAAGATGGCAATGGTAGGGAACTTCTCGGATTTGGATCGCCAGTCATGCTGAAGTTATGTACCGTCTAGAGTTTTTCAATACATTTTATGAATCTGCCATTGCCTAACAACGCAGCATTGATTTTGCCTTGCTTTCTTTCTCGGATATCGGATTTGGGATGTAAACAGGGTAGTTCTCAACCCGAACCCAAACAACCCAACCCCAGCCCCGTTTATAATATTTTATAGATTAAACATTTTGGAAAAAATATGTTTTAAAATTCGAATTGAACGGACCTAATTTCAAAAATGATTTCATATATTAGCACACAATACATAAGATTAACTAGATATTATTGATTTGAAATAAGATTATTAAGCAATTATTTTATTGTAAAAATTATAAATTGAGAAGTATTCATATAAAAAGGATTAGGAAACGTTTGGTAATCACTAAAAGTGGAAAATTGTGATAAATGGTGGGAGAACATTTCCCAAAGCAGCTATTAATTCAATCAATCATTACATTTTTTTCAGTTTTACCCCTACACTTCACTCACTTTTTCTACTAACTACATCCATAAAGTCTATTTATTCTAATTTTATCTCCATCATTTTATTCTATTTATCTTTTCTATTTCCTACCCCGTCCCACAATCTCACAAAATTTCTCATTTCCAAATGCCCTCTTAATTTTTATTCTTTCATATAAATTTATATTTAAAATAAATTTAATTAAACAAAATATGTCTAAATATTATATATTTATCAACTCAATTTTTAACCCAAACAGAATCGGTTTCTAAATGATTAAAATAGGATTTGGTTAACGTGTGAGAAATACAGTTGAATTGAGATTTTACAAGGTAAGTTAGGCTTATGTTTACACCAACCCAAGTAATCAAATCTTATTTACCTCTCGGGACAAGATTGGGATGAAAGAGAAAGCGTAAAGTGAAATGGGAGATCTCACATGAGGTGCATAGAAAAGAAAACATTACTTTTTATTTTATTTTATTTTTATCCGTGGCCAAATGAGTGCATAGAAGGAAAGATGGTTACATTTGCAAAGAAATTATTCACGGAAGCTAGAAAGAAGTTACCTTAGTGGTAACTTAAGAGGTTGATAATTAGTCTATTTAGATTCATTTGCTTTTTTGATTAGGGGTGTGTTTATTTAGGATAAAAAGGTGTCAACTAAAACTTTTCACTCTCCATAATTATTCTATTTTTTAATTATTTTTTCACAATTTTTTATACAAACTAAACTACCTTACTTTTCAATTATTTCTACACAACTACCCATACAACTAACCTATATATTTTAATTTTATTCTCTTTACTCCTCATCATTACTCATATTATATCACATCACTTTCTATTGATTTGACAACTTCTACTCCAAAAACTTTTCATCAAAAGTTTTACCTCCAACCAAACACACCCTAGGAGTCTTACCTGTATACTTCTTGAAAATAGAAGATTTTATAATTTTTAAAGATTTTTTATAAATTTATTATTATGAGTAAGATTAAGGTTGTGAAAATGCTAAATTATTATATTATATGAACATCAGTAAAAAGAAAAAAAAAGAAAAAAAAGAAAAAGAAGCCAGTGGAAAAAGTCAGGCGATCATTTTTATTCTACGTTTAATGCTGTGAACCGTACTCGTGTAATTTTCTACATATTAATTGTAAAGTGGGCGGCCGCCGTGCAAATAGCAGTAATTTGAACACCTATTTACACGCTGCAGGACAGCTAGAAAACCACGCTGGTGTACGGCATCTGCAGATTTTTAAAACCCAACCCTACCTTTTTTTTTTTTTTTTTTTTTTTTTTTTTTTTTTTGTTTGTTTGTTTGTTTGTTTGTTTGTTTTTGCGATTTCAAGTTTTCAACGTGAATTGGGAGGAAACGTATGCCAACCCTTTTTAGCGGCCAGAATTTGATTGAAAGCTTCTAAAAATCCGTTTTCCCGCAATGTCTCAACAACCGTTTCAAGTTTTCAACGTGATTTGGGAGGAAACGTCTGCCAACCACTTTTAGCAGCAAGAATCGGATTGAAAACTTCCAAAAATCAGTTTTCCCACGGCGTCCCAACAACCGTCTCGATCTACGGCTTGCAAGCTGATTTGGCAAAAACCTTTTCCATTTACTTAGCTTTATAAAATATGTTTAGTTAGAAACACGATAAAAAAATTTAAAATAATTAGTTGAACTGATTAAGACGGCTGAAGTTCGTTAATTAACTAACGTACCTTTTGTTTTGGATAATTATAATGAACTATAGAGAAGATTGCTTTTCATTTATGTTACATGTTTCTGTATCTGGATTGCTGAAACTACAATTAAATATATTTTTACTTAATGAACATATGCTATACAAGTTTCTGTAGTCATGCTTAATTTAATGTCATCTACACAACCGAAGCATTTCAATGTTATCAACGAACCATTTCGGCTACTTTAACGATTAAATTGAAATTCAAACACTTATTTTTGTCTATATATAATGGATTTATGAGAAAGTCTGGTGGATTTTCCCGTGATGTATCTTCGGTTAAAAAAAAAAAAGATAAGTCTTCCATAGGCGTACCTGCTTAAAAATATATAACAATGTGTAAATTTTCAAAAAATACTTAAATCCATCATATATGCATTAAAATATTATAATATTTCGTGAAATTATTGATTTAAATAAAAGTAATATTTGGGATCGTTAAGTAATGAAGTAAGAACTTTAAAAAATTGATTCTTAAAGCAATAGTCCCAAAAGTAGCAACACATAAGACTATTGCATCGACATATCCCCAACGAGTGCTCAGCTTAATAGACTCGAATTGGGGAACCATTTCGGATTTTGTTTGTACCACACATGCCTGAAATATCATAATTAAAATTAATACATTTCATAACCCTAGAATGCAAACAGACGAAAAAAATACAAAATTTGTAGCAATTCTAAACATAACTTCTACGGTACAGAAATACATCTATCAAAACTGTTTTCATACACTCAGCCAAAGAATATTTTTAATGCTTGCAACCAAACATAGCAGAATTGTTATCAACACGTTATGGTCTTTGCATATGAAAAGTGCATGCATCAAAAGCAAGGCAAAAGTAATAAGCCCAATTCACAATCACAGTCAATGACGCAACATCCATCCAAAAGGAAGCCAACATTTCTCATCATCGCCATGAATTTCCAGAATAGCCATAAAACATAAATGGCTTGTCACTGTCAAGTATTTGTTCCACTTCTAGATTACTTTCAGCATACTTCAGAGGTGAGAAATGTTACAACAAGGCGTCATCATCATCTTATTCATATAATTGTCGACATCCTCATATCACGTTGAAAACAGAAATGTTACTGAATTGATGTATACATTGGATTTTGGATGTGCATGATCAAATTGAAATGAAGTAGCATAGATTTATCTTCAATAGTCATTCCTTGTAACGGCTACCCGTTTTAAGAAACGGTGGGATTTATGGGCCATGCAGGTTCCGCTTTAAAAAAAAAAAAGAAACAGTGGGATTTATGGCAATTAATCTCAGTCATTTAGCAACTTATTAGTATAAGAAGGGGTGGGTTGTGTTATTTAAAAAAAAAATTAGCGGAAGAACAAGGGAGGAAACAGTGATTAAGGAGGAAGAAGGTAAGTTGAATAGAATTTTTTATCCAGCATGAAAATTACATTTGCTATGAAGTGCAAACATTACTTTTGTTGACTTCTCTGCCAGATAGTTGGGAAACCTTGGTTATTTCACTCAGTAACTCTGCTCCTAATGGTGTTGTATCAATGGATGTGGTGAAAGACAGCATGTTTAATGAAGAGGCAAGACGGAGAGAGCAAGGTGCATTCGCCAATTCTAAAGCACTAGTTACAGAAAACAAAGAGAGAAATCAGCATAGATATTCTTGCAATAATAATGATCGTGACAAGTCTAAATGGGATCGCGATAAATCGAGAGAGAGATCAAAGTCAAGAGGAGTCAAATACTATCATTATGGTAAGCTTGGACATGTAATTAGAGAATGCAGAAAGTTGAAAAGAAAGGAAGAATATAAAAAGAAAAATGAAGAAAACAAAGATGACACAGAAAAAGCAGCAGTTGTATTCGAAGATATGTTGTCATAGCTTGTGATGTTGATTGCTTTGTCAATGATGTGCCTACATGGATAATAGATTTTACAGCTTCTTCACACGTTCCTCCATGTAAAGAGTTCTTCTCATCTTACACTAGCGGAGATTTTGGCTATGTAAGGATGGGAAATGATGGCAGATGCAAGATTCAAGGTATTGGTGATGTTTGGCTAGAGACAGACATGGGATGCAAACTGGTGTTGAAATGTGTCAAGCATGTTCCAGAACTTCGGTTCAATCTAATATCTACAGGATAATTAGATAATGATGGATACTATCATCATTTGGTGGTAGTAAATGGAAACTGACGAAAGGTTCTCTTATTTTAGCTAAGAGAAATAAGACTGACATTCTTTACAGATCTAATATGAAGATTGCTAAGGGAGAAGTGAATGTAGTGGAGCACGAATCCTCCTCAGAGCTATGGCACAAGCGACTTGGCCACATGAGCGAGAAAGGTTTGGATATTCTTGCTAAAAAGCAATATTTGCCTAAAGGTTTACCTCTAAAATCATGCATTGATTGTTTAGTTGGAAAACAACATAGAGTTGCATTTCATAAATTCCCTCTACATAGAAAATATGATTTACTTGATTTGGTGCATACTGATGTGTGTTCTATGGGTGATAGAACTCTTGGTGGTGCTATATATTTTATCACTTTCATTGATGATCATTTTAGGAAAGTATGGGCCTATGCAATAAAGGCCAAAGATGAGGTTCTAAGTATCTTCAAGCACTTCCATACTAGTGTTGAAAGAGAAACAGGAAAGAGATTAAAATGCGTTCGTGCTGACAATAGTGGTGAATACAGAGGACCGTTTGAAAGACACTGCAGTGAATATGGTATCAGACTTGAGAAGACAGTTCCCAAGATGCCTCAACAGAACGGTGTGATAGAGAGAATGAACAGAAGTATTTGCGAAAGAGTCAGGTGTATGCTCTCTCATGTAAAATTATCAAAGTCTTTCTGGGGTGAGGCAATGAGAACTGCAGTTAATTTGATTAACCTATCTCCTTCAGCTCCTTTGGACGATAAGATTCCAGAAAAGGTATGGAGAGGAAAAGATATTTCTTATGAGCACTTATAGGTATTTGGTTGCAGGGCATTTGTTCAAATTTCCATGGATGAAAGATCCAAGCTGGAGAGTAAAATCAAGCAGTGTATCTTCCTCGGCTATGCGATGAAGAATTTGGTTATAGATTATGGGATCTTATTGACAAGAAGATTATCAGAAGCAAGGATGTAATCTTCTTTGAAGATAAAAAAAATCGAAGACTTTGAGAAGATTTAAAAGGCAAAGTCTTCAGCAAAAGGCCCTGTTGGTTTGATTTCGTGTACTCCACCTATTGTGCATACAGGAAATGGGAGAAATATACCAAATGCTACACCAGAGCAACCAGATGAGCAAGTTGCTCCATAGCCATCGGTTGAGACTCAATTGAGAAGGTCTGTAAGACAACGTCGGCCATCAGAAAAGTATCCTCCTCATGAATATGTGATGCTTACTGATGAAGGTGAACCTTAAAGTTATCAGGAGGCAGTGTCCCATGAACGTAGTGAAGAATGGATGGACGCCATGCAAGAAGAGATGAATTCCTTGCATGAAAACCATAAGTATGAACTAGTTAAATTACCTGCAGGCAAGAGAGCACTCAAGAACAAGTGGGTTTTCAGATTGAAAGCAGATGAAAATAGCTCACGGCCAAGATACAAGGCAAGATTGGTTGTGAAGGGATTTAGTCAAACAAAAGGTAATGATTTTCATGAGATCTTCTCACCCGTGGTAAAGTTGAATTCAGTCAGAGTTGTTCTAAGCCTGGCAGCTAGCATGGATCTGGAGATTGAGTAGCTTGATGTAAAGACAACATTTCTTCATGGTGATTTGGAGGAAGAGGTATATATGGAGCAGCCTAAAGGTTACAAGGTCAAAGGAAAGGAGGATTTAATGTGTAAATTAACAAAGAGCCTATATAGACTTAAGCAGGCACCAAGACAATGGTACACAAAATTTTAGTTCTTTATGAGACAACACGGATATAGTAAAACTACGTCTAATCCGTGTGTATTTATTAGAAAATTTTCCACTAATGATTTTATTATTCTTTTGCTATATGTGGATGATATGTTGATTGTTGTCATGATACTAGCAAGGTTCAAAGATTAAAATTGCAGTTGAGTGAATCCTTTGCTATGAAGTGTTGGAAACAATGCTTCAAAACAAAATAAAATTGACCAAAGATTAAGTTTTGATGATTAACAACAACTAACTTGAGTATATTTAAAGGACTAATGAGTTTGCCATTTGTTATAAGGAACTTAAGTAGCCAAGTCGATCCCCAAGTCGACTTGGACTTCGACTTAGGGTGAAGTCGATCCCAAAGTCGACTCAACTATCGACTTGAGAAAGAACCTCAAAGGCAAAATCAACTTGCAGGTGAAGTCGCATCCCAAGTCGACTTCACATGCGACTTGGGAAGCCAAGTCGCAAACGAAGTCGACCTCGCTATCGACTTCAATTGTGAAAAACTGTCCAGAGCTGAATTTTGGGGCACGAAGCTACCCAAGTCGCAGGCCAAGTCGACTCCAGGTGCAACTTGGGTGAAGTCGCAGACAAAGTCGACGTCATCCGCGACTTGAGAAGTTCAGACTTCAAAGATGCAGTTTCAAAGCCTATTCAAAGAATCTCTGACTCAAGTTCAAAGAAAAGATTCAAGATGGAGATCAAATTAAGTCTATCAAGTTTTAAAGACCAACTAAGTCAAATACAAAGCAAGGCGCATGATTCAACCAAGCAGGACTCAAGCTCTCCTAAGAATCACAAGATTCAAGACAATCCAAGATAAACCAAAGGCAAGGACTAAATGAAGAAAGCCAAGCAAGCTAGAAGCAAAATCAAATAAGGATCAAGGCATTATTGGCGAAGATCAAGTCAAGTCGCAACCCAAGTCGACTCCATGATCGACTTGAGTTGAAGTCGGAAGCCAATGTCGACTCAAGACTCAGACTTTGAAACTGATAAGGTGAAGTCGCACCCGAAGTCGACTTCACCTGCGACTTGGGTCAAGTCGATGCCCAAGTCGACCCTGACTGAAACTTGAAGTTGCGACGGAGAAGCGAAGTCGCACCCGAAGTCGACTCCATCTGCGACTTAGACGAAGTCGCATCCGAAGTCGACTCCACATGCGACTTGGGTCGCAACGGTCGGATTTTATTCAAACGTTGGCGCATTAAATGCGCGCCACCTACCCTCTAACGTTCGGATACCGTCCAAAATTATAAAAGGCATTCATGGTGGACGAGGGAAGCAGCTGAGAATCATTAAGTGTGCACAACTACCATCTACAAGAGCTTTAAAGAGATCAAGCCAATTAAAGAGGAAGAACTTTTCTTCAAACTGCAAGAGCTCAACTACTGACCATTCAAAGCCAATTCAACAAGTTCTTCTCTGCGCCAAACTGTTTCTACACACCTGTAAAGTGTAGTTTTCTTATTGTTTCTTTTGTATGTGTTGAACTTGATTTAGTTTGAGGAACTAAGATCAAGTGTAAGCAAAGTAGTGTGTGATTGGAGTGTAACTCATCACCTACTTGTGTTGTGATTTGTTGATGCCTCCTAGAGCTGGAATCTAGAAGAGAGCAGTGGCTCTAATTGTATTGAGAGAATACAATAGTGGAACCCAAATCACAAGGAGTGTGAGTTTGGAAGAGTGGAGTAGGAAGGTTGCCCGAACCACTATAAAAATCCTGTGTGCTTGATTTATATTCCTACTCTCTACATTATATTATTTTCATTTCATTTCTTCATTAAGGGGACTAGATTAATCCGAGGTTAAGTTTCTGTTATAAATTTTAAATACCCAATTCACCCCTCCCCTCTTGGGTTTTGCCATCAACTCGGGACCAACAAGTGGTATCAGAGCAGGTCTTTGAGTTTACCAAAGAGATCTTATTAATATGGCATCCCAATCTACTTCCGTTCCCGCATTTGCTGAAGGCCAATCCTTTACAAGGCCACCGTTGTTTGATGGGAACAATTTTGTATATTGGAAGCTTCGTATGAAGCAACTCATCATGGCTACCGACATGGATTCTTGGATTGCTATCCAAGATGGAGTAATATTGCCTACCGATGAAAGAGCTTCCAAATGGACCGATGAGGAAGTAAGAATTATTAAGAGCAACGCCAAAGCTATGAATTCTTTATTTTGTGCTCTTAGTGCTTCTGAATATGATAGAGTATCCTCTTGCTTAACCGCCAAAGAGATATGGGATACGCTAACCTCTATCTATGAAGGAACTTCTCAAGTCCAAGGGACGAGAAGAAATATTTTGATTGGAGAACTGGAAAACTTTAGAATGGTAGAAAGAGAAAATATTTCTAAAATGTTTGCTAGATTCTCGAAAATTACTAATGCTCTAAAAGGTCTTGGAAAGGCTATATCTGAATCTGAGCAGGTCATGAAGATTTTAAGAGCTCTACCCGAATCATGGACTCCAAAGATCACTGCAAGAAGAAGCCAAGGACCTTAACACGCTAAAACTTGAAGACTTAATTAGCTCACTCATGTCACATGAGCTAATTAAGTAAAGAAATGAGGATCAACACAGAGGCAAAAAAGCAATTGCTTTGAAAGCCGCACAAGACACAGATGACTCCTCTTCTTTTCAAAACGACGACGAAATCGCCTTACTCACAAAACGTTTCAGAAAATTTGTGAGGAAAGGCAAAAATTTCAGAAGCTTCAGGGAAAGAACTCCCAGAGAGAAGAAGAAAGAATCAACCAAATGCTACCGATGCGGCGGTTCGGGACATATGCAAGCTCAATGTCCAACTCTCGAAGAAAGCAAGGTAAAAGAACAAAGAAAGGATCGAGGGGACAATAAAAGATTCCAAAGATACAAAGAAAGAGGCATGTACGTGAATGACGAGGAATCTACAACGAGTAACTCCTCAACCGACAAAATCGAAGCGGAAGAATGTGCAAGAATCTGCTGCATGGCACAAATCGAGCAAGAAGAACAAACTACCTCAACAAAATGCACAAGCAATGAAGAGGTAAGTTCCAAACTCTCCCATTCTAAATCAAGTTATTCTTCTTTTCAAGAATGCCTCAAATGTACTGAATTAGAAGAACTACAAACTGCATATGATTCATTATATGAAGAAATGAAGAAATTAGGAAGCAAGTTTACAATTAAAAAGAAACAATGTGATGCAGTAATAATTGTAAATGGTAAACTTGCAAAGAAATTAGACAAAATGAAAGAAGAAAATAATTTGCTGAAAAAGGAGAAAGAATCGTTAAATGAATCATTAGCTAAGTTCTCTAATCCAGGAGAAAGTGTTAAAATGTTTCTGAATATGACCTCCCAAACACATAAAAGAGGTCTTGGATATCATATATTTGAGCAAGGAGAAAGTAGCAAATCAAATGTGCAAATACTTGAGAAATATCAAACTAAAACTGCATCTATATACAAGCCACAAAAGAAAAATTTTAAGTCGATTAGAAGACCAACGATTGAACCATTGCATACTTGGAGGCCTACTCCAAGATTACCTATGACTTGTAATTTCTGCAATAAACTGGGTCATAAAACTTACAAATGTAATTTTAAGAAATTATATGACCATGGTGCAAAATTAGTTTGGGTTCCAAGGAACACAAGATTTGGGCTTTCCAAGTTAGAACAACAAAGATTGATTTATATTACTAACCCAAATGGACCCATAAAATGGGTACCAAGGAGATAAGATTTACTTGCTTATTTTTTCAGACATGTTTTAAGGCAAAGGCAAATAATGAATGGTTCATGGATAGCGGTTGCTCAAGGCATATGACCGGTGAAAGAAGCTTATTTCATAAACTTAAGCCTTGCAACGATAGAATGGTTGCCTTTGGCAATAATGAAAAAGGTAAAATTAAAGGTAAAGGAAATATACATAGTATTTCAAATACAAGCATGGAAGATGTTTTGTTTGTTGAAGGACTCAAACACAATTTAATGAGCATTAGCCAATTATGTGATAAAGGATACAAAGTTGTGTTTGAATCATCTATATGTAATGTATTTGATGGAGAACATATCATGTTTAGTGGTAAAAGATATGGAAATGTATATTTGGTTTCACTTGATGAATTAAATGGTCAATGTCTAATGGCCATTGATAATGATCCATGGGTTTTGCATAAAAGGCTTGGACATATAAACATGGGAACCCTATGGAAAAAGAGTTTGGTAGAAGGATTACCAAGATTGAAATATGACAAGGACAAGATTTGTAAGGCATGTCAATTATCAAAACAACCCAAGATGCCTTTCTCTACCAAAAAGGAAATTTCCACCACTAGGCCACTTGAATTGCTACACATGGATCTATACGGGTCATCCGACATTTTAACCATTGGTGGAAAGAAATATGTATTTGTCATAGTAGATGATTTTTCAAGATTTACATGGATAATTCTCTTAGCTAGCAAAGATGAAGCTTTCTCTATGTTTTCAACTTTTGTAAATTTGGTGCAAAATGAAAAACAAAGTATTATTGTGACCATAAGAAGCGATCATGGTGGCGAATTCGAAAACAAACGATTCATAGAATATTGTAATGAAAAAGGAATTCACCACACATTTTCTGCACCAAGAACTCCATAACAAAATGGAGTAGTTGAAAGGAAAAATAGAACTATACAAGAGATGACTAGAACTATGCTAAATGAGAGCAATCTATCCAAGAAATTTTGGGATGAAGCTGTAAGTACAGCTTGTCATGTATTGAACCGTGTTACCATTCGAGCAATCTTGAAAAAGACCCCATATGAACTATGGAAAGGAAGGAAACCAAATATCTCTTATTTTCATGCTTTTGGATGTACATGTTATGTTTTGAACAATGGAAAAGCCAACTTGGGTAAACTAGATACTAAAAGCGATGAGGCTATATTCCTTGGTTATTCATCAAATAGCAAAGCATATAGAGTATTCAATAAACGAAACCAAGTTGTAGAAGAATCCATACATGTTGTATTTGATGAAATTAACCAAACTCCGAGAAAGGAGGATGAACTAAGTGATGCAGATGAGACAAAAGGCAAAGAACAACCAAAGGAACTCGAGCTCAAGCCAGAAAATCTCGTGGAGGAAGAGGTAAGTGAAGGTGATGATTCTTACAAACCTCCAACTGATTTAAAGTTCAAAAATGCCCATCCAATTGAGCAAGTTATTGGAAATATATATGAAGGAGTAAAAACTAGAAGATCAAAACAAAACGTTTATGGTCAATATGCTTTTGTATCGAAAATTGAACAAAATACCATTGAACAAGCTCTCAGTGATGAAAATTGGGTTACTGCAATGCAAGAAGAGCTAAACCAATTCGAAAGAAACAATGTATGACATTTAGTTCCTAGACCAAATAATCACACTATCATTGGTACCAAATGGGTATTTAGGAACAAATTAGATGAAAGCGGGCTTATAATTAGACACAAGGCCAGATTAGTAGCCAAAGGGTACTCTCAAGAAGAAGGAATTGATTTTGAAGAATCATATGCACCCGTGGCCAGATTAGAAGCCATACGTATTCTACTAGCATTTGCTTCTCATATGAATTTCAAATTGTTCCAAATGGATGTAAAAAGCGCATTTTTGAATGGTTATTTGAATGAAGAAGTATATGTTGAACAACCCCCTGGTTTTGAAGAAAAGGATCAATCAAAGTATGTTTATAAATTGACCAAAGCGCTATATGGACTAAAACAAGCTCCAAGAGCTTGGTATGAAAGGTTGAACAAATTTTTGATTGATCATGAGTTTCAAAGAGGAAAAGTAGACACTACTTTGTTCATCAAATACAAAAATAAAAATATTTTAATTGTACAGATTTATGTAGATGACATAATTTTCGGTGCTACTGACGAAAATCTTTGTCAAGAATTTTCTAAAATCATGCAGAGCGAATTCGAAATGAGCATGATGGGAGAATTAAATTTCTTCCTTGGACTGCAAATCAAGCAACAAAGTGAAGGGATATTCTTGAACCAGTCCAAGTACGTCAAAGAGATGCTCAAGAAATTTGGAATGCAAAATAGCAAAGGAGCAAATACTCCAATGAGCTCTACAATCAAAATCGACACAGATGAAAACGGTAAATGTATCGATCAAAAGCTTTATAGAAGCATGATAGGATCTTTGCTATACTTAACTGCTTCTAGACCTGATATTTTATTCAGTGTTTGTATGTGTTCGAGATTTCAAGCATGTCCTAAAGAATCACATTTACTTGCTGTAAAAAGGATTTTTAATATTTGATAAAAACTACCAATTTTGGACTATGGTATCCAAAGGAGTCAACCTTTGATTTAATCGGCTATTCGGATGCAGATTTTGCCGGCTATAAAGTAGATAGAAAGAGTACTAGTGGAACTTGTCAGTTTCTTGGACATATGTTAGTTTCATGGTACTCAAGAAAACAAACAAGTGTTGCCCTATCTACTGCGGAAGCCGAATACATAGCCGCCGGTAGTTGTTGTGCCCAATTGCTTTGGATGAAACAGCAATTGAAAGATTATGGTATTGATTATGTTGATATTCCTATTAGATGTGATAATACAAGTGCAATTTGTCTGACTAAAAATCCTGTACTGCATTCAAGAACCAAGCATATTGATGTGAGACATCATTTTATTCGTGAACATGTTGAAAATCATGATGTATGTTTAGAATATGTGAAAACTGAGGACCAAATTGCTGATATTTTTACCAAACCATTAGCCAAAGAATCATTCTATAAAATTAGGAATGATATGGGGATGATAGAGCTATATTAAGAAAAATTAAACAAGAAACTGAAATTTGAAAAAGTCAAGTCAATGGGTCAAGTCGACTCCATGGGAGCCAAGTCGACTCCGCCAAGTCGACTTAGGAAAGTGAAGTCGACTCCGCTCGAAGGCGAAGTCGACTCCGAGGGACCGAAGTCGACTTCGCCTAGGGCAAAGTCGACTCCGCGCGCGCGACCGTCCGACTTCTCTCCCTCTTCTCTACTTCTCTTCTTTCTCTCTTCTTCTTTCTCATTTTCCCGCGACTTCTCCTCTCTGTTTTCCCTTTCTCTGGTGACTCCTTCAAATCATTTTCAGCATTCTTCTTCCATTTCCGGCCAAGTCCTTTTCATCTCCGGCAGATCCTCTTCTCTCCTCTCTCGCTCATCTCTCGCTCATCTCTTTTTCTCTCTCTCAGCTCTCTCAACTCTCTCAACTCTCTCAGCTCTCTCAAATCTCTCAGCTCTCCCAGCTTATCTCTCTCTCAGTTCTCCCCAAATCTGTCAGTTCTCTCAAGTTTGGACTCCCATCTCTCAGTTTCCAACTGCAAACCAAATCAATGGCCCCAAAACCAAGACTTCCAAAGCTAGCAGTCAAAAAGCCAACCCAAAGGCCTGTGCCCAGACCTTCCCAATCCAACACTGAAGGAGATGTCCCTAGAAGACAGAGGACATCAGCAAAAAGGGCTAGAGAAGAACCCTCTACATCGACGGGTAGACGGGTTCGATTTCAAACCACTACTCAATCAACCGATCGAGCTCCAAGGTCTGAAAGCCAACCTGAAAGCTCATACTCCTCAAGAATTCCGATCAAGAAGGGGCAAGTCTTGAAAATGCCCACAAACTACTTCAAGACCGAGCTGCAACATAGCCGTTTCTACAAACACTTCTATGAGCGAAAGGTATTCATTCCTAAGATCATAGACTTCAAATTTCTTAGCGACTATGAGTTCGACATAGAAGAGCTGCTAGACTTCCAAGGTTGGACACAACTGTTCAAAATCGACGAAAGGATCTATCCTGATCTCACAAGACTCTTCTACTATCTATGGGACGACACCAAGTTTTGCGCCTACGTCAAAGGAAGCGAGATGTATCTGGGTTCTATAAATAACCCAGATCAAGATGAAGCTTTAATGAGAATAGGGAGCATTCTTCAAGTACCCTATGAAGAAGAACAACTTCCTAATGACCTAACAATGGACAAAATCTACAATGAGCTGACAAAGAGCAACAAGTACCATGCGGGCACCAAATTCCTGCATTACATGGATCTTCCTCCCAGACTCAGGATCATCCGTCTGCTAATCGCCCATTGTATCTTGCCAAAAGGAGGCGGAAGAAATCAACTCAATCCACAGGAAGCAATGATCTTATGGAAACTGGTCAATAAGGTAAAGATCAGTCTTCCTAGACTCTTCCTCGAAGCCTTGGCAAGTAAAAAGGATAACCCACGAGGCGTGCTACCCTACGGTTCCTGGATCACTAAGATCCTTGAACGATTTGAGGTTGATATAGATGGGGAACCATTTGAAGTTCCCAAGACGACAAACGCCATCAACAAGGCTTTGCTCCAACGTATGAAGATCAATCTGGAGCAGTTCAGGGATGATCGAATAAGGGAGAAGCTAGGCGAGCCAGTCCGAGAACCAGAGGACGAAGCACAAGCTGAGGGGGAGCAATCTCCAGAGGCATCGCCTGCACGGCACGCATCTCCTGCATCGCACGGATCCTATACACCTCACGGATCTGTTGCACCCGATAGAGCGCCTCCTACTTCATCACAAGAGGCGACGCTCCAGAGCATAAAGGCAGAAATCTCGGCTCTACGGGAAGAAATGGGTTACCAAGAAGACCGAATGACGAGTCTTGTGACCGAGGTGTTGACGGCGATCAACGACATGCATTCCCGACAAGAACGAATCGATCGGGAAATGCGAACCATCCGATATCACCTCGCCTCAGGCCGTCACAAGAAGAGGCCTATGCCTGAACTCGATCCTTACGAATCGGGTTCAGTTCATAAAGCAGCAACTACCGATCACGCTTCTTCTATCTACTCATCTGCCCAAAATCGTCCTATCAAACCTATCTTATATCCGATCTCTCAATTTCAATTCACAAAATCATTAAGAATTGATAGATTTTTGATAGATTGACAAAAAGGGGGAGATAGAATAGGAATTGAGTAGAATTTTTTGAATTTTGGGTCGGGTAGTTTGTATTTAGGAGTTTCATTTCTTTTGCTTTACATCGTAAATTGAAAACATGAATGATATGAAACTTGTTTATGATTGAAATGTGCTTATATGAATTGAATGTTTGCTAATAATCTGTTTTGAAAGTTATGCAATGATTGCTTATACTCTGTTTTCGAAGATTATATAAATGCATCTATCTTGAAAGGTATAAGCTCAATTTAGTTTTGTCAATCATCAAAAAGGGGGAGATTATTGTAAACAATGCTTCAAAACAAAATAAAATTGACCAAAGATTGAATTTTGATGATTAACAACAACTAACTTGAGTATATTTAAAGGACTAATCAGTTTTCCATTTGTTATAAGGAACTTAAGTAGCCAAGTCGATCCCCAAGTCGACTTGGACTTCGACTTAGGGTGAAGTCGATCCCAAAGTCGACTCAACTATCGACTTGAGAAAGAACCTCAAAGGCAAAATCAACTTGCAGGTGAAGTCGCATCCCAAGTCGACTTCACATGCGACTTGGGAAGCCTAGTCGCAAACGAAGTCGACCTCGATATCGACTTCAATCGTGAAAAACTGTCCAGAGCTGAATTTTGGGGCACGAAGCTGCCCAAGTCGCAGGCCAAGTCGACTCCAGGTGCGACTTGGGTGAAGTCGCAGACAAAGTCGACGTCATCCGCGACTTGAGAAGTTCAGACTTCAAAGATGCAGTTTCAAAGCCTATACAAAGAATCTCTAACTCGAGTTCAAAGCAAAGATTCAAGATGGAGATCAAATCAAGTCTATCAAGTCTTAAAGACCAACTAAGTCAAATACAAAGCAAGGCGCATGATTCAACCAAGCAGGACTCAAGCTCTCCTAAGAATCACAAGATTCAAGACAATCCAAGATAAACCAAAGGCAAGGACTAAAGGAAGAAAGCCAAGCAAGCTAGAAGCAAAATCAAATAAGGATCAAGGCATTATTGGCGAAGATCAAGTCAAGACGCAACCCAAGTTGACTCCATGATCGACTTGAGTTGAAATCGAAAGCCAAAGTCGACTCAAGACTCAGACTTGGAAACTGACAAGGTGAAGTCGCACCCGAAGTCGACTTCACCTGCGACTTGGGTCAAGTCGATGCCCAAGTCGACCCTGACTGAAACTTGAAGTTGCGACGGAGAAGCGAAGTCGCACCCGAAGTCGACTCCATCTGCGACTTAGACGAAGTCGCATCCGAAGTCGACTCCACATGCGATTTGGGTCGAAACGGTCGGATTTTATTCAAACGTTGGTGCATTAAATGCGCGCCACCTACCCTCTAACGTTCGGATACCCTCCAAAATTATAAAAGGCATTCATGGTGGACGAGGGAAGCAGCTGAGAATCATTAAGTGTGCACAACTACCATCTACAAGAGCTTTAAAGAGATCAAGCCAATTAAAGAGGAAGAACTTTGCTTCAAACTGCAAGAGCTCAACTACTGACCATTCAAAGCCAATTCAACAAGTTCTTCTCTGTGCCAAACTGTTTCTACACACCTGTAAAGTGTAGTTTTCTTATTGTTTCTTTTGTATGTGTTGAACTTGATTTAGTTTGAGGAACTAAGATCAAGTGTAAGCAAAGTAGTGTGTGATTGGAGTGTAACTCATCACCTACTTGTGTTGTGATTTGTTGATGCCTCCTAGAGCTGGAATCTAGAAGAGAGCAGTGACTCTAATTGTATTGAGAGAATACAATAGTGGAACCCAAATCACAAGGAGTGTGAGTTTGGAAGAGTGGAGTAGGGAGGTTGCCCGAACCACTATAAAAATCCTGTGTGCTTGATTTATATTCCTGCTCTCTACATTATATTATTTTCATTTCATTTCTTCATTAAGGGGACTAGATTAATCCGGGGTTAAGTTTCTGTTATAAATTTTAAATACCCAATTCACCCCTCCCCTCTTGGGTTTTACCATCAACTCGGGACCAACAAGAAGGATTTGGGACCGGCTAACAAAATACTTGGCATGAAAATTATTCGTGATAGGAAGAACAAAAGGCTTTGGCTATCTCAAGAAAGCTATATTGAAAAAGTGTTAGAAAGGTTCAACATGGGTGAGGCGAAACTTGTTTGTACTCTACTTGCAGGTCATTTCAAGTTAGGCTCTCATCAATTTCCTACAAGTGAAGAAGAGAAAGAATAGATGAAAATAATTCCTTACTCATCTGCTGTCGGTAGCTTAATGTATGCAATGGTGTGCACAAGACCAGACATCGCCTTTGTAGTAGGTGTAGTGAGTCGGTTTCTTTCAAAACCAGGAAAAGAGCATTTGAAAGCAGTGAAGTGGACCCTCAGATATCTCAAAGGTACCTCCAAAGCCTATCTATGTTTTGGTTCTGATAGACCTGTGCTTAAAGCTTACACAGATGCGGACTGGGCTGGTGACGTAGATACTAGAAAGTCCACTTCAGGTTACTTGGTAACATTTGCAGAGGGAGCAGTGTCATGGCAATCTAAATTACAGAAGTGTGTTGCACTGTCTACTACTGAGGCAGAGTATATTGCTATAACGGAAGCAAGCAAAGAGCTTATATGGATGATAAAATTTCTCAAAGAATTAGGAATGAATCAGGAAAAGTATATTATGGTGTGTTTTTTGTGGGTTTGATTCTTAATTATTTGTGATATTTATTGTCTGAAATTAGTTATCATTATTTAATCTACACAAAAGGGAATAGTCTAAATTCCCAACACATCGGAAGGATAAATACCCAATTCTCATTATCAAGTTATCCCAAAAAAAAGATTCTTGTTATCAAGGAGTTGATGGATGAGTTAGCAGGGGCAGTGATTTTTTTAAAGCTTGATCTTAAATTTAGTTACTGCCAGATTTCGATGAGGCTAGGTGACGCGCATAAAACATCATTTCGAAAGTGGTATTGTTCCTGGTGCATTATTGACATCTATCTGACCATACCAACACCAACATGTACAAAAGGCAAAGATCGAATAAAAGGCAAAGAAATTGTTAGCTAAGGGGTTGGTGTAGCCACGTCTAATCGTATCTAATCACATCTAGTCACATCTAATTTTTGATATTTATTCCTAATTTAACACTTGTATTATGATCATAGGCTCTTAATTAGGCCATTTATACTTTAATGTCTGAAATTAAAAATTAGATAATATGATTTAATAAAATTTACCTAAATTTAACCACATCTAATCTCGTCTAACTACATCTAACCACATTTAACAGCATTTAATCATAAACATGATCAATTTATTGTATTGAGCTATTTTCAAACCTTAATGGTTAAATTTACAAAAACCCATATGGATTACTCATCTTAGAAGTTGTTCATTTCAATAGAAAATCATTAAAATTTAATTAAAAATAAATACTAATTTATAGCAAATTAAATGCTAAATTTTAGATAATTTCAATTTGAAAGCGCACTTGGGTGCTTTTAGGTATACTTGTTTTTCTATTTTTGGCCTTTTTAGTTGACTAAAGACTGAATGGAGGCACAAAGTCCGTTTGCTCATAATTTAAAAATATTTTGGCAATGCCCACCCACGGATTAAAGAATATTAGATTTTTTATTTCAAAATTTAATAAGTATATTTTGTCTTTAAAATTTATTTTATTCAAATTGAGGAAGAAATTTTACTTTTTGGTTTGTTTGACATTTCACATTGTTTTAAGCAATGTTATCAAAACCGACATGAAGATTGAATCCTTATGATGTCTGGTTCAAGTTTAACTGGGCCAACCGTTGGTTCAAACCGTATTGAACTATGACAAAGTATGTTATAATTATATATATCATTTTTAATTTATTAAATTTAAAAGACATATTGCTTATAATATCTTACATCAAAATTTACTCAGAAGAATAGGATGACGTGAAAGATTGAGGTGTCATCCTCGCAAGAAAATTACTCAACATCACTGTAGAATTCAAATAGTATATATATCAAATGGTTATTGTATCATCCATATCAAAGAGTACACACATCACTCTAGCCAACATCTGATTAGTAGTGGTAAGGAATTTGTTCGTCAGTGTTTTTGAGGCGTTATCCGAGGCTTGTAACGCTTCCACATGTTTGGCAAATTGCTGGAAAATAGTGGGGAACAAAACTAAAAATAGGGGGTTTGTAATGTGTGACATTTTGATTTAAGAAAACAGTAATTAGACATAGTCACAGAGAGTACAAGTATGCTATTGTAAAGAATAAAAAAAGGAATACAATGGTGGGCTCTCTCTGGTGGAGGTGATCGAGAGCATTTAATCTAGCGATGGAGGCATTTGTGAAGATGCATATTGATAAATACGGGTAGAAGATAACATACAACAGCAATCTGTACGAGCAATTCGTGCCCGAGAATCCAACAGGTCCCAATAACGGATGATGGCGAGCAACTCATTGATGATCTAGAGGAAGAAGGCGACAAAGTCGGTGTTGGACTAAATAGGGCGATAGAAGAAGACAAAGGAGGAGATGTGACATTCAAGGGATTTAGCCATTTGAAGTTTTCTATAATAGATTGGACGAGAGTGGAAAGCAGATTTCGACGAACAGAGGTATTACAGCCAATTTTGGGCAATTTCAAAATTAACTAAAAAAAAATATGCGGGCATCAATCAAGTCCATTAGCCCTACTTAACAAAATGTGAGGGTGAGCGCGAGGCATCAAAGGAATTAGGGGTGAAATCTTGTATGTGTTATAGAAATTTCTGAAATATTATAAGTACAAAATAAATATAAGGTAAATATTGTAGATATGAGGGAATTTTCACCGAAGTTTAAAATATTTTTAAAAATCTAAATTATTTATCATATTTATCCATATATTTAATTTATGATTTTAGAAACTACATATACTATAAACTATAAACTTTTATATACTATATTTGTCTTATAATTTTTTCAAAATTTTATAGATAATATATTCAATCTCAAAAATATTACTTTTCAAGCCCTTGGGGGCCAGATCAAGTCCAAATCCAACAACAATTGGTTCCTATTGAAATGAAATTCTATTTTTCATTGATAATTTTTCTAAAAGGAACAGATTAAGGGAGCATTGGTTTTGAAGAAGATCTGGTGGATTGCATATTTCTATCTTGTTTATGATTTACAGACGAAAATGAATGGCAAGTGGAAATGGAATTATTGTGCAATGAGTAATTTTATCTTTTGGATTGGCTTTTATTTTCTCTTTCTACTTTCTTCTACCAATGTGGTTCTTCTCCTTCTTTGTATTGTCTTTTTGTAATTCCTTTACCTTTCTGGTATCTATTTTCCTAGAAATTTAATAGGTGAATTCTCCATGTATCCATCAATTTTTACCAATAACTCCACTAATTTTTTTTTAAAATTAAATATTCTTATGTATTTTGTCTAAAATTTCATTCATATTTACAACCCTATATGAAATGATGAACATGCCCAAAACCGGATTATGATAAATTTATACATGAAAATTCTCATTCAAGTCATATATGTTTTTATACCAGTAGAAGTATGATTTTACAACTATAAAGCACTAAAAATTCATTTGAATATAAATTTTTAGCTTAGACTTATAATTACAGCTTGGGCATATTCATCATTTCACAAATGTACATTAGTATAAATAAAATTTTAAATAAACTGTATGGCTATATTTCAAAATTTTAAAATATAATTACCATAAGTAGAATTATGAGTGAAATTGATGAGTATATGATAAATTTTTTTATTTATTTCATAAATGTGTAGAGTCATGTGTATTTAACCTATAATCCAATTTTTACCATTTTTTGATGATTTTAGGTATTTTTTTTATTTTTAAACATGGTGGAATTTTCTTAATTTTTTGAATCAGAAATTATAAAAAATGCCACTATGTTTAAAAATAAAAAAATACTTAAAATTATTTAAAAATAGTAAAAGTTGGGTTATAGATTAAATAATCCTAGATCTACTTGTTTGTGCAAAAGAATCAAAAGAAATTTTTTTAAAAATGGTCCCATGGCATGCCTTCTCAAAATTTTCCTAAATTTAATATATGAAATTTAGCAGTTGATGTTAGAGTCATGTATTTGATTGGAAAGCAAGAAAAAACCAGGAGTCTTACCATTTTTAGATGATTTTAAGTATTTTTTTATTTTTAAACACGGTGATATTTTCTTAATTTTCTTAGTTAGAAATTATAAAAAATGTCACTGTATTTAAAAATAAAAAATACTTAAAATTATCTAAAAATTGTTAGTTTATAGATTAAATACACCTAGCTCTACTTGTTTATGCAAAAAAAATCAAAAAAAGTTATTACAAAAATGAATCCCATGGCCGGACGCACAGGATCCCTTCTCAAAATTTGCCTACATTTAACATATAAAATTTAGCAGTTGATGTTAGAGTCACGTATTTGATTGGAAAACAAAAAAAAATAGGAGTCTAAGCTGCAAATATTAGACTGCAAATTCAAACAGGAGTCACCCAAATCAGAATGCATTGCTGCAAATATTCTCAAATATCCGTAAATACATTCACAATAAATTCCATATCATAAGCGTAAGCACTGTAATTCTATTCCATACCTCGGAAGTGCCTAGATCATCATTTAGCCGGAAAATTAGGCTGCAGAGGCAAATGAGTTCGGCATAGTTCTCTAAGCTGTCTATTCCCTCTTTTGTTACGTTTTCTCCTTGCATGAAATAAAACGAGGGTAGTGTCAATTGTGCGCCAAGAGTGCTCAAGGTATTCATTGATTGTTGGTGTATAATTGTTGTTATACCATTTTTCTTCCACTACACATCCTTTGCATAAACCTGCGCACTGTCGAAGTTAAAAAAAGAAAAAAAAGGTGACTTAGGCATATCAATACTAGGGATTAACTAGTAAAAATACATTAAAAATTGGAATGATGAATAAAATAGTTATTGGAAGAATCCTTGATCAACTACCGCTTTCTTGGTATATGGCAGTGCATTGCATCCTAACTCTTTCAAGGCGTGATAAGCTACTTCATTAGCAAAGTTGTAGAGAGCTAGAAAACATAGCTGCATATAATCTGGAAGTTTTTCCTTTGCATTAAGATCTCATCTGGAAAAAAAAAATCCAAGAAGTTGATTAGAAAGTGAAATCCTTGGATGACACATTTGTAAGTTGTCTCCTGATCAAACTAGAAGCCCTGTTTTATATTTATATATATATATAGGGAGCTGTTCCGGTGCAGCGTCACTGCACCGGAACAGCAGTGCAGTGGCCCCAAAACGGGGCCCACATGATCATGAAATCATGATCTACTCCACCCATTGTATTTAGAATAATTTATTTTATTACCATACCAATTTTCATCCCAATCAGATATGTATATGGGCCCCATCTGAAAATGGTACAAATCCAACGTAATAAAATAGTTTGATGTAAATAACAACTTTAAAGTATCTTATTGGGATGAAAATTGGTATGGTAATAGAATACATTATTCTAAATACAATGGGTGGAGTAGATCATGATTTCATGATCATGTGGGGCCCATTTTAGGCCCACTGTACCGCTGTTCCAGTGCAGTGACGCTGCACCGGAACAGAATCCATATATATATATATATATATATATATATTTGCTTCAATTGCTAGCTTACCTATCAACAGCATTTGCGAACAACTCCAGCTCATCCAATGAACCATAAACATCGTAAATATCATCAATTGTTGTCGCAAATTGATTGACTTTTGTGACTTCATGTCTGGCATGTCCTAAGTGGGGAGCATGCGCCATGCCCAAACTGAAGAAGTAACACTCCACTATCCAGTCTCTACTAAAGCTCAGCTTCCTTTGGAGCCCCAACTCATGCTACCATCTTCAATGAGAACAACAAATATTAATGTGAGGATTTTTCTCTAAAACAAATTAAAAGGGTAAATGATTTGCTACTCGATGGAGTCATGGTCGAAGTTTTTTCAGCCAGTACCATCAAGCAGGAGATGAGAAATGTATTAGCATATATGAAGAAGAACTGGGCTGGATTTTTTCCAGCTAACATACCCCAGCCATTGACCGCCCATCTATAATCACTGAACCAATCACGTGCACTATCATGTGTAAAAAGAAGGAATTAACAGCCTCAGATGAATTATCAAAAAAGAGTGCTTCACATGCATGCGGTTTGAAAATGAAGAAAAATGGACATATATATATATATATATATATATATATATATATATATATATATATATATATAAACGGCCAGCACTTGAAGGGGAAGAGAACCATTTTTCTTTTTTGAAAAACAATGGTGGAGATTAATGGCGTTAATCTCAGCCGTTCAGCAAATAGATTAGTATAAAAGGGAAAATGTAAGGTGGGTTTCGACCATTTGAAGGAGAGAATTGAGCAGGAGACGGACTAACGAAGAAGAAGGGGAATTGAAGGTACGCTGCATAAGATGCCTATTCAGTTAATCTCGTTAAGTTTATGTTATATGCAACTCATTTCTCATATGTAATTCGTTCATAATACTTCTAGCATGGTAATTAGTAACAGGAGTATTATTGGAAGTTATGGTATTGTAATTTTACTTATTTCAATAAAGAGCACCAAATAAAGAGAGAATTGCAACCGTACAATAATAAGATAATTCTATATTTAGCTTGTTGCAAAATTTCAACTTGATTGGACTTATGAATTTTCAGATATAATAAATTTTATAAAGATTTAGAGTGGTGAATATGTATTTTAAGAATAAAACACAAAAAAATAATTACAGGAAAATACAAATATAAAAACACTTATCTGACCTATTACAGACATTCTTTGTGATATTTTACAGTGGGTATGATGAATAAATTTTGTTAAAAGTTAGTTTAGACAGCTATTTGAAGTGATATTTAATTTTAACCCTTTATTAAACCTATTACATTGAATCTGATGATAGAGATGTTATTTTAAGAAATTGGCCATCTGAACTAAAGAGTGTAATTGTACAAGCTTACCCATAAAATTTTAGATCAAACAGACATTTGTATTAAGAAATCTAAACTATTCTAGTTGGTGAATACAGACCGTTGAAAATAAATAACTAAGCTCCTGCACTGGTGGGCTAAGCCATCTAGAGAGGCCCAGTGAACTAAGAGCCCAGAAGCAAGCCTACTAGTTCCAAGCTCACAGAAACTAAAGCCCAATTTTCAGAACCAAAGCCTAGCCTACAGCTTGACCCATTAGTAGTAGCCACCAGCGGCCAACTGCCAGCACCGGCGACTAGCCGACTGGCGATAAAAAAACTTAAAAAATATAGAAAATTATGAAAAATACTTAGAAAATTAAAGTCAATATTTAGAAGTTTGAATGAGTTTAAACTGATAATTTTTATAAGAAATAAAATTATTTAAAAGTGTGATGTTATAAAAATAAATAGAAAAATGGAAAAAATTATGAAAAATTATAAAAAAAATTATGAAAAATTTAAAGTAAGTATTTAAAGAAGTATGAGTTCAAAATTTTTTTTATATAAGAAATAAAGTTGTTTAAAAGTAGAATAATATAAGAATAAATAGGAGAAAATAGAATTTTGACCAATTAAAATTATGAAATTTTTTGAGAAAGTCATAAATAAAATTTTAACTAATATTTATGAAATCCGGGGTGAAATAATGAACATATTATGATGAAAATTAGGAAAAGAGACTGAAGACTACTATAAGAAATTGGAAAAGATGAGTTTTAAAGTCTAGTTAGAGGTAAGTAAACTTTTACCAAAGAATGACTTTGAAAATATTTTGTGAATATTGTGATTTGTTATGAAATGTGATTATTTATTTGATTTTAAATTTTTTTCAAGTTGGTTTATTCAAATATGAGCATTATTATTTCAAAATATCTTTAGGCAGGTTGAGTAGTGAATTTAACTAGTGCATTAATCACAGTATGTAAGCATGATGCATAATTGCATATTGGATTTGCAGCCAAGGAGTAAAGTAGTATGGTAGTACCAAAGTAGCGAGCACAAGAAAATGACAATACCTACATTGTGAATACATGATTGAAAAATTGACATATGTGTGCACATGTATCAAGATATTTTAATTTTTTATTAATTAGAGTTTTTATACATAAAAGATAATACAGATGCTATGTTTGTTGTTGAAAAATCAAAATGATTGCAAAAATAAGTTTCGCAAAAAAATATTTTTACTTACTAAGCTTTCAGCTCAGATAGTTTTATTTCCAATGGAAACGCAGGGATACAATACTGAACTAGAGCCTCTATCAACATGGAAAAAAGGCGAATCTAGCATAGCAAAAGAACAAGAAATTTAGTTTTTTATTGAAATTATCTTATAATACTTGTTTCGATTATAGGCACTGAATATGTATAATAACTCCATAATGAGCAAACTTGAGATGTAATAGTTAAAATTTTTATGATTTTGCATCTTGGAATTTATTTTCATCTTGGGAGATTTTATTCTCAGCTTTGATATAGTAGACTTTATTTGTGACACCTCAAGAGTGGGGTGTTACAAGTGATATCAGAGTCAATCTTGAAATACATCTCAAAGGCAAAATCATGATATTGACTTAGTAAGTGCAAAGCTAAAGTATGATAAGTAATCCTAAATGTTCAATGCTCAAGTGATGGAAGCAGTACTAAGAGCATTGAAAACTATGGAACGAATGACAGCTCAATAAGTTCCAAAACCCTCCAGCCGGAGGGATCATGCCAAGGGATGTTAGCAAGCCGATGCCCATAGAAGAGTTATGAATGATTTTGAACATGCGACCTCCACTCTATCGAGGAAACCCTGACCCTGACAGTGCTGAAAACTTTTTTGAATTATCTCAATGCAGTGAACAACAAAAAGTCCGGTGCCTCACTCCTACGTTGAAGGGTAATACAGCTAAGTGATGAAATGAAATGAAGTTAAGCATCCCTACTTAGCAATGAAAGAACTGGGAGAATTTTCTCTTGCATTTCAATGAAGCATACTATCTAGAATTAGTTAAACAACAAAAGTTGCTAGAGTTTGAGTAATTATACTAAGAAAAATGATCAGTGGCATAGTATGCAGAAAAATTTATTGCCCTATCCAGATTTGCTCCATGGGTGTTGACAAACCCTTCCCTTAAAATCCGCAAGCTCAGAATGGGGTTACGCCCTTTTATACGACAACAGCTAGCTAGTCGCCATTCCAATAGTATTCTGATATTGTGGATTGAGCAAGAATGATGAAGATGGAAAATAAGGCAATTCAATCTTTCTGTCAATGGAAAAGGCGTGGGGACTCTACATCAAATAGTGGGACAAAGTCACATAAGAAGGGTAAAATACAATATGATAGAAGAAAAGTGGAAATGAAACAGTCATTTCCCTCACGCCCTACTTATGGTAAAAATAACCAAGGAGAATGTTGGAAAGCAACAGGGAAGTGTTGGAAGTATAGGAAAACTGATCATTCAATTCAGGAGTGCATAGGTGAAATAACATGCTATAAATGTAGACAGACTGGGCATCGAGTAAAAGGCTGCACACAAAAAGTTAAAAGAAAACAAACTGGAGAGCGTCAAACATTACAAATGAGGCCACCAACACCACCATTTTATAGCCCAGAACAACAAAGGCAGAGAACGAATGCTGGGGTATATGCTATGACCAATGCAAAAGCCCTGACTGCACATGACGATATTCTCATTGGTACATTGCTTACTCACTCTTATCCTGTCAAAGTGTTATTTGATTCTGGTATTACACATTCCTTTATTTCTTATGCATTTACTGCAAAATATGCAATAGCGCATGAAAGCATGTGTATGATTGTGAATGTGGAATCCCCAGTATATCGACTAACAAGTATAGATAGAATTTGCAAACCCTGCCCAATCAAAATAAGAGAAATGAATTTAGAAATAGACTTGATATTGTTGTCTATGCATGATTTGATGTGATATTGGGAATGGACTGGTTATATAAGTGAAAAACAATAATAGATTGTGGTGACTAAAAAATTATTTTTAAAATGTCCAAGTCGATGAAAGTATTTACAGATAAATCTCAGCAGGTGAAAATTATATCTGTCATGAAAGTTGTAAAGTCGGTAAACAAAGAATGTTAAACATATTTAGCTTCAGTAGTTGACATAAACAAAGAGAGTTAATCTCTTGAAGAGATATCAATAGTGAAAGAATTTTTCGATGTTTTTCCTGTCGAGTTGTCAAGATTACTCATTCGGAGAGAGATAGAATTTGCAATAGATATATTAGCTGGGGTACTTCCAATTTCTAAACAACCATATAGAATGGTCCTAATATAAATGACAAAATTAAAAATACATTTGTAAGAATTATTAGATAAGGGTTTTATACAGCTAAGTATATCATCTTAGGGAGCACCAGTTCTATTTGTGAAAAAGAAATATGGTAGTTTGAGATTATGCATTGATTATAGAGAACCGAACAAGGTGACTATCAAAAATAAATACTCTTTACCTCGAATAGATGATTTGTTTGATATATTATAAGGGGTGACTATCTTTTCTAAAATTGATTTGCAGTCAGGATATCATTAATTGAGGATTGAAGATGAAGATATACAAAAAATTACTTTTCGAACTCGGTATGGACATTATGAATTTTCGGTAATGTCATTCGAGTTATCAAATATACAGTTGCCCTTATGGATTTAACACAAAGAGTATTTACACACTATTTGAATAAATTTATTGTCATATTTAAAATGACATTCTCATTTATTCGAAAACAGAGGATGACCGTGTTGAATACTTTAGAATAGTATTGCAAACTTTGAGAGAAAATAAATTATATGCAAAATTAAAGAAGTGTGAGTTTTGGATGCATAGTTTCCATTTTGGGGGCATATTTTCATAGCAGAAGGTATTATGGTGGATGCTGCTAAGGTAGAGGCAGTGGTGAATTGGTCAAGGTCGACAAGTGTTATGAAGATATATAGCTTTCTTGGCTTGCAGGGTATTATCAAAGATTCGTGAAGGGTTTTTCTCGGATATGTACTCCTCTCACAAAGTTAATAAGAAAGGGGGTAAATTTTCAGTTGACTAACAATTGTGGAAATAGTTTTCAAGAACTTAAGTAGAGATTAGTGAAGACACCGGTATTAACTATCCCTACAACTGGTGGAAGATTTATTATTTATAACGATACTTCTCAAAAGGATATTGGCTGTGTATTAATGCAGAATGGGAAGGTGATTGCATATGCTTAACGACAGTTGAAACCATATAAAAAGAATTATCCTACTCATGATTTGGAACTAGCCGCAGTAATATTTTCTTTGAAAATTTAGAGGCATTATCTTTATGGGGCACAATGTAATGTCTATTTAGATCACAAGACTTTAAAATATATTTTGACTCAAAAAGAGTTAAATTGAGGTAAAGGAGATTGTTAGAATTACTGAAAGATTATGATTTGAATATCTAGTGTCACCCAGGGAAAGCAAATATTGTAGTTGATGCTTTAAGTAGGAAGTCAAAAAGCAACTTAGCTACTTCAATTACAGACAAGATGAGCTAGTTAATGACATGCGTAAATTGTCATTAGAAGTTTGTCTCAAAGAGTAAGTGTGTTAGTTATATCAAATGCAGATGAAACCTTCTCTATTTGAATAGATCTAAGAAAAATAGAGAATAGATGGACAAATTATAAGGATAAAGCAGAAAGTGACAGAAAGTTCTATGGAAGGATTTACAATTGATGATGATGGGACTGTTAGATATAAAGGAAGGCTATGTGTACCCGATGCAGCAGAACTAAAAAATAAATTTTAGAAGAAGCTCATTATTCACCCTACACGATACACTCGGGGAGTACAAAAATATATGGAGATCTTAAAGGAAATTTTTAGTGAATGAGTATGAAGAAAATGATAGCAGAATTTGTAGCGTAATGTTTAACATGCCAGCGGGTCAAAGTCAAACATAAAAAAATTGTAGGATTATTGTAGCAAATGGAAATACCAGAATGAAAGTAGGACGAAATCACTAAGGATTTTATTGAGGGGTTGCCTAGGACTGTTGCAGGAAATAATTGTATTTGGGTGATTGTGGATAGGCTAACAACAAAGGTTGCACATTTCTTACTGATTAAGATCAGTTATTCTGCAGAAAAGTTAGCCAACTTGTATTATAAAGAGATAGTTTGATTGCATGAAATTCCTAAGACAATTATTTATGATCAAGATACTATATTTACTTCAAAATTTTGGCGTAGTTTACATCAAACAATGGGGACAAAATTGAAATTTAGCACAATATTTCATTCACAAACAGATGGCCAAATACAAAGAGTAAATCAAGTAGTTGAGAATAGGTTAAGGATGCGTATAATAGATTTTGAAAATAGTTGGGATAAATATATGGCTTTGGTGGAGTTTGCATATAATAATAGTTATCAGACGAGCATTATAATGTCCCATTATAAAGCTTTGTATGCGAAGCCTTACAGAACATCATTAAATTGGGATGAAGTTGGAGAAAGAAGGATGATTGGGCCAGATATTGTGCAAGAGACCACAGATAAAGTGAAGCTAATCAGAGAAAGATTTGTTACTGCCCAAAGTAGACAGAAAAGTTATATAGATCTAAAGAGAAGAGAGTGAGAAATTTTCATATATGACAAGGTGTTTGTAAAAATATCACCTATGAAAGAGGTTATGAGATTTGGTAAAAAGGAAATGCTCAATCCTCATTATATTAGACCATATGAAGTTTTAGAGAATGTTGGAGCAGTGACTTATCGAATAACATTACCACCCTCACTGGCTGTAGTACATAATGTGTTTCATATTCTATGTTGAGAAAATATGTATCAGATCCCTCCCATGTGCTTACAGTAGATCAGTTATTAAACTCGGATAAGTTCATATATGAGGAAAATCCAATCAAAATACTAGATACAAAAGACCAACATTAACGGAGGAGGATGATAAGCTATGTATCCGTATTTGTTTAATTAAGTTTCCAGGACAAAACTTTTTGTAAGAAAGAGAGAATGTAATGGCTAACACTTGAAGGGAAAGATAATCATTTGGAGATTAATGGCATTAATCTCAGCTGTTCAACAAATGGATTAGTATAAAAGGGGGAAAATGTGAGGTAGTCGGCCGTTTGAAGGAGAAAATTGAGCAGGAGAAGAAGAAGAAGGGGAATTGAAGGTACACTACATGAGATGCTTATTCGGTTAATCTCGAGTGGGCTAAGCCCATCTAAACAGGCTCAGTGAACCAGAGAGCCCAAAAGTAAACCTACTAGTCCCAAGCCCACAGAATTTAAAGATCAAATTTTAAAAACAAGGCCTAGCCCATAGCTTGACCCACCAACCTGGCCCACTGGTCCAGCCCACCAGTAGTAGCTGCTGTCGGACAACTGTCAGCGCCGGCAATTGGCCGGCCGACGATAAAAAAATACTCAAAAAAATACATAAAATTATGAAAAATTCAAAGAAAATTAAATTCAATATTTAGAAGCTTGAATGAGTTTAACTTATAATTTTTATAAGAAATGAAATTATTTAAAGGTGTGATGCTATAAAAATAAATAGAAAAATGAAAAAAATTTATGAAAAATTTAAAGTAAGTATTTAAAGAAGTATGAGTCCAAAATTATTTTTATATAAGAAGTAAAGTTGTTTAAAATTGGAATAATATAAGAATAATAGGAGAAAATAAAATTTTGACCAATTAAAATTATGAAAATTTTTGGAAAAGTCATAAATGAAATTTTAAATAATATTTATGAAAACTAAGATGAAATAATGAACATATTGTGATGAAAATTGGTAAAAGAGACTTAAGGTTAGTACAAAAAATTAGAAAAGAGGAGTTTTAAAGTCTACTTAGAGGTAAGTAAACTTTTACCAAAACATGACTTTAAAAATATTATGTGAATATTGTGATTTGTTATGAAATATGATTATTTATTTAATTCGAAATTTTCTTCCAGGTTGGTTTATTCAACTATGAGCATTATTATTTCAAAATATCTTTAATCATGTTGAATAGTGAATTTAAGTTTTGCATTAATCACAGTGCATGAGCATGATGCATAATTGCATATCGGGTTTGCCGTCGAGTAAAGTAATATGGTAGTACTAGGGTAGCCACTTAGGACTATCAAGGAAGATGAATTAGCTCACGAATGTATAGCACAGCTGCACACGAGCACAAGTAGATGATAATACCTACAGTGTGAATACATGATTTAAAATTGATATGTGTGTGCACATGTATCAAGATGTTTTAACTTTTTTTATTAATTAGAGTTTGTTATGCATAAAGATAATATAGATGTTGTGTTTGTTGTTGAAAAATCAAAATGATTGCAAAAATGAATTGTAAAAAAATATTTTTAATTACTGAGCTTTCAGCTCATGTAGTTTTGTTTTCAGTGGAAATACAATGATACAATGCTAAACTAGAGCCTCTATCAACATGGAAAACAGACAAATCTAACAGAGCAAAAGACAAAGATGTTTAGTTTTTTTTTGAAATTATCTTATAATGCTTACTTATTTTGGTTATAAATACTGAATATGTATAATAACTCCATGATGAGCAAACTTGAGATGTAATTGTTGGTCCCAAGTTAATGGCAAATACCCAAGAGGGGAGGGGTGAATTGGGTAATTAAAAATTTACAACTTAAACAAAAACTTTACCCCGGATTAATCTAGTCCCCTTTATGAAGAAACAGAATGGAAAGCAATATAATGTAGAGAGCAGAAATAAAAATAGACAAGTAAGATTTTTATAGTGGTTCGGGCAACCTCCCTACTCCACTCTTCCAAGCTCACACCTCTTGTGACTTGGGTTCCACTATGTATTCCGCGAATACAATAAGAGTCTCCACTCTCTTCTAGATTCTAGCTCTAGGGGGCATATACAACCAGAGCCTCTGCTCTCTTCTAGATTCCAGCTATAGGGGGCATCAACAACACACAGCACAAGTAGGTGACGAGTTCCACTCCAATCACACACTACTTTGCTTACACTTGATCTTAGTTACCCAAACTAAATCAAGTTCAATACAACAAGAAATAGCAAAAGAAAGTTTCTACACGTTACTGTTGTGTAGAGGCAGATTTGGCGCAGAGAAGAACTTGTAGTGTAGGCTTAGAGATTCAGCAAGCAGCTCTTGGCAGTTTGGAAGCGAAGTTCTTCTTCTAAATGTTAGCTTGATCACTTGAAGCTCTTATAGATGGGAGTTATGCACACTTAATGAATTCTCAGCTCTCCTCCTCGTTCATATGGTTGCCTTTTATAATTGTGGAGGGAATCCGAACGTTTGGAGGTAGGTGGCACGCATTTAATGCGCCAACGTTCGAATTTTTTCCGACCGTTGCGACCCAAGTCGCAGGTGGAGTCGACTTCGGGTGCGACTTCGCCAAAGTCGCAGGTGGAGTCGACTTCGGGTGCGACTTTGCCTGTTCGCAACTTCTTCAAGTTCCAGTCTGGGTCGACTTGGTCCTCGACTTGACCCAAGTCGCAGGTGGAGTCGACTTCGGGTGCGACTTCAACTCGACAGCTTGCTTGATGAACTTGAAATCCTTGGAATGCTTTGCTAGCTTGAGTTTCTTCATGTTTGGTTATTCTTTGATTTATATCTCTTTGGACCACTGTGTTATCATTCTAGCTTGATGTCCTTTAGCTGCATGATTTGCAAACCTTGAGTCCTTGAGTCTTGAATCTTTTGTATTCATGAACAAGTCCAATATTTTTTATTAGAATAGTTGAATTTATGCATCTTGCTTTCTTTGGACTTGGATTAGTCTTCACATGTTCCAAGTAGAACATCGAGGTCGACATGATCTTCAACTTGATTCAAGTTCTTCCTTGAAATCGATCTAATCCCCGATTTGGCTTCTTAAGTTTCTGCCCTGTCCAACAGAAGTCGATACTGGAGTCGACTTGATCTGCGACTTCACCCAAGTCGCATGCGGAGTCGACTTCGTCTGCGACTTCGGCAGCTCTGCGACTCGTTTTCAACTCTGGACAGAAATGACGCCTCCAAGTCGCTACAGAAGTCGACTTGGTCTGGACTTCACCTCAAGTCGCAAGTGGAGTCGACTTGGGATGCGACTTCGTCACCTCTCAGTCTTGATTTCAACTCTGGAAGGAAATGTCGTTTCGAAGTCGATGCTGGAGTCGACTTGGTCTGCGACTTCACCCAAGTCGCAAGCGGAGTCGACTTGGGATGCGACTTCGGCACTTCTCATTCTCGATTTCAACTCTGGAAGGGAATGACGTCTTGAAGTCGCTTCTTGAGTCGACTTGGGGATCGACTTGGCCTAAGTCGAAGCCTGAGTCGACTTGGAAATCGACTTGACTTGTCATGCTTCATATTCTTCAAATTTATAACCTTAAGTCATTTCCACAAACATGTTAGTAACCAAAACTTACTCAAATTGATTTGTTAATCATCAAAACATAGACTTGGCTTATTTTCCACATATTTCCAACAGTAATATTTAAAATTTTTATGATTTCGTGTCTTGGTATGTATTTCCATCTTAGGAGATTTTATTGTCAGTTTAGATATACTAGAATTTATTCGTGACACCTCAGGAGTGGGTGTTACATATATGAATGAATTAATGATCAGAGATTGCATCCCAAAAATCATGCGATCAACGGCGCATGAATTAATTAATGATACCTTGATACGTCCTACAACTCTTTTTGCAGTATGGACTGCAAGGTATTGAACTCCAGCTTGGCTAGTTCTAGTGCTGCAAGATCGGAGTCGCACGTTTTCTCATATATCTCTATGTACCACCAGGACACCGTCCTTGGATTCCTTCAATGCAATGGGAGCTCCAGTGCACTGCGTATCAGCCTCTGAAGGTTAGGTCCCCTTCTCCTTCGAAATCCTGGAGATGTCTTTTGGCGAAAGCTCTAGCTTAAATCATTCATCTTACTTAATTAAAATGATATTCCATGTATCGTAAATAAAAATATTCAAATATACATACATACATCAAATTACTTGATGTAAAAATGCATCAAATAAAGGAGATGAGCATGGTCATTTAGGGTATTTTCAAATATTCCATTGACCGTGGTAGACGACAAGGGCCGAAAAAGAATTTAACACTTGTAATATGATCCTATGCCCATTATAAAGTTATTTATACTCTAATTACATAAATTAAAACTCAAATAATATGATTTAATAAAATCACCTAAAATATAATGGTATCTAACGGGATCTAACAGCATCTAACTGTATCTAACCGAATTTAACTGCATTTAACGGGATATAACTAGATCGAACTTTTGATATTAACAAGTTAATTCATATTTAACACTTGTAATATGATATTAGACCCCCATGTAAGGTTATTTATACCTTAATTATAGAATTAAAACTTAGATAATAGGATTTACTGAGATCTACCTATATCTAACGGTATTTAACCAGATCTAAGCGCATCCAACTGGATCTAAACGGATCTAACTTTTTGTATTAATAAGTTAATTCAAATTTAATACTTTTAATATGATAAGCCCTTATAAGGTGATTTATATCTTAATTACAGAAATTAAAACTCAGATAATAGAATTTAATGAAATTCACCTAAATCTAACGACATCTAGCTGGATCTAACTGCATCTAACTAAATCTAACGGGATCTAATTTTTTATATTAATAAATTAATATTAATTTCACACTTGTAATATGATTCTAGGCACCTTAAAAGCTCAATTATAGCTTAATTGTAGAATTTAGAACTCATAAAATAGAATTAGTGAAATCCACCTAAATCTTACAATATCTAATCAGATCTAACTTTTGATATAAATAAGTTAAATTCTAATTTAACACCTACAGTATGATCCTATGTCCCTTATAAGGTCATTTATACTTTAATTACGAAAATAAAAACTCAGATAATATCATTTGATGAAATCTACCTAAATCTAAAGACATTTGAACACATCTAACCACATCTAACATCATCTAATTTTAATATTTTTAAAAATATTGTACATAAATGTGTATTTTGCAAAACATATATACTTAATAATTATTTTAGAGCTATGCAAAAGATAAATTATTTTCATTTTAGTTTAAATAAATATACAAATACGTAATTACAAAGAATATAATTTGTGAAATACGCAAATTTTTAAGACTAATTTAATAATTAAATATTTTTAGATTACTAAAAAATTACTTATGAAAAGTATATGAAAATAATTATTTTGACGAGTTTAGTGTTTTAAATCTGCATAGGTCCTTAAAATTTCCCCAATTGAATAAAAATAATTTTTTAAATATTTTAACTTGAAAATAAATAATTTTTTGACTACAACTTAAAATTGCGATAGCAAGTAGAACAATTTAATTTGAAGAACAGAAAAACTTAAATTATGAAAAAATAAGGGAATCTTTTAAGATATCTAACATGTCTTCTTAATTTACAAAAGTCCATTAAAGATATCAAAATTCTGTTATTAAAATATCTATTTGTTTATTTATTTCATTAAATTTTATTTTTATTATTACCGATTCATTAAAAATAAAAATTTATTTTCAATAAATACCTCAAATTGAAAAATTAATTCATGCCCACATGATTCATGTCTACTAGATTTTATAAATTTCTACGTAACTCAACTTTCAAGCCAAAATTAATAAAAGTCATTTAAAAATATATATTACTTTTAATTTAACATATATTATTTTTATACTAGTTGGTCATCAATTTAAGTTCTTTATAGTAGGTTTTTATATACAATAGATCTGAGATTTTGTATATTTATATTTTTTAACACATCTAATTTGAATATTCTGAAAGTAAACTACATAAATTTATGCATTTTACAAAAAATATAAATTTACTAAACCATTTTAGAGTCTATATTACGGCTGCTAAAATAATTAAATTTAATCAACGGTTGCAATGGTTATAAACAACTACTATTGGTGCATTTTGAAGAATTAATAGGCTCAAAAAACAATTTAAAAATATTTACTGTTATGTTAAATTAATTTGAAGAAAATTAACATAATATTTAGATGGGGTAAATTAAACTTCTATAATAACTCGCAGGTTTGAAGTACGGTAAATAAGCCAGCCAGTTTACATTTGTTTATAAAATGGAATCATATATATTAAATGAAATTAAAATTGATTTAAAAATAAAAATATATTTTTATTCCTATTAGATTAGTGTAGAAAAATTATATTTTAACTAAGTAAATCAACATATATATACATGTATATTTAATATGAAAAACAAAATAGCCATGAAAACAAACATGTGAGTATATTTGGTTTTTTTTATAAAATTTGTTTTAAATATACAACCAATTTCAGTCCATTCCATTCATTTGGTGAATCAACTACTAAAATATATGTAAATATTTTTCATTATTTGACATTCGTAAAAATATTTTTGTAGAAAATATTATCTTTTACTAAGATTTTGTTATAATTGATAAAGTTGAAAATATATATTTTATATTAAAAATTTGTTATATTATTTAAAGTTCATATAAATAAGGTTCTCTCGTAGATATCAATTTTATTGTTTATTTGTAAATTTTTAAAATTAAATAATATTTTATATTTTTCGCATCTAACTACTTCTTACTGCATTTAATTACTTCTTACCACATCTAATCAAATCTAATCGTATCTAAATGCATTTACCTAACCACATCTAACTGTATCTAACCTCATCTAACCTCATTTAACTTTCATTTTGTATATGTTAAATGTAATTTAATAGTTGTGATGTGAATTTGTACTCTTCATAATGTAAATTATGCCGTTGGTACATAATTTAAATTTTAATTGGTAGAATTTAATAATTATAATTAAATTTAACGATATCTAATCACATCTAACAATATCTAACCGCATCCAACCAGATCAAAATTTTTATATTAATAAGTGAATTATGCTTTAACACCTATAATATGTTCCTAGGCTCCTGATTGGATCATTTATATCTTAATTTTCAAAATTAAAATTCACACAATATGATATAATAAAATTCACCAAAATCTAACCACATCTAGCGTCATCTAATAGCATCTAACCGCATCTATTTTTTTATTAATAAGTTAATCTTAATTTAACACTTATAATATGATTATAGGCTCCTATTATGTTATTTATACCTTAACATCCAAAATTAAAACTCAGATGATATGATTTAATAAAATTAAATTAAATCTAACAATATCTAACCACGTCTAACCACATTTAACTGTATCTAATAGCATCTAATTGGATTTAATTTTTTATAATAATAAGTTAATCCTAATTTAACACTTGTATTATGATCATAGGCTCCTCATTAGGTCATTTATACTTTAATATCCAAAATTAAAAATCAGATATTATGATTTAATAAAATCCACATAAATTTAATCATATCTAACCGCGTTTAACCGCATCTAATTATGTCTAACTACATCTAACTTTGTCTAATCACATCTAACTATATCTAATTTTTTATATTAATAAGTAAATCTTAATTCAAAACCTGGAATATAATCATAGGCGCCTGTTTAGGTAATCCATACTTTAATATCTGAAATTAAAATTCAGATAATATAATTTAATAAAATCCACCTAAATCTAACCAATCTGACTGCATCTAACGACATTTAACTGCATCTAATCACATCTAATTGAATTAACTGCAGGTAACCACATTGGATTTTTTATATTAATAAGTTAGTTCTAAGAGTATCTAAATTAAAGTAATTAAATAAATATAAATATTTAATTTAATTTAATCAATAAAGAATTATCAAAATTATCTAAAATAATATTTTTATAATTTATTTAAAAAATTTTAAACATATTAACCATTGAATTTTATTTTAAAATTTGAAAAAATATTTTTAAACTAGATAAAAATAATTATTTTGATTAACTTAGTTGTGTCCACATTAATCTTTATTGTAATACCATATTGTTGATTAAAATTAAATTAAATCAATATAAAATTCTGGATTCAATAAATATTTGTATTAAATAGAATTATCTTGAAATGAAGCTCCACTCAAAATGGTTACAATTTTAATTAATTCAAACTTGTGTTGCTTTTTTTTTAAAATCAAAATATCTAAAATATCATAATAATAAAAATTATACCAATCATGTCATATTGCTGTTAATTTGTAGGATAAGTTTGCATAAAAATTTTAATAAAAAATCTTATACATGTTAAAAATATTAAACTAAATACAAATAGATTTTTACTTGAATTAAAATAAATATCATATAAATTATCATAAACATGACCAATTTATTATATTAAGGTATATTGAAACCTTAGTAGGTTAAATTTACAAAAATCTATATGATTCACTCTTCTTAGAAGTTGCTCATTTCAATAGAAAATTATTAAAAATAAATACTAATTTATAGAAAATTAGATCCAAATAAATTAAATGCTATTAACGTGCATGTACTGAACGATGATGCACACATACATGTCAGCTCATGCATTAATTTGGATGATTTTAATTTCAAAAATTTGATGATGCTGCGATTAATTAAATAAGCTGTCCTCACACATCATAACCTATTTATGTATGTAAAGAAGTTGAATATAAGCATATTATATATATATATGAACGTAATAAAAAATTGGATATTAGGATTACATTCTTAGGGTTTATATGAGAAGTAATAAAATTTCAGGATGAAAAGTTTTTGGCATAAAAAATCTTCAACAAAGCCTTCATTATTTAATGGTAAAATTGATGCTCCAACCTACCAGCCTACCTGCACGCACATTAGTATATTGATAATTATATTAAAAAATAATTTATAGCTCCAAAAACAAATTTATCTAAAATAATATTCTTGTGGTTCACAAAAGAATTAAAACATATCACTTATTGAATTTTATTTTAAAAATGAATTATAAGTGATTGTTTCATTTTAATGCATATTAAACTTTCCTAATTTATACAAATGTTACATTTTTATTAGTGAATAATATTTTAAATTTTTATTATTAAGTTTTATGTATAGTACACCTCCCTCATTTCGAAAAACGATTGCAAATAAAAGGTTAAAATTGAATAATGGATGAAGGAATAAAGGCTTAGAAATTAATTAGTTTTATTAAGAGTGCCTCCAACCCGAAAATCCTTACCGGTAGTATTATATTAATTGGAGGATGATTTTCATAGCCCAAGATGTGCAGAAATTAATTATTATTTTTATTAACTTTTATAAGCTTCATTTGGCCTAGCTTATAAATCTCTATTTTTTAAAAATTTGATTATAAATGAGACTTTCATAAAAATTATAAATGATTTTTTCATTTTAATGTGTATTAAACCTTTCTAGTTTATACAAATGTTACATTTGTTATCAGTGAATAATATTTTAAATTTTTATTATTAAATTTTATGTATAATACACCTCACTCATTTAGAAAAATTATTGTCAATAAAACCTTAATATTGAATAATGGATGAAAGAACAAAGGGATAGAAATTAATTACTTTTACTAAGAGTGCCTCCAACTTGAAAATCGTTGCCTGTAGTATTAATTGGATGACTATTTTCATAGCCCAAGATGTGTAGATGATGCTGATGATGACAATAATAATAATAATAATAATAATAATAATAATAATAATTATTATTATTATTATTATTATTATTATTATGAACTTTTGAGAGCTTCATTTGGCCTAGTTTATAAATCTCTGCTTTTTTGAAGATTTGATTATGAATGAGATTTTTATAAAAAAATGTGATGGTAAAAAGTCATATAGTGTTTGACTTTATAACTAGGAAAACACTTTTAACAATAATTTTTAATGCTTGGCTAAGAAAAAGAAGTACTTTTAAATTTAAATTGTTTTACTAATAAAAGACATTTCTTGTATATCATTAAATTAAAAATATTTCTTATATACTTTACAAATCTAGTTTGAATATTTTCAAATTAATCTACATAAATAGCGAAATTTAATTGCATTAAATTTAAACAAAAATATCTAAATTTTTAATAATAAAACCTATATTGCCAATGATCTTTTATTATAAAATTGGTTAAAAGAAAAATGCAAACTAAAAATAATAAATTATATATAAAAAATAGAATTCACTTAAATCAATAAAATTAAAATTAAAATAAAGTTTATGTTAATGTTAATTTTTCTCTTTGATTATAATTCAAGTTAAAATAATAATTTTAAGTAACAATAATTATTAATTTAAATTAAATTCTATTAACAATATACATTTATTACTGTAATAAAATATCTATACTAAATAAAAACTTTATAAAAAATTGCACCGTAGTTATTTTATATTTTTCACTCTATTTTAAAAGAAATTACATTGACGTTATGATGGCATAATTAGTAACATTTATATTTTTACAAAAAAATATATTTACATAATTTGGGAATTCTATTAGATTATTGAGGAATTTTTGTAAAACTGTTTCAAATGCCCTATAATGGAAATAACAACTGCATGTGCACGAATTCAAGTAGTCCGCTGGACCACTAAAAATTTATCATTCTCCTCTAAAGCTTGTACATGGCTGCTGTCTACAAAAGGGGGAACCCATCGCCCTGTCCTTCCTCTAAAGTCAGTGAATCTGAATGAAAATAAAACTCAATAGGCAGATTTTTCTAGTTATATTGATCTCCTTCAATTCCGGGCAGCAAACAGCCATGAAAAGCCCATATCTGGAAACTCAAATTCAGATTCAGACATTTAAGCCTTTGGATTGTAAATCAGATCTGGTAAATCAAAAGCAGGTGCAAATCCTCCAAGTCAGACAGCTATTTTAATCCCTAGGAAAAGATCTTATGCTGGCCACCATGCAAGATCTGGCTTTCCTCTTCCTTCACTTTTGCCTTCTTCCCATCCCAATACCCACCGCTGAGCATGGATTCCTCCATGACGCTACCATAGAACCCACTAGTTTTGCCCTAATTTTCGCTGCAATTTTTCCCCATACTAGTAATGATCATTTGCCAGAGAGGGAGAACGTGTGACGGAATCGGAGGGGAGAGGGAGAACGTGCCACAGAATGTGAGGGGAGGTGTGAGTGAGATCCAAAAACTCCATGCCACGCTTCCGATTTTTTGACTTTCCCCAAATGCCCCTTCTCATCCCAGCCATCCATTCAAAATTGAGGGCCAACCCATGGGAAGCACTTCCCATGAGAAAAAAAGGAAGCAGGGGCAATGTGATAATTTTACATGGTGAGTATGTTTGTTTAAAAACGTGAGTATGTTTGGTTTTTTCAAAAATTTTGTATTATATACATACAAAATCTCAATCTATTCCATTCATTTGATAGATCAATTAGTAAAACGTATGCAAATATAATTTTTCATTATTTGAAATTTTTTAAAAATATTAGTGTACAAAAAATAATTTTTTAATAAGATTTCATTATAATTGGTAATGTTGAAAAATATAATTTTTATTAGAAGTTATGTTATATTATTTAAAGTTAATGTAATTAAGGTACTCTCAAGAATAACAATTTCTTATATTTTTCTTGATTTTTTGAAAATTTATTAATATTTTTTTATTTTCTGAATATAATAGAATCTAACCGTGTCTAACCGTGTCTAACCGCGTCTAACCGTGTCTAATTTTTGAAATTAATAATTTAATTCTAATTTAACACCTATATTAATATGATCCTAGGGCCCTTATAAGGTCATTTATATCTTAACAACCAAATTTGGAACCCAAATAATATGATTTAATAAAATCACCATAATCTAACTATGTTTAACCGTGTCTAATTGTGTCTAACCGAGTCTAATTGTGTCTAACCGCGTCTAACCGTGTCTAACCGTGTCTAATTTTTGAAATTAATAATTTAATCCTAATTTAACACCTGTAATATAATCCTAAGGCCCTTATAAGGCTATTTATATCTTAACAACCAAATTTGGAATCCAAATAATAGGATTTAATAACATTATCATAATCTAACTGTGTCTAACCGTGTCTAATTTTCGAATTTAATAATTTAATCCTAATTTAACACCTGTAATATGATCTTAGGGCCCTTATAAGGCTATTTATATATTAACAACCAAATTTGGAACCCAAATAATAGGATTTAATAAAATCATCATAATCTAACTGTGTCTAACCGTGTCTAATTTTTGAAATTAATAATTTAATCCTAATTTAACACCTGTAATATGATCCTAGGGCCCTTATAAGGTCATTTATATCTTAACAACCAAATTTGGAATCCAAATAATAGAATTTAATAAAATCACCATAATCTAACTGTGTCTAACCGAGTCTAACCATGTCTAATCGCGTCTAACCGCGTCTAACCGTGTCTAACCGAATCTAATTTTTTTATAATTTATGATTTTTTACCTAATCTATGTATTTTACAAATTAATAATAAATTATTATTCAATTAAATATGTAATTAATTTAAATTGAATAAAATAAAATTCAAATAAATATATAAAACTATAATTATTATATTGACTTTTAAAAATAAAATTGTATAAATTATATTTATTTAAATTATATTACTATAATTAACATTTGATAATATAAATATATATGACTTTTTGGTACTGGTTTAATAATTAAGTAATATAATCTGTAATATAATTTCAACATATAAACATGCATTCAAACATAAAAATAAATAATATAAAATAATTGCTTTTTTGAAAAATGAAGAAATGCAAAATATAAAATAAACTATTCCATTAATATTTTTATTACTTAACTTTTATTTATTCATTTTAGTATAACAAGTGTGAATTGAAATGATAGGTAGTCACAAAAAAGCTATCAATTATTGTCATTTTTGTTAAATAAAAATTTTACAAAAATTCACCCAATATTATCTCTAATTTTGTTGAATTAAATTAATTTGAATTAAAGCTCCATGAAAAATGAATTAATCAAATAATCCAACTTACTTTTTAGAACAAAGTTATGGTACAAATATTTGACAAATATGTATTTCAACACCACCCATGGCCAATAATTCAAAAAATTATTTTTAATGTGAAAAATAAATAAAAATTTGTCAATTAATTTGAAATGAAGATTATAAAAATGCAAAAATATTAGATATTTTAAATTAAGTATGCTCATTATTCATTTCAGAGCACTTCGGTTGTGGGTGCTTTGGTATTACTCAAATATATACATGAAATGTTAGGAGGAAAAATGATAAAATTAACTAGGTTTGAAATAAATTGTTCCCATTTTTACAAACAAAAATGCTTAAATTTATATTGAGCTATTTTCAAAAATCTAACAATTTTAATTATATTGAGCTTTGAATGAAATTAGAGTTAGCTAATTTTCTATCCTTCCAAGTGAATAAGTTGTCACATTTTTATATTATAAATTAGCAAATATTAAAATTATCTTAAATAATTTATTTTTATATTTCATATTAAAAAATTTGAAAATATATTAATGATTAAAATTTATTTTTAAAAATTAGTAACAATGATTATATTATGTAAACATATAATTTAAAATGTATGTACAATCATAGATTCAATGATTATATTACGTAAATGTATAATTTAAAACGTATATTCACGCATCCAATTTGAAAATTTTTTTATATTTATTTCATTTTAAAATTTTTAAAATGGGCATTTGGAGAAAAATGAATCCGGACATATATCATGAGGAAAAAATAATAATTTAAAAATTACCAAATTTTACCAAGAAAAAATTTTACAATTGGTTAAATGATCAATTTTGCATATAACTATATTTAATAGAAATTTTATAACAAATTTTTTTAAAATTATAAAATAATATTATTATAGCGATTATTAGATTATTTATTTAATATATCAATTTTAAAGTTATATTCAAGATTATTTCAAACATCATTTTTATGTAGATAAATAATCCTATAATATTATTAAATTCTAACGCATCTGAATCTAAGAACTTTTTATATTTTACACGAGAATAGTTTTTTTTTTCTAAAAGCAAATGTAACTCACTCACATCTGATTTTATTCTATAATAAAATTAAGGATTTTGAACAATATTGTGAACTGTAAGTTTTTTTTTTCTATTATAAAAACAGGTTTCATCCAAGAGGTTGTAACTTAGGTTTTCACCAAATCAAAAGTGTTGATAATTTTTTTTTATAGAATCGCATCCTTCAAAATTGAACTTAAATAAAATGAAGATGTTGGGAATAAATAAGAATTCAAAACAAATTTAATCAATAAATTATAGGTTTCAATATAGTTTTAACATCCACAAAGAACAATATAAAATTTTCACAAAATAAATATTTATAGATTAGTGTTAAATTGTTTATTTCAAGTAAATAGTAATAATTATTTTGATATTTCAAATTCAAAATAAATATTTTTATTAAATTATTTCCAAAACTCCAAAAGCACACCAAACACTATAATTAATTATCTCCATGGTATCCATTTTTAGATATATTTTTTCAGGTTTATTTTGAAATAACTTGGGATTACACATATAAAATAGAATAAAAGTAGGCATCATCAAAGGCATGTTTCCGTTTCCGAGATGTGAGCAATTGGTCAAAATTGGGCATTTTCGGTCAAAATCGCTACGTTATTTTGACCACAGAAATAATTTATGATTTTGACCGACAATGATTTTTCTATAATTTATGATTTTCTACCTAATCTATGTATTTTGCAAAATATATATTTAAATATTTATTCGAGGTCTAAATAATTTTAGAACTAAATAAATGTATAAAATTATAATTAAAAATTCAACTCCACTTGATTAAATGAAACAAAAATTTATGTAAAGATATAAAACAGTAAAAAATATTATATATATATATGACGTTATAGAACCAAAATTTAGATAAATTATATATAACTGTGACTTAGATATAACATGTAAATATATGTTACTTTTTGGGATTGGTTAAATGATCAATTTTGCATATAACTATATTTAATAGAAATTTTATAAAAAAAAATTTTAAAATTATAAAATAATATTATTACAGCGATTATTAGATTGTTTATTTAATATATCAATTTTAAAGTTATATTAAAGATTATTTTAAACATAATTTTTATGTGGATAAATAATCCTATATATTATAGAAAACAAAATATTCATTTTTGGAGGCCCGCGGGACACATATATATTTTTAGAAAATAAAATATTCATTTTTGGAAGCCCGCCGGACACATATATATTTAGAAAATAAAATATTCATTTTTGGAGGACCGCGGGACCCATATATATTTTAGCAAATAAGATATTCATTTTCAGAGCCCCGCGGGACACATATATATTTTTCGAAAATAAAATATTCATTTTTGGAGTTCCGCGGGACACATATATATTTTCAGAAAATAAAATATTCATTTTTGGAGGCCCGCAGGACACATATATATATTTTAGAAAACAAAATATTCATTTTTTGGACTCCCATGGGACACATATATATATTTTAGAAAACAAAATATTCATTTTTTGAGGCCCGCGGGACACATGTATATATTTTTAGAAAATAAAATATTTATTTTTAGAGGCCCGCGGGACACATATATATATTTTAGAAAATAAAATATTCATTTTTAGAGGCCCGCGGGACACATATATATTTTTAGAAAATAAAATATTCATTTTTGGAGTTCCGCGGGACATATATATTTTTAGAAAATAAAATATTTATTTTTGGAGGCCCGCGGGACACATATATATTTTTAAAAAATAAAATATTCATTTTTTGGACACCCACGGGACACATATATATATTTTACGAAAACAAAACATTAATTTTTGGCGGCCCGCGGGACATATATATATTTTAGAAAACCAAATATTCATTTTTGGAGGCCCATAGGACACATATATATTTTTAGAAAACAAAATATTCATTTTTGGAGGCCCGTGAGACACATATATATATTTTAGAAAATAAAATATTCATTTTCGGAGGCCCGCGGGACATGTATATATTTTAGAAAAATAAAACATTCATTTTTTGAGGCCCGCGGGACACATATATATTTTTAGATAACAAAATATTCATTTTTGGAGGCCCACGGGACACGTATATATTTATAGAAAACAAAATATTCATTTTTGGAGGCCCGCGGGACATATATATTTTTTAGAAAACAAAATATTTATTTTTTGAGGCCCGCGGGACGCATATATAATTTTTAGAAAATAAAATATTCATTTTTGGAGGCCCGCGGGACACATATATATTTTAGAAAAATAAAATATTCAGTTTTGAAGGCCCGCGCGACATATATATATTTTTAGAAAATAAATATTCATTTTTGGAGGCCCGCGGGATACATATAAATATTTTAGAAAACAAAATATTCATTTTTGGACGTCCATGGGACAGATATATATTTTTAGAAAACAAAATATTTATTTTTGGAGGCCCGCGGGACGCACATATATTTTAGGAAACAAAATATTCATTTTTGGAGGCCCGCGGGACTAATATATATTTTAGAAAAATAAAATATTCTTTTTTGGAGGCTCGCGGGACACATGTATATATTTTTAGAAAATAAAATATTCATTTTTGGAGTTCCGAGGGACACATATATATATATTTTAGAAAACAAAATATTCATTTTTAGAGGCCCGCGGGACACATATATTTTTAGAAAATAAAATATTCATTTTTGGAGGCCCGCGGGACATATATATACATTTTAGAAAAAACAATATTCATTTTTGGAGGCTTGCGGGACATGTATATATTTTAGAACAAAATATTCATTTTTCAGAGGCCCGCGGGACACATATATATTTTAAGAAAACAAAATATTCATTTTTGGAGGCCCGCGGGACACATATATATTTTAAAAAATAAAATATTTATTTTCGGAGTTCCGCGGGACACATATATATATTTTAGAAAATAAAATATTAAATTTTGGAGGCCCTCGGGACACATATATATTTTTTGAAAACAAAATATTTATTTTTGGACAACCGTGGGACATGTACATATTTTTAGAAAATAAAATGTTCATTTTTGGAGGCCCGCGGGACACATATATATAGTTTAGAAAATAAAATATTCATTTTTGGAGGCCCGCGGGACACATATATATATATATATTAGAAAACAAAATATTCATTTTGGGAGGCCCGCGGGACGCGTATATATATATATATATATATTAGAAAACAAAAAATTCATTTTTGGAGGCCCGCGGGACATATATATTTTTTTAGAAAATAAAATATTTATTTTTGGAAGCCCTCGGGACACATATATATATTTTAGAAAACAAAATATTCATTTTTTGAGGCCCGCGGGACACATATATATTTTTAGATAACAAAATATTTATTTTTGGAGGCCCACGGGGCACATATATATTTATAGAAAAATAAAATATTCTTTTTTGGAGGCTCGCGGGACACATGTATATATTTTTAGAAAATAAAATATTCATTTTTGGAGTTCCGAGGGACACATATATATATTTTAGAAAATAAAATCTTCATTTTTAGAGGCCCGCGGGACACATATATTTTTAGAAAATAAAATATTCATTTTTGGAGGCCCGCGGGACATATCTATACATTTTAGAAAACAAAATATTCATTTTTGGAGGCTTGCGGGACATGTATATATTTTAGAACAAAATAATCATTTTTCAGAGGCCCGCGGGACACATATATATTTTTAGAAAATAAAATATTCATTTTTGGAGTTCCGCGGGACATATATATTTTCAGAAAATAAAATATTTATTTTTGGAGGCCCGCGGGACACATATATATTTTTAAAAAATAAAATATTCATTTTTTGGACACCCACGGGACACATATATATATTTTACGAAAACAAAACATTAATTTTTGGCGGCCCGCGGGACATATATATATTTTAGAAAACCAAATATTCATTTTTGGAGGCTCACAGGACACATATATATTTTTAGAAAACAAAATATTCATTTTTGGAGGCCCGTGAGACACATATATATATTTTAGAAAACAAAATATTCATTTTCGGAGGCCCGCGGGACATGTATATATTTTAGAAAAATAAAACATTCATTTTTTGAGGCCCGCGGGACACATATATATTTTTAGATAACAAAATATTCATTTTTGGAGGCCCACGGGACACGTATATATTTATAGAAAACAAAATATTCATTTTTGGAGGCCCGCAGGACATATATATTTTTTAGAAAACAAAATATTTATTTTTTGAGGCCCGCGGGACGCATATATAATTTTTAGAAAATAAAATATTCATTTTTGGAGGCCCGCGGGACACATATATATTTTAGAAAAATAAAATATTCAGTTTTGAAGGCCCGCGCGACATAGATATATTTTTAGAAAATAAATATTCATTTTTGGAGGCCCGCGGGATACATATAAATATTTTAGAAAACAAAATATTCATTTTTGGACGTCCGTGGGACAGATATATATTTTTACAAAACAAAATATTTATTTTTGGAGGCCCGCGGGACGCACATATATTTTAGGAAACAAAATATTCATTTTTGGAGGCCCGCGGGACTAATATATATTTTAGAAAAATAAAATATTCTTTTTTGGAGGCTCGCGGGACACATGTATATATTTTTAGAAAATAAAATATTCATTTTTGGAATTCCGAGGGACACATATATATATTTTAGAAAACCAAATATTCATTTTTAGAGGACCGCGGGACACATATATTTTTAGAAAATAAAATATTCATTTTTGGAGGCCCGCGGGACATATATATACATTTTAGAAAAAACAATATTCATTTTTGGAGGCTTGCGGGACATGTATATATTTTAGAACAAAATATTCATTTTTCAGAGGCCCGCGGGACACATATATATTTTCAGAAAACAAAATATTCATTTTTGGAGGCCCGCGGGACACATATATATTTTAAAAAATAAAATATTTATTTTCGGAGTTCCGCGGGACACATATATATATTTTAGAAAATAAAATATTAAATTTTGGAGGCCCTCGGGACACATATATATTTTTTGAAAACAAAATATTTATTTTTGGACAACCGTGGGACATGTACATATTTTTAGAAAATAAAATGTTCATTTTTGGAGGCCCGCGGGACACATATATATAGTTTAGAAAATAAAATATTCATTTTTGGAGGCCCGCGAGACACATATATATATATATATTAGAAAACAAAATATTCATTTTTGGAGGCCCGCGGGACGCGTATATATATATATTTTAGAAAAAAAAAATTCATTTTTGGAGGCCCGCGGGACATATATATTTTTTTAGAAAATAAAATATTTATTTTTTGAAGCCCGCGGGACAAATATATATATTTTAGAAAACAAAATATTCATTTTTGGAGGCCCGCGGGACACAAATATATTTTTAGATAACAAAATATTCATTTTTGGAGGCCCACGGGACACATATATATTTATAGAAAACAAAATATTAATTTTTGGAGGCCCGCGGGACATATATATTTTTTAGAAAACAAAATATTTATTTTTTGAGGCCCGCGGGACGCATATATAATTTTTAGAAAACAAAATATTCATTTTTGGAGGTCCGCGGGACAAATATATAGTTTAGAAAAATAAAATATTCTTTTTTGGAGGCTCGCGGGACACATGTATATATTTTTAGAAAATAAAATATTCATTTTTTGAGTTCCGAGGGACACATATATATATTTTAGAAAAAAAAATCTTCATTTTTAGAGGTCCGCGGGACACATATATTTTTAGAAAATAAAATATTCATTTTTGGAGGCCCGCGGGACATATATATACATTTTAGAAAAAACAATATTCATTTTTGGAGGCTTGCGGGACATGTATATATTTTAGAACAATAAAACATTCATTTTTTGAGGCCCGCGGGACACATATATATTTTTAGATAACAAAATATTCATTTTTGGAGGCCCACGGGACACGTATATATTTATAGAAAACAAAATATTCATTTTTGGAGGCCCGCAGGACATATATATTTTTTAGAAAACAAAATATTTATTTTTTGAGGCCCGCGGGACGCATATATAATTTTTAGAAAATAAAATATTCATTTTTGGAGGCCCGCGGGACACATATATATTTTAGAAAAATAAAATATTCAGTTTTGAAGGCCCGCGCGACATAGATATATTTTTAGAAAATAAATATTCATTTTTGGAGGCCCGCGGGATACATATAAATATTTTAGAAAACAAAATATTCATTTTTGGACGTCCGTGGGACAGATATATATTTTTACAAAACAAAATATTTATTTTTGGAGGCCCGCGGGACGCACATATATTTTAGGAAACAAAATATTCATTTTTGGAGGCCCGCGGGACTAATATATATTTTAGAAAAATAAAATATTCTTTTTTGGAGGCTCGCGGGACACATGTATATATTTTTAGAAAATAAAATATTCATTTTTGGAATTCCGAGGGACACATATATATATTTTAGAAAACCAAATATTCATTTTTAGAGGACCGCGGGACACATATATTTTTAGAAAATAAAATATTCATTTTTGGAGGCCCGCGGGACATATATATACATTTTAGAAAAAACAATATTCATTTTTGGAGGCTTGCGGGACATGTATATATTTTAGAACAAAATATTCATTTTTCAGAGGCCCGCGGGACACATATATATTTTCAGAAAACAAAATATTCATTTTTGGAGGCCCGCGGGACACATATATATTTTAAAAAATAAAATATTTATTTTCGGAGTTCCGCGGGACACATATATATATTTTAGAAAATAAAATATTAAATTTTGGAGGCCCTCGGGACACATATATATTTTTTGAAAACAAAATATTTATTTTTGGACAACCGTGGGACATGTACATATTTTTAGAAAATAAAATGTTCATTTTTGGAGGCCCGCGGGACACATATATATAGTTTAGAAAATAAAATATTCATTTTTGGAGGCCCGCGAGACACATATATATATATATATTAGAAAACAAAATATTCATTTTTGGAGGCCCGCGGGACGCGTATATATATATATTTTAGAAAAAAAAAATTCATTTTTGGAGGCCCGCGGGACATATATATTTTTTTAGAAAATAAAATATTTATTTTTTGAAGCCCGCGGGACAAATATATATATTTTAGAAAACAAAATATTCATTTTTGGAGGCCCGCGGGACACAAATATATTTTTAGATAACAAAATATTCATTTTTGGAGGCCCACGGGACACATATATATTTATAGAAAACAAAATATTAATTTTTGGAGGCCCGCGGGACATATATATTTTTTAGAAAACAAAATATTTATTTTTTGAGGCCCGCGGGACGCATATATAATTTTTAGAAAACAAAATATTCATTTTTGGAGGTCCGCGGGACAAATATATAGTTTAGAAAAATAAAATATTCTTTTTTGGAGGCTCGCGGGACACATGTATATATTTTTAGAAAATAAAATATTCATTTTTTGAGTTCCGAGGGACACATATATATATTTTAGAAAAAAAAATCTTCATTTTTAGAGGTCCGCGGGACACATATATTTTTAGAAAATAAAATATTCATTTTTGGAGGCCCGCGGGACATATATATACATTTTAGAAAAAACAATATTCATTTTTGGAGGCTTGTGGGACATGTATATATTTTAGAACAAAATATTCATTTTTCAGAGGCCTGCGGGACACATATATATTTTTAGAAAGCAAAATATTCATTTTTGGAGGCCCGCGGGACACATATATATTTTAAAAAATAAAATATTTATTTTCGGAGTTCCGCGAGACACATATATTTATTTTAGAAAATAAAATATTAAATTTTGGAGGCCCTCGGGACACATATATATTTTTTGAAAACAAAATATTTATTTTTGGACAACCGTGGGACATGTACATATTTTTAGAAAATAAAATGTTCATTTTTGGAGGCCCGCGGGACACATATATATAGTTTAGAAAATAAAATATTCATTTTTGGAGGCCCGCGGGACACATATATATATATATTAGAAAACAAAATATTCATTTTTAGAGGCCCGCGGGACGCGTATATATATATATATATTTTAGAAAACAAAAAATTCATTTTTGGAGGCCCGCGGGACATATATATTTTTTTAGAAAATAAAATATTTATTTTTGGAAGCCCGCGGGACACATATATATTTTAGATAACAAAATATTCATTTTTGGAGGCCCGCGGGGCACATATATATTTATAGAAAACAAAATTTTCATTTTTGGAGGCCCACGGGACATATATATTTTTTAGAAAATAAAATATTTATTTTTTGAGGCCCGCGGGACGCATATATAATTTTTAGAAAACAAAATATTCATTTTTGGAGGCCCGCGGGACAAATATATATTTTAGAAAAATAAAATATTCTTTTTTGGAGGCTCGCGGGACACATGTATATATTTTTAGAAAATAAAATATTCATTTTTGGAGTTCTGAGGGACACATATATATATTTTAGAAAACAAAATATTCATTTTTAGAGGCCCGCGGGACACATATATTTTTAGAAAATAAAATATTCATTTTTGGAGGCCCGCGGGACATATATATACATTTTAGAAAAAAAATTATTCATTTTTGGAGGCTTGCGGGACATGTATATATTTTAGGACAGAATATTCATTTTTCAGAGGCCCGCGGGACACATATATATTTTCAGAAAACAAAATATTCATTTTAGGAGGCCCGCGGGACACATATATATTTTAAAAAATAAAATATTTATTTTCGGAGTTCCGCGGGACACATATATATTTTAGAAAATAAAATATTAAATTTTGGAGGCCCTCGGGACACATATATATTTTTTGAAAACAAAATATTTATTTTTGGACAACCGTGGGACATGTACATATTTTTAGAAAATAAAATGTTCATTTTTGGAGGCCCGCGGGACACATATATATAGTTTAGAAAATAAAATATTCATTTTTGGAGGCCCGCGGGACACATATATATATATATATATTAGAAAACAAAATATTCATTTTTGGTGGCTCGCGGGACGCTTATATATATATATATTTTAGAAAACAAAAAATTCATTTTTGGAGGTCCGCGGGACATATATATTTTTTTAGAAAATAAAATATTTATTTTTGGAAGCCCGCGGGACACATATATATATTTTAGAAAATAAAATATTCATTTTTGGAGGCCCGCGGGACACAAATATATTTTTAGATAACAAAATATTCATTTTTGGAGGCCCACGGGACACATATATATTTATAGAAAACAAAATATTCATTTTTGGAGGCCCGCGGGACATATATATTTTTTAGAAAACAAAATATTTATTTTTTGAGGCCCGCGGGACGCATATATAATTTTTAGAAAACAAAATATTCATTTTTGGAGGCCCGCGGGACAAATATATATTTTACAAAAATAAAATATTCTTTTTTGGAGGCTCGCGGGACACATGTATATATTTTTAGAAAATAAAATATTCATTTTTGGAGTTCCGAGGGACACATATATATATTTTAGAAAACAAAATCTTCATTTTTAGAGGCCCGCGGGACACATATATTTTTAGAAAATAAAATATTCATTTTTGGAGGCCCGCGGGACATATCTATACATTTTAGAAAACAAAATATTTATTTTTGGAGGCTTGCGGGACATGTATATATTTTAGAACAAAATATTCATTTTTCAGAGGCCCGCGGGACACATATATATTTTCAGAAAACAAAATATTCATTTTTGGAGGCCCGCGGGACACATATATATTTTAAAAAACAAAATATTTATTTTCGGAGTTCCGCGGGACACATATATATATTTTAGAAAATAAAATATTAAATTTTGGAGGCCCTCGGGACACATATATATTTTTTGAAAACAAAATATTTATTTTTGGACAACCGTGGGACATGTACATATTTTTAGAAAATAAAATTTTCATTTTTGGAGGCCCGCGGGACACATATATATAGTTTAGAAAACAAAATATTAAATTTTGGAGGCCCTCGGGACACATATATATTTTTTGAAAACAAAATATTTATTTTTGGACAACCGTGGGACATGTACATATTTTTAGAAAATAAAATTTTCATTTTTGGAGGCCCGCGGGACACATATATATATATATTAGAAAACAAAATATTCATTTTTGGAGGCCCGCGGGACGCGTATATATATATATATATATATTTTAGAAAACAAAAAATTCATTTTTGGAGCCCCGCGGGACATATATATTTTTTTAGAAAATAAAATATTTATTTTTGGAAGCCCGCGGGACACATATATATTTTAGAAAACAAAATATTCATTTTTGGAGGCCCGCGGGACACATATATATTTTTAGATAACAAAATATTCATTTTTGGAGGCCCACGGGACACATATATATTTATAGAAAACAAAATATTCATTTTTGGAGGCCCGCGGGACATATATATTTTTTAGAAAACAAAATATTTATTTTTTGAGGCCCGCGGGACGCATATATAATTTTTAGAAAACAAAATATTCATTTTTGGATGCCCGCAGGACAAATATATATTTTTGAAAAATAAAATATTCAGTTTTGGAGGCCCGCGCGACATATATATATTTTTAGAAAATAAATATTCATTTCTGGAGGCCCGCGGGATACATATAAATATTTTAGAAAACAAAATATTCATTTTTGGACGTCCGTGGGACAGATATATATTTTTAGAAAACAAAATATTTATTTTTGGTGGCCCGCAGGACGCACATATATATTTTAGGTAACAAAATATTCATTTTTGGAGGCCCGCGGGAGTAATATATATTTTAGAAAAATAAAATATTCTTTTTTGGAGGCTCGCGGGACACATGTATATATTTTTAGAAAATAAAATATTCATTTTTGGAGTTCTGAGGGACACATATATATATTTTAGAAAACAAAATATTCATTTTTAGAGGCCCGCGGGACACATATATTTTTAGAAAATAAAATATTCATTTTTGGAGGCCCGCGGGACATATATATACATTTTAGAAAACAAAATATTCATTTTTGGAGGCTTGCGGGACATGTATATATTTTAGAACAAAATATTCATTTTTCAGAGGCCCGCGGGACACATATATATTTTCAGAAAACAAAATATTCATTTTTGGTGTCCCGCGGGACACATATATATTTTAAAAAACAAAATATTTATTTTCGGAGTTCCGCGGGACACATATATATATTTTAGAAAATAAAATATTAAATTTTGGAGGCCCTCGGGACACATATATATTTTTTGAAAACAAAATATTTATTTTTGGACAACCGTGGGACGTACATATTTTTAGAAAATAAAATGTTCATTTTTGGAGGCCCGCGGGACACATATATATAGTTTAGAAAATAAAATATTCATTTTTGGAGGCCCGCGGGACACATTTATATATATATTAGAAAACAAAATATTCATTTTTGGAGACCCGCGGGATATGTCTATATTTTAGAAAAACAAAACATTCATTTTTGGAGGCCCGCAGGACACCTATATATTTTTAGAAAACAAAATATTCATTTTTGGAGGCCCGCGGGACACATATATGTATTTTAGAAAACAAAAAATTCATTTTCGAAGCCTCGCGGGACATGTATATATTTTTAAAAAATAAAACATTCGTTTTTGGAGGCCCGCGGGACACATATATATTTTCAGAAAATAAAATATTCATTTTTGGAGGCCCGCGAGACACATATATATATTTTAAAAAATAAAATATTTATTTTTAGAGTTTCGCGGGACACATATATATCTTTTAGAAAACAAAATATTCATTTTTGGAGGCCCGCGGGACACATATATATTTTTTGAAAATAAAATATTCATTTTTGGAGGCCCGCGGTACATATATATTTTTTTAGAAAATAAAATATTCATTTTTGAAGGCCCGCGGGACACATATATATTTTAGAAAAGCAAAATATTCATTTTTAGAGGCCCGCGGGACATATATATATTTTTTAGAAAATAAAATATTTATTTTTGGAGGCCCGCGGGACGCATATATATATTTTAGAAAACAAAATATTCATTTTTGGAGGCCCGCGGGAAACATATATATTTTAGAAAAACAAAACATTCATTTTTGGAGGCTCGCGGGACATATATATATTTTTAGAAAATAAAATATTCATTTTTGGAGGCCCGCGGGATGCATATATATTTTTTAGAAAACAAAATATTCATTTTTGGAGGCCTGCGTGACACATATATATTTTAAAAATATAAAATATTCAGTTTTGGTGGGACGCACGACATATATATTTTTAGAAAAATAAATATTCATTTTTGGAGGCCCGCGTGACACATGTATATATTTTTAGAAAACAAAATATTCATTTTTAGAGGCTCGCGGGATGCATATATATATTTTAGAAAACAAAATATTCATTTCTGGACGCCCGTGGGACAGATATATATTTTTAGAAAATAAAATATTCATTTTTGGAGGTCCGCGGGACGCACATATATATTTTAGGAAACAAAATATTCATTTTTGTAGGCCCGCGGGACATATATATATTAGAAAAATAAAATATTCTTTTTTAGAGGCCCGCGGGACACATGTATATATTTTTAGAAAACAAAATATTCATTTTTGGAGTTCCGCGGGACACATATATATATTTTAGAAAACAAAATATTCATTTTTAGAGGCCCACGGGACACATATATATTTTTAGAAAACAAAATATTCATTTTTGGAGGCCCGCGGGACATATATATACATTTTAGAAAACAAAATATTCATTTTTGGAGGCCTGCGGGACATGTATATATTTTAGAACAAAATATTCATTTTCAGAGGCCTGCAGGACACATATATATTTTTGAAAAATAAAATATTCATTTTTTGGACGCCTGCGGGACACATATATTTTAGAAAAAATAAAATATTCATTTTTGGAGGCCCGCGGGACTGTAATAATTATTATATATATGATGCTTTAAAACTAAAAGTGTAATAAATTATATATAACTGTAATTTAAATTTAATATATAAATATATGTTACTTTTTGGGATTGTTTAAATAATCAATTTAGTAAATAACTATATTTAATAGAAATTTATAATAAAATTTGATAAAATTTTTGAGAGAAAAGCTTTTCATATAAAGCTTTTTAAAATAGGAAAAATAACATCAATAATTTAAAATTAATGATGAGGAGAAAAGAGAATAAAGTTAAAATAGATAGGATATTAACATACGTTATATGTTTTATCAAAATTTAATAGTTATATATTCCCCTCAAAGATGTTACAATTTTCAAAATATATTTCTCTAATTGTATGTTTCAAAATTTTCACGTAATGATATGTTTGAAATTTGATAAAATTTTTTAGAAAAAAACTTCTGGTATAAAACTTTTTTAAATAGAAAATTAAAATAAGATTAATATTGAGGAGAAAACAGAATAAAATTAAATTAGATAGGATATTAATATGCCTTATATATTTTATCAAAGTTTAATAGTTATATATTATCAAAAAAATTTAATAGTTATATGTTTGCCCTTAAAAGATGTTAAAATTTTTAAAATATATATATTTAGATTGTTTTAATAATATCAATTTTATACTACATGTGCTTTTTTAATTATATGATTACAATTAAGAAAGAGCTCCCATGGGATATAATTTCATGTTAATGCTCATACACAAGGGTGCGTTATCATGTTGCCATCTACTAGTACACCATCTTTGCTTTTTAGTTGTAATATCTATGTACCTCAAAGTTGAAGGTAGATTTAATAAAAAAAAGTAAAAAATATATACCAATTTTAATTAAAATTAAAATGTTGAATTCTCGTATTTCGTTCAATTTATTTTGAATTGAATTAAAATAAAAAACAAAAATTATTATATATCAAAAAAATCATTTTTGCATGATTAAATACTTATAAAATTTTAAAATACTTTTTAACTCATAGTTGGAGCACTAGTTATGTTTATCCGTCAGCCCCAAACCATCTCCTATGGATGCCTACGTCAACACTATTGATGGCCAATAATTAAGCCAAATAAAAATAATCTTAAAAATTATTTTTAATGTGAAAAATACCTTAAATAAAAATTTTGTCAACTAATTTGAAACGAAGATTATAAAAGTACTAAAATGTTAAGTATTTTAAATTAAGTATGCTCACTATTCATTATAAAATAATTTGGTGGTGAGTGCATTGGTATTACTCAAATATAGATATATGGGAGGAAAATTGTTAAAATTAAATAAGTTTGAAATAAGTTATACCCATTTTTACAAAAAAAATGCTTCAATTTATATTAAGCTATTCTGTAGAGTCTAAGGACATTAATTATATTGAGTTCTGAATGCACTTTGAATTAGCTAATTTCTTATCCTTTCCGGTGAATAAGTTGTCACATTTTCATATTATAAATTATAAAATATTAAAATTATCTTAAATAATATATTCTTTATTTTTATTAAATAAAATTTGAAAATATATTAATGATTAAAACTTATTTTTTAAAAATTAATAACAATTATTATATCATGTAAATGTATAATTTAAATGTATATAAAGTCATAAATTCATTTTTTATACGATCGTTACCTACTACATCTACGAATTCTATATTATGGTTTAATTATATGTTCTAAAACTGTAACTTAAACTATGTCAAAACTTAGATTGGTAAAACATATTTAATTTAAATCATTATTTAGTAATTAAGTAAATAATGGTTTAATTATATGTCCCAAAATTATAACAAAATAAAGTTTAATCAAATTTAAATAAAATTGAAATTTAATTTAAACAAATATGAAAAGTATTAATTAAAATAAATAACTTGCAAAATAAATATTTATAAATCGATGATAAATTATTTACTTCAAATAAATAGTAATAATTATTTTGATATTTTACGTCACTGTAAATATTTATTTAATTATTTTCAAAACTCCATAAAGCAAATCAAAATTTAAAACCTTATAACAAATTTAAAATCTTAATTTTAATTTAAATTTTATATTAAAACATTTAATTTTTTAATGCCACTTATTTTTTAATCGCCAAAGTATCAGATTGACATTCGCCGTTACTTTTTATAAATTATTGCACGTGTACAGATTGATGTTCACCGCCAGAGTATGAAGCTTTGGTACTCCATCATCCAAAGGGCGGAAGGCAGCCATGAATCTCCAGCACCGTCTCTTGTTTTCTCTAGATCTAGTGCCTGTAAGCCTCAATCCGATGATCTGAATCATCATAAGGAAAGCTAGCAAAAACCCCTGAAGTTCGGTGGGAAAGGTTTCTTCTCCGGTAACAACTCCAGCAGCCATGGTAGCCCAACATTTTCAACCATCAGTATTCTTCTCAAGGGGGTTTTGGCAGATTTGGATGTCGCCTTCATTGTCACTAGCAAAATCCATTAACCTCACCTTTGATTGATGATATGCTTGCAGCAATCTTGAAGCAATCGAGATCTTATATTTGTTCATCTCACCCACCACCTGCCAACTGAAATTCCCAATCTTCCGATGACCTCCATGAAATCTGATAATAGGAAAAGCATTGCAACGAAGCCAGCAGCAACTATAATTTCACCGACAGATGGTAAGTCATTTTCTTCACAACCATGGACGAAGGAAGAAAAATGAGGGAGAAAGAAAAACGCGGAGTCAGGAAAGAGACAGAGGAAACGAGAGTCTGGCACTAATTCCGATATCCCCTTGCATTTTTTGCACTTTCCAAATATGCCCAAATGCATCGCAGCCGTTCAGTCGAAATTGACGGTAGATAGTGACCTTCCCATGAGAGAATTGCGAGAAGCGCTTCCCATGGGTTCGGCCTCTTCAAAATGAATGGTAAAGATGTAGCTTCTCATGAGAAAATCATGGGAATAGCTTCCCCTGAATTGGGTTCCTCTCCCTCCCTCTCTCTCTCGCGCGCGCGCGCACGAAGACATGCATACATCAATGCACCTAAGGGTCACGAACGAAAAATTTAATCAAACAACTTAAAACTCATAGACGATTATCATGAGTAGTAATGTACTGAAAAGGCAATCATATATAAAACTCACTTTATAATCACTAGTAAGTGATTTCACAAATTCGTAGTCCCAAATACTAGGCTGGTAATTAGCAGACCTCCCAGCAATTTCATGAGGCTGGTGTGCACTGCATCGTGGAGTTTGGCTCATAAGGAGATGATCACGCCCAGTTCCGGCACCGGGGCTTACTTCTGCTGGTAATACTGGTACTGGTATTGGTAGGCATGTTGAGGCGACAGATAACAACGGCAATGGAAAGGAGCTGGATGACAATGCCATCGTTGTGTACACGAATGATGGTGCTCTATCTTCGCAGAAAATACCCATGGCTCTATTTATAGAAGAATGAGAAAACTACACTACCGGTTTCCATTGTCCGTGGGAAACACCTAAAAAATTTATATTTTTGTTTGTTTAATGTTAAGAATCTCACCGGAGATATTAATGAAAATATAATTTTAATCTTTCATAATAAAAAGTAGGCGAATCAAATGGTGTTAATTAAACGACTATGATGGAAGCACTTTAATGGTAGAAATTTTTTTAAATTGTAAGTAATATCTATAGTAGTAAGATTTACATCATCTAATAAGGTACATATTTAAATTGTTTGTTTATAGTATGAACATTTAATGAGGAGCAATTCTATTAGTCCTGCTTAAGCAAATGTCCTACTTAACCCACTTTAAAGAACTCATTTCAAGAACTTTTTTATTTTTTATTTTTCTTCATACACTTGTTTGTTTAAGTGTATTTAACATATAAACCAAGTTCTACTATTTTTTGAGATTTTTAATCATCTATATGCATATATGTATTTAAAATGCCCTTATATTTAAAAATCTAAAAAAATAAATACACATGTCCAAAAGTGGTAAAATTTAATTTAATGTTAAATATACCTAGATAAACAAGCGTATAAAGAAAAAACAAAAAAAATTTGTTGTAAATGAGTTTTTAGAGTGGGCTAAGTCCGACATTTGCTTAGCCCGAACCAACAGAATCATTCTTCACGTTTGGTTATATTTTAAAGAGGAGTGATCCTGTTAGGCCGGGCTAAGTAAATATCCCGCTTAACTCACCTTAAAAATCTATTTACAACAACTTTTTTTTAAAAAATTTTTCTTCATATGTTTATTTATCTAAGTGTATTTTATATATAAACCAAGTTTTACCATTTTTGAACATGTGTATTTATTTATTTTAGATTTTTAAAGATAAGGGTATTTTAAATACATATATGCATATAGATGTTTAAAAATTTCAAAAAATATATAAATATATTCAAAAATGTTAAAACTTAATTTATATATTAAATTTGTATTTTGAAGAGCAGCAATTGATGGCGGAGCGCCTATGGATTAAGGATGCTGGCTGCCGGATTGGAAGAATATATGTGGGTCCGTGATAATGGCCCTGATTGTTTAATCGATCAGTCAATTCATGGAGTTCGGGAAATCATTGACAGATTAATGCATGTCGGGGTTTGGAGAGGGAGCTCATTGCTGGCCGGTGGATTTTAGTGGCTGGTGAACGACGCAGCGGTGGGAACTTGCTGCTGTTGATTTCGTGGCTGCCAATACAGAGGGAGATGGTGAAAGATACTAATGGCTACTAATGTTCACTGGGGCTGGATTTAACAGATGAAAACGTTGGAACAGAGGTCGGTGATTGCAGCAGGGACGATCTGTGCTGGACTTGGCTTAAATTTCATGGTTGCAGCAGTTTTTAAGGAAGATGGCAATGGTGGAGGAACTTGTCGGATTTGGATCGCCAGTCATGCTGAATTTATGTACCGTCTGGAGTTTTGCAATACATTTTATGAATATGCCATTGCCTAACAATGCGACATTGATTTTGCCTCCCGACCCGATTTATAACAGGGATATTGAACTAATCTCATTTCAAAAGAGGGTTGGTTAGAGTTAGATAATTGTCAACTTGAACCGATTTCATATATTACTGTAAAATATAATAGATTATTAAAAAATAGTTTAGTATATTAGAACATAATACATAAGAATCAATTAGACATTATTGATTTGAAATAAGACTATTTAGTAATTATTTTATTATAAAAGTTATAAATTGAAAAGTATTCATATAAAAAGGATTAGGGACATTTGGTAATCAATAGAAGTGGGAAATGGTGGTAAATATTAGGAGAACATTTCCGAAGGTAGCTATTAATTCCATTAATCATCACATTTTTTCCACATTTATCCTTACACTTCAATTATTTTTCCTACCAACTACATCCGTCAAACCTATTTTTTTCAGGTTTACCTCTATCGTTTCCTATCAATTATATATTTTTCAAAATATTTCCTTTTCTATTTCTCACCTCATCCCATAATCCCACCAAATTTCTCATTTCCAAACGTCCCCTTAATTGTTATTCTTTCATATAAATTTATTTTAATTAAGCAAAATATATCTAAATATTATATATTTATCAACTCGATTTCTAACCCGAACTATGTGTGAGTAATAGGATTGAATTAAAATTTTATAATGTGGTTACGGTTGTGTTTATACTGATCCGAGTCAACTCGAACGAACTTACAGCCACCTTAGATAGGATAGGGGTGACAGAGAGAAAGAGAGCATGGAGTGAGGTGGAAGATTCAACGGCCAAATTCTACCCGTGCGATTGGACAGTTAGATGCAGCAGGCTAAGTGCCCGGGGCGCTCGGGATCACAGCTATTTAAATAATATTAGTAATGGTGGGATTCCTAAAATAAATCAAAATAATAATTTTTAAGGTGGTTCACACGGACAGCGGTGCAATATAGTTACCACCGAAGCAGTCGCCATCTTCGTCTTGGGCCACTTCCCACTTCCATAATTTTTTTTCAATTTCCATATGATTTGGGAGGAAACGTATGCCAACCATTTTTAGCGAGCAGAATCCTTTTCCCTTAATGTCCCAGCAACCGTCTTGATCTGCAGCTTGCAAGCTGATTTGGCAAAAACCTTTTCCATTTACTTAGCTTTATAAAATATGTTTAGTTAGAAACATGATAAAAATTTTACAAATAATTAGTTGAACTGATTAAGCCGGCTGAAGTTCGCTAATTAACTAACGTACCTTTTGTTTTAGATAATTATAAAGAACTATAGACAAGTTTGCTTTAGTCAAGTTTGCTTTTAATTTATGCTACATGTTACTGTGTCTGGATTGCTGAAACTATAATTAAAAATATTCTTACTTAAATTAATGAACATATGCTACAAGTTTCTGCAAACATGCTTAATTTAGTGTCATCGACACAACCAAAGTATTTTAATGTTATTATCGAACCACTTCAGCCACTTTAACGATTAAATTAAAATTCAAACACTTATTTTTGTCAAAAATTATTTTTGTTGAAAACATGCGATTGTATTCACAGAAACTGCTTAGAGTACAAAAGATCCATATACAATAGATTTACAAGAAATTCTGCTAAATTTTCCCACCATGTGTCTTTGTCTTTACCACGTTTGATTGCAAAATCGGCAAGACAATGTGGGCATAATATGTTGTTTCGTGGCTATTTCAAAGTCATTCATCTTCATTTTTTAACATAAGTCACAGTAAACATTTCAATCGTCATATATCTTCGGTTAAAAAAAAAATATGTCCTCCATGAGTTGTACCTGCTTAAAAATATATATTAATGTGTAAATTTTTAAAAAATAGGGGGAAAAGTTTTCTTTTAATTTATGTTACATGTTGCTATATCTGGATTGTTGAAACTACAATTAAATATATTTTTACTTAATGAACATACGCTATACAAGTTTCTGCAATCATGCTTAATTTAATGTCATCTACGCTACCCAACTATTTCAATATTATTATCGAACCATTTCAGCCACTTTAACGATTAAATTAAAATTCAAACTCTTATTTTTGTCTAAAATTATTTTTTTTTGAAGACATGTAATTGTATTCCCAGAAACTGCTTAGAGTACAAAAGATCCATATACAATAGATTTACAAGAAAGTCTGCTAGATTTTCCCACCATGTGTCTTTGTCTTTACCATGCTTGATTACAAAATCGGAAAGAAAACATGGGCATGATATGTTGTATCGTGGCTATTTCAAAGTCATTCATCTTCATTTTTCAACATAGTCACTAGAAACATTTCAATCGTGATATATCTTCGGTTAAGAAAAATATGTCTTCCATGGGTCGAACCTGGTTAAAAATATATAATAATGTGTAAATTTTTAAAAAATACTCAGACAAGTTTTCTTTTAATTTATGTTAATGATGCTGTGTCTGGATTGCTGAAACTATAATTAAATATATTTTTACTTACTGAAATTATGTTATACAAGTTTCTACAGTCATCTTAATTTAATGTTAACGACACAACCGAAGTATTTCAATATTATTATCGAACCATTTTAACCACTTTAACGATTAAGTTAAAATTCAAATACTTATTTCCGTCTGACGTTATTTTTTTTGAAAACATGTGATTGTGTTCCCAGAAACTACTCAGAGTATAAAAGATTCAAATACAAATGGATTTACAAGAAAGTCTTGTGGATTTTCCCACCACGTGTATCTGTCTTTGCCATATTTGATTACAAAATCGACAACAAAACGTGGGCATAATGTGTTGTATCGTGGCTAATTCAAAGTCATTCATCTTCATTTTTTAACATAGTCACAATAAACATTTCAATCGTGACATACCTTCGGTTTAAAAAAAAAATGCCCTCCTACCTGCTTAAAAATATATAATAATGTGTAAATGTTCAAAAAAAAACTTAGACAAGTTTCCTTTTAATTTATATTAATGTTGCTGTATCTGGATTGCTAAAACTACAATTAAATATATTTTTACTTAATGAATCATGCTTAATTTAATGTCATGGACACAACCGAAGTATTTCAATGTTATTATCTAACCGTTTTAGCCACTTTAACGATTAAATTAAAATTCAAACACTTATTTTTGTCGAACATCATTTTTTCGAAAACATGAGATTGTATTCCCAGAAACTACGTAGAGTACAAAAGATCCATATACAATGAATTTATGAGAAAGTCTGGTGGATTTTCATGTGATATATCTTCGGTTAAAAAAAAAAAAGTCTTCCATGGGGTGTACCTGATTAAAAATATATAATAATGTGTAAATTTTCAAAAAATACATATATGCATTAAAATATTATAATATTTCATAGGATGGTTAAGTAATGAAGTAAGAACTTTAAAAAATTGATTCTTAAATAAAAAAATTTATGATGTTGATTTTACTTTCTTAGTACATATATAAGCCACTTGATCATCCAAAGGGTGACTACGATGTGAATATTTAATTAGCATAAAACTTTTTTAATTAAAGATAGTTTAGATACAATGAGTTGCCCGGATTTTGATTTAACATTAAATAACAATGAAAACCATCGACTTTAAAATTATGAAAGGGCTTAAAATATATTTTAAATGATAAATTTTAATACGTATATATAAAGATTAGGTATGGCCCACACAAAACTAGGCTAAAATGTGCTTTTGTACAGAGACTTGGATTTATATTGTATTGAATTATTATCCTTATTTGACAATATTAATTAAAATCATTTTATGTAGAAATTTGTATGGGCCACACATAAGATGAGAATTTTAAGGTTTATATTCACTTCAAAATTATATTTATTTGTGGTCCACTTTTATGGTCATTTGGGTTCAGATTCTAACCTTGAACTAAGATTTATACGCGAAAAGGTTGGGAATGGATTCGAGTAAAAATTCCGTGAGAATTCGGGTGGAATTTGGGTTAATCATAATGAATTACTTTCAAAATTTTAAAATAAAGATTGTGTGATCGATTTCAAATTATGTGCATTAAATAGTTATTCACAAAACAACAGACCTGGATTATTTTTTAAAATAATAATTATGAATGGTATAATAAAAATTATAAATTATACCAAGCTACGTGTCTCATATGATATTTTTCCTGACATTTATATTAGAATTTAGGTTTTATTTCAAATTTTCTATTTGAATTCCTGTAAACTCAAACCCAACCCTAATTGAGGTTAGGTTCAAACCTAATTTCTAAATCCAAATTTTCAAATTATTTAAACTACACAATTAAAGATGACAAGTTGTGTTGTTCGTGCTCATCGGATCAACTCAATCCATGCAGGTTGCATCTCCACTAGGGGTGGGAATCGGGGCGAGCCATACTAGGTCAAGGTTTACCTAATCATGACCCTACTTTTTAAAAATTGAGTTTGACCTTTTTTTTTATACCGGGTCGGGACAAGGTCGGTTTAACCCTTACTGTTTTTTAATAGGTTCCGGAACAAACTTCAGGTTGGTATCGAACCGATTTCGAGATAGCGGATCGGGTAAAAAATACGAGTCAAATAAGATAATTTTAAAAATTTTTATACCTATTAAACATAAGTATACATTTATACTAAATTTAAATATTATATGTTTCAATATTTCACTAATTATTAAAAAACACATAATTAAAAAAACAAAACATTCGAAAGTATAGTATAAATTTATTAAAATAGTTTAATATAGAATTACACATAAGGGTTATATCTATACAAATTCTTTTTATTGATTCTTATATCATTTTCTGAATAAATTGATTCTTCTATTTGTTGATAGAGTTGATTATAAAAAAGTGAGAATTTTGAAAGAAAATAATAATAATATTTAAACATAGGCTTATCATTCTTAATAAATTAATATATGTGGGGCGCGTCACACTCTTCAGGTCTAGACATGGTCAACCCACCCTAACCTTATCTTTAAATTCGGGTCAAAATTTTTTCTCATCCCTATACAGGGTCAAAAATATATTGGTTTTACCCGGCCAAAAATGGGTCGGATTAAAGCCGGGTAACGGGTCGACCCGCCCCAATTCCCACCCCTAATCTACGTTGTATGTATTATAGATAAAATTAATATATGCTTAATTAAATACATTATTTTAAATACAATAGATAAAATAGATGCTCTAAAATAACATAGTTGGAGCTCATTTGAACAAGATATAAGTGAATATTGTCTTTTTCTAATTTTTAACATATTTTTGGTAGAGAAAAGAATCAATTAAAGGACCTTTTTCTTATAAAATTAGGTTTATTTTGCAACTCCTTGAGTTTCCTAATCTTTTCAATTTTTAGGAATACGGGTTATATATGTTGCTTTGAAAACTATTTGTTGTTTTTATTTACTCTCGATATATATTATTACATTCTTGTTTTATTATTCTGTCTTATTTTAACTTGTTAAATTCATATGAATGAGCTCTAAGAATTTTTAAAAATAAAATAAGTCTGTACTAGTGGCACATCGGCAAGAAAGGTTATTCCACATTCCACGTCACCATCGTCATCGTGGATAATGGTGTGCGGATTCTTCGAATGTGTCCGCTATCAAGCAAATTAATTTGTTCCCTGCTGTTATAGCTTTTGGCATAAATCTGACTAAACTGCCCAAAGTTTGAGTCTTATGAATACTGCATAGACTTATAGCTGCTGATACTTTGAAAAGCGCATAGGAAATAGGGGTGCAACTTGGGTCGAGTAGGTCCGGGTACGGGTGGAACCTACCCTTACCCATTTTGTAAAAATCTCTACCCTACCCTATTTTAGACAGGGTCAGTCCGGAGCCTACCCTACCCAATTTTCTCAAGAGCGGATCAGTTCCGGGTCGGTTCCTAGAATACGATCTATGAGAAAATGCAACCTGTGTAAAAAAATTCAATTTATATATACTAAAACATGAAATCTGTTAAAAAAGTGCAATGTGTACATAATAAAATCTGTTAAAGAATAATCAAATAGCATAAGAATTATTATCTCATTAGAATATACTAATTTCAACAATATTAAGTCTGTCCAATCCAATAAAAAACTGTTTGAATGATATACAAAATGGTCTAGTTTCCATCCTTTTGACCTCAAGCCTTCAAAAAGATCCTCTGCTTGCTCCCATAGTTGCCGCTCACAACATGCCATAAGAAGGCTTTAGTAGGTATCCAGTTTAGGTTCCAAACCTTCTTTTTTCATTTTATTTAATAGAAATAAACCTTCGTCAAGTCTAAGATCTCTACTATACATCCAGATAAGGTTATTGTAAGTCTCCTCATCTGGCTTGAATCCAGTTTCTTGAATACGTCTACACACTTCTGTAGTCTTGTTGACATCCTCGATCGCAGTGTACATCCTAAGTAAAAAAATTGAAGATTGAAAGATCAGGCTTAAATCCTGCTTCCTCCATCTCAGCAATCATTAATTCAACATCCCTCACTTGTTTCCCCTTTAACAACAACCCAATTCCACCATTGCACTTAAAATTGCAGATTCTCTCTCTGCGTCAAATTTCTGACTCTAAAAGCAGTTTCCCTTATACAGCTAAAATTGCAGAATCTCTATCTGCTGCTGGAATAATCTTTTATCAAACTTCGAATGAAATCGGCAAAAAAAAAACCAGAGAAAAAAAATTCCCGAATTCTTCAAAAAAATTTCTTTAGAAGAATCATAAAAACAGAAAGCAGCAGCGAAAGCTAGAATCCAAATCAGACCAAAAAAGATTTACAAGAAAAAACACAGACGTAAGTGAAGAATGAAGCGGGTTAAAAAAACAGCAAATCAACAAAAATCATAATCAGAATCCATCCCCTAAAGAAATGAAAGAGTAGTAGGATGGAGAGTGAAGAAAACCTGAAGCGGTTGATCAACTTGGGAGAGAAGGTTGGAGGAGTGGTCAGGGAGAAGGGTGAGAAGAGCAGAGAGGGCTGTCTCGGCATGGTTTGGTGAGATCCTTCGTAACAAATCCATCGCAGCATCCATCTATCCCGGCGTATCGCAGATGCAAAAGAGAGCGAGGGAGGGAGACTAAGAAGATCTGAAAGAGAAGCTGATGGACAGATCTGATGGTCGCAAATGAGGGTGGAGGACAGAGGGAGAGCAAGCGGTTGCGTAGGTTAGTGGGAAGAGCAGAGCAAAGAAGGAGAGCGGTCTTCTCGACGCAGCCAGGGCGAGGGAGGCGACGCCGCGACAAAACCTAAATGCTTAATAATATATATTTATTATAATAATATTATTATATAAAATTCGAGTCAGTTCCGGGTACCCGTAACCTGGAACCGACCCTATCCAAATACCCCCTGGGTATTTTTTACCCGGAACCGAACCTACCCTATTTAGGGTACCCATCAGGTCGACCCGTGGGTACCCGACCCAAGTTGCACCCCTAATAGGAAAATTAAGAAGATGGGTGATCCCATATGTCCGGGTGCACGGGACTCCCATGTGTTCGGCATTGAATCCTTCCAAAAATAATTTTTTTATTTTTTATAAATGTATAAATAATTTTTTATTTTTTATAAATGTATAAATAATTTTTTATTTTTTCTAAATTATAGAGTTAAATGTATTTAACTTATAACTAAGTTTTGACCATTTTCAAATGCTTTTAAGTATTTTTTAATTTTAAATACATTAACATTTTCGTAATTTTCTGAATCAAACATTAGAAAAATGTTACTATGTTTAAAAATAAAAAATACTTAAAATTATTCAAAATAATAAAAGTAAGTTTAAAATTGTAAACATACATATATAATCGCGCCATTATGATAGCAATAACAAAAAAAAATTGAAATTAAAATGCCTTCAACAGCCAAGCTATATGAAGTGGAGAAATCAAATGTCATATAGCTACATTGCAAATTTACATTCATCAAGAAATATAACAAATTTTTAGGAAGAAATTTTATTTAAAAGTCTTTTTGTAAATAGCTTCTCAACTTTTATTTCGATTTAAAATTTATAGTTTTGTAACTCATTTAAAGGGAAATTATCCTCACAACTACTCTCGGATTAAAAGGATATATACTAGCACTGAAGATCTTAATGTTCCAACCATTTCGGGTCCATTTTAGTCATTAAACCCAAAATTTTCTATTTATTTTTTTAATATCTTTCATTTTATTATTGTACCAAAAAGAATTTAAATTAAATTCTTGGGATAGCAATTAGTAGTAAATTAAAATTTAATATTGTAACTTTGTAGATCTATTTGTTAATGATTTAGGTAATTGTGTGATTATTTTCATTATTTGTTTATGATTATTTTCATTATTTCCATATGACCTAGGGAAGCTGCGCTTTCCCATATCCCACATTCACTTCAAGCTATAACATCTTTATATATGTATGTGTATATATATATATATATATATATATATATGTGTATATATATATATATATATATATATATATATATATATATATATATTCGATAACATCTTTATAAATAATTCTGAACTCCATCTTTGTACATATTTGAAGGAAGAAAAAAAAGTGGCCATGACATGAAGCACTGTCACAACACCTGAATGGCCATAAAATAGTGTAACCGAGCTCTTTCAATATTAATTTTTTTATAATATTAACAAAAACGTCTTTTTTTTGTCTTTGCCAAATCTTTAACCTTCAGTTCTTAAGTAATATAATATTTTTTCTCCTTATAATATTATCAAAATAAGAACTTTTTTCTATCCACCAGGTCTCTTTAAAAGTGAACTACAACGTTACATTTTTATAATATCCCACAAAACAATTCTTCTTTTTCTTTCTATGAAATCTAAGAACATTTTTTTTCTTTTTGCTAAATCTTTGACCTCCAGCTCCCTAAATAATATTATTTCCGTTAACAATAGTAATATTATCCAAAAAAAATCTCATTTTCTCCTTATAATATTATCAAAATGAAAAACGTTTTTCTATCCACCAAATCTCTATAAAAATGCACGAAATTGTTACAATTTTATAATATCCCTAGGAAATATTCTTCTTTTTCTTTCTACGAAATCCTAACCTTCAAAGTGTGATAGAAGATTCAAAATTTTTTAATATTACTGAAAAATATGCTTTTTCTATCCACTAATAATATTACCAAGAAAAATTATGTTTTTTCTCCACCAAATCCTAACATTCAGCCTTTTAGTAATATTACAAAAAAAAATCCTTTTTCCTCTCTCTACCAATCTTAATCTGTGAAGTGAGATAGAACGTTTAAACCAAGAGGCCCAATTCATGGAAAGGTGTTCCCAAGAGAAAAAATAGGAAATAAGGACATTTTGGTAAATTGACTGTGTGCGTATATTTGTTTGAAAATGCATGTTTGAATTTTTTATAAAATTTTTATTAAATGTAAAAAAATCTCAATCCATTCCATTCTTTTGGTGGATCAACTATTAAAATATATGTAAACATATTTTTCATTATTTGACATTTTATAAAAATATTTTCATAGAAAATATTATTTTTTACTAAGATTTCATTATAATTGGTAAAGTTGAAAAATATATTTTACATTAGAAACTACGTTATGTTATTTAAATTTTATATAAATAAGGTACTCTCAAAGATAACAATTTCAATATTTATTTTTAAATTTTTGAAAATTAAATAATATTTTTTAGTTTTCACATCTAACCATATCTAACTATATCTAATCACGTCTAACTTTTATTTTATATATTAATTGTGATTTAACACTCGTGAAGTGATTTTGTACTCTTTTAATGTCATTTATGCCCTTGGTATAGAAGTTAAAGTTTAATTGATAGAATCTAATGGTCCTAATTAAATTTAACAATATCTAATCGCATCTAACCGTATCTGATTGCATCTAATAGAATCTAATTTTTTATATTAATAAGTTAATCCTAATTTAATGCTTGTAATATGATCCTAGGCTATTGATTAGGTTATTTATACCTTAATTACCAAAATTAAAATTTAGATAGTATGATTTAATAAAATCGGCCAAAATCTAACCAGATTTAATCATTTCTAACGGCATCTAACCAAATTTAATTTTTATATTAATAAGTTAATCCTAATTTAACATTTGTAATATGATTATAGCCTCAGAACTAGGTCATTTGAACGAAATTAAAACTCAGATAATATGATTTAATAAAATTCACTTAAATCCAATTGTGTCTAACTACATCTAATAATGTCTGACCACATCTAACTACATCTAATCATATCTAACTATACTAATTTTTGATATTAATAAATTAATCCTAATTTAACACGTGTATTATGATCATAGGCTCTTGATTAGGTCATTTATACCTTAATATCTGAAATTAAAAATCAAATAATGTGATTTAATAAAATCTACCTAAATTTAACCACAACTAACCTCATCTAACTACATCTAACTATGTTTAACCGCATTTAATCGCGTCTAACCATATCTAACCAAATCTAATTGCATTTTATAGGATCTAATGTTTATATTAATAAGTAAATCTTAATTCAAAACCTGTAATACGATCATAGGCGCCTATTTAGGTAATCTATACCTTAATATCTGAAATTAAAACTCGGATAATATGATTTAATAAAATCCACATAAATTTAACTGCATATAACCACATTTAATCATATCTAACCACTTCTAATCACATCTAATTTTTTATATTAATAAGTTAATCCTAAAAGTATCTAAATTAAAATAATTAAATAAGAGTAAATATTAATTTAAATTAAATTTAATCAATATAGAATTATCGAAATTATCTATATTAATATTCTTATAATTTATGTAAAAAATTTAAAACATATTAACCATTGAATTTTATTTTAAAATTTACAAAAATATTTTTAATGAAAATAATTATTTTGATTAACTTAGTTTGTATCTGCATTAATCTTTATTATAATATCGTATTATTGATTTAAATTAAATTAAATAAAAATAAATTTATGGATTCAATAAATATTTTTATTAAATAGAGAATTTATAAAAAAAGTTCAGTGTTGTCTCTAATTTTATAAATAGAATTATCTTGAAATGAAGCTCCACTCAAAATCATTAAAATATTAATTAATTCATAGTTGTGTTACTTATTTTATTTTTAATTCCTTTTAAACCATAAATATCTAAAATATCATAATCATAAAAATTATACATGCCATATCATATTGTCGTTTATCTAAGGGGTGAGTTTGCATAAATTTTTTTAATAAAAAATTATACAGATTAAAAATATTAAATTAAGTAAAAGTAAGTATTTACTTGAATTAAAATAAATATCATACCAATTAATCATAAACATGATCAATTTATTACTATTTTCAAACCTTAGTGGTTAAATTTACAAAAAATCATATGGTTTACTCATCTTAGAAGTTGTTCATTTTAATAAAAAATTATTAAAATTTAATTAAAAATAAATACTAATTTATAGAAAATTAAATGTTAATTTTTTGATAATTTCAATTTGAAAGCTCACTCAGTTGCTTTTAGGTGTATTTGTTTTTTATTTGTGGCCCTTTTAGTTGACTAAAGACCGAATGGAGGTATGAAGTTGTCTGCCCACAATTTCAAAATGTTTTGGCAATGCCCACCAATAGATTAAATAATATTAGATTTTTATTTCAAAATTTAATAAGTATATTTTGTCTTTAAATTTATTTTATTCAAATTAGGAAGAAATTTTAATTTTTGGTTTATTTGACATTTCACGTTATTTTAAGCAATGTTATCTAAACCGACATGAAGATTGAATCGTTATGATGTCTGGTACAGGTTTAACTGACCCACTCGTTGGTTCAAACCATATTGAACTGTGACAAAGTATGTTATCATTATTATATCATTTTTAATTTATTAAATTTAAAAGATATGTTGCTTATAATATCTTGCATCAAAATTTACTCAGAATAGGATGACGTGAAAGATTGAGATGTCATCCTTGCAAGAAAATTACTTAACATCACTCTAGAATTCAAAGAGTATACATATCAAATGGTTATTGTATTGTCCCATATCGAAGAGTACACACATCACTCTAGACAACATCTGATTAGTAGTGGTAAGGAATTTGTTCGTGGGTGTTTTTGAGGCGTTATCAGAGGTTTGTAATGCATAGAATTGTTTGGCAAATTGCTGTAAAATAGTGGTGAACAAAATTTAAACAAGGGGGTTTGTAATGTTTGACATTTTGATTTAAGAAAACGGTAATTAGACATAGTCATAGAGAGTATAAGTGCGCTATTGTAAAGAATAGAAAAAGGAATACAATTCTTGTTGAAGATGTTTAAAAGTATGCAAAGACATCCCAGAAATTTTTACCCATTCCCATTCAATGCATAACCTTTAATAATTAAACTCCATGAGACTACATCCTTCTCTAGTATTGCTTGAAAAAGATCATGTGAATTTTCAATGCTACCACATTTTGCATACATATCAATAAGGGCCATTGATTTTTCTAATTCAAAACCTTTCTTAATAACATCAGTAATCTCCACTCCTTTTCTTAATGGTGTTGTTGAAGAAAATAACGGAAGCGATGACAAAAGCAATGATGTCAAGAAGGTGACAGGATCTAGATTGATGCCTCTTCGTCGCATTTCAAGATACTGGATGCCTTGTCAACTTGCACAATCCAAGGAATTCCCTCCAAGAGCTTCAATGACATCTCTCTCCACATCTAGTGCAAACATATATCAAAATAGTGTTCAAATATGCAACTGTTTGAAATTGACTACCACTACACGTATAATACTCTTCTATCATCGTGCTTCATTGCTAGTCACCCAACTAAGCACATGCAAGAAGAACATTAAGCGAGATGGGCCTGGTGTGTGAAACCCTTCGAGTGAAAATCATCTTTTGAAGAAGTTGAGATCAATGCTAGGAAGATTATTCCAAACAAAACCATTAATTTGTGCTCCAAGAAACAACATCCTTTGATTTCATTTCACCAAAGAGTAAAAGTGCAGAATTCAAGTGATTGTATTTGGTACACATTTCCATCAAAGAATTACCAACAAGTAGATCAGTAGCAAGTCCATTCTTAATTGCATTGACATGAACAGCCTCTCCAGCTTGTAGTGAGTTCACAAACAACAAAAAATTTCAAACTATGGAAATACAAAATTCTTCCACCTCCATGCATGCCAATCATTACAAAAAATTTCAACTAAATGCAAATCAAACCTAAATTGTGATTGTGAGAATTGAGACAAATTTGGATGCAAACAAATTGAAGGACTATAAGTATGTTAACCTGGACTATACTCAAGAAATTTAACCCTTTAACGAAGGAAATTTACCTCTTCTATAGGATGATGGTTGAAGGCACAAAATCAAGTTTTCTAACAAATTAGATGATCTAAAATGTCATTATTATGAGAGATATAGGCTAGAAAACACAAGTGATAGGCAAACATAAGATTACTACGAGAGAAAAAAAATGCATCTAAAGTGAACATGAACTCATTTTCAAATTATTGACAAAAATACATTTATCTGCCACTGCAATTAAATGAAATTCATAATATAATTTCAGCAACAATGTAGACTATTGACAAAAAATATTTTTATGTATGGAATAAACGAAATTCATCAGCAATTAAATTATTGAAATAATATTTAGCCAACAGATATAACACTGAACCAGTAACATTGAAGTAATACTCTTACGTTGGAAATTTAAATATGTTATAAATAGAATTTTGAAGTTTAATGATAAAAATTCTCTATGAACCAATTCCATTTCAAGCTGATTTACACCTAAGACATGAAAATTATCATTCTCCTATCCCATGCAAATTTAAACTGATTGACACCCTGTAACGCCCCATTCATAAAAATACTCAATAACTAATCAACGGCGCTACACAATCATAGAAAAATTCGGCAGCATCTCCCCATAACATACAAGGGATCATATGGAATACATGACCTGATAATCATTACATTTCCATCTGTAACATTCAATCCTATTTATATACTTGCATCTTCATATAATAAGAACATTTTTATAGAAGGAAATCATTACATATTTTCCTTACACAACAAACAGATATAATAGCCATGCATATGTGCATCAACAAGGATTATAATCCAATCTGAAATACCAAATACATTAAAGTTGTCAAAACGAATTCGCCTAAGTAATTGTCTACATATATGATTATCAAAAGAGCACAAGTCTAAAAGAACTGGAATCAACATATTGTGCTAGGGTCTCTCATGTTTGATCTTCAACTTGTCCCATCCTTAAGTTCTCCTTCTAGCCTGCGATCTAAAACCACAATAACAATGATATGAGTCTAAATAGACCCAGTAAGTAGATAGTGGTTAGCACAAAGTGCAAATAAGCATAATGATGGATACTCATACAGTGATGAAGCTAATACACATGGGTCCAATACCCACTTCCAAGATCGTATACATATAACCATACACACAAATTGACCAACACAACCAATCATCTACTCATGTCCATCAAGGGCCATGAACAACCCTCTCCTCATGTCAATCAGGGGCCATGAACAACCCTTACAACCAACTATTTGAGATAACGCATCATACATAACAGACAATGAAACACATCGCAAACCACACATACAACATCAACACAATTCAGATACAACACATAGATCTGTCACACAAGCATTTTATCAAACACATGATAGGCGCGAAATGAAATAACCTTCGATTCGTATTCTCTTTTGGGGCAAATCAATTCACGTCACATTTCAACAATATAAGAACTTCTAGGAAATCTTTCACATCATAAAAATCGCACATTCAAAGTAAATTTCCCATAAACCCTAACTGTTACGAACTCATTTCCTAATACCATAGAGTCGTCAAGCTCTGCATATTTCCTCTAGCCTCATGTCGTGTTCAACATAAAATTTCATCACTAAATCGAGAAAGGGCGACATCTACTTACCTCGATCGTGATTTTCCCCAAAACAGCGACCCTAGGCTTAGCTTGCAGAGATTTGGAGCTTCCTTGATTCAAATCGATCACCTTCGAGGCAGTCAGTAGGGTTTTCTCGAAGAGATCTATTGCTAGATCGTACTGAGTAGAAGAGAAAGAAGAGAAGACGCAGAGATCGGGAAGAGAAGAAGAAGAAAAACAGTCGGGCGTGAGGTGAGAAAATGGAGTCTATCGCGCGGGCTTCGCTTCATATCGAACCCCCATCGGGTCGGGATCGGGTCCAGGACGGGTCGGAGCATGAGTCGGGTCTAATCGCATTTGGTAATTTACTCTTCCACTCCTACGACTTAAATAATTAAAATTTTCTTCAGGGGCGCTGCCCCCTGCACCCCCGCAAGGGGCGTCTCCCCCTTGACCCCCGCGACCTGACCGGGCAGGTCGAACCCCGTACCTACTCTGCGAAGGAAACAATAGTCGTAGTGCCCATCAATGGAACGCTAATCATACATGCACATATGCACTATACATCTCCTAAATGTCGTGTCCATGTATGTTATGTATCCATTAATATCGTAAAATTCTTACTAGCATGTTCATAAGTTACCTTATAAATAGAGAAAAGTTATAATAAAAATAGAATAAAAATACCTGGTCCTCACACACCCAAACCATGAAAATTATTACAATCAATTACAATCATCCTTCTCCCATCCTATGCAGTTTTAAACTAATTGACACCCAAGACATGAAAATTACATTTATATCATTATCATCCATGGCAATTACCATTCTCTCATCCTATAGTAACTTTTGAAATTGATCGACACCTAGGACATGATTGTAGTAGCATCAACAAAATTCCAAACCAATAAGACATAAATCCAAGTTCTATAATTGAGCAGAGACTACAACATTACCTTATCCCCGAATTCACATTCATTGCCAATTCACCCCTGTTGGTCCCGTGTGATAGTGATTCAAAGAACCTTGGTAAAGTGATGGGAATCAAGCAAAAAATATAAACCACAATAATAAAATCAAACCATAAAGATAAGAATATATAGCGGTTCGGATCTCCCTATCCTACTCCACTCTCCAAGCACGACGACTTGGGTTCTACTAGTTAACTTTAACACATAAGTTACGATAGTATAGTTTGTTCAGCTGTCTTCTGGATTAGTACTAGCTCCAAGTAGGCTCATGAAGTGATCAATACTTTGATTGACTTTCTCTTGGTTTGATCGCCATCAACATTAAGGTAATACAAAGAACAAAACTTTAAATGAAAAGTAAACTAGTTTAACTCATCTACAAGAGCAGCAACTCTTCAATTGATTAACACTTTGTGTGCCCGGCAGCAACTCCTTTAAGATCTTGCAACTTTAGCTTCACCTTTGAATTTCTACAGAAAGCTATCTCATAATAAAATACTTTAGAGTCTCTCAAATTTGTACTTAGGTATTTTTCTTCAATTTTTTGATGCTTTCTAGCTCTCCCAAGTTCTCTTTTTATAGTCATTTGATCACTTGAAACATGGCCTACAGGATAGCCCAAGAGGTCTCCATAAAAATACAACTTCTCTAAAATTTGTACTTCTATCGCATCATAAAGGTTGACCTTTTCTGGCAAAAAGGTCAACGTTTTGCTGCTCCAATTGAGACAATAGGAAATCTGAAACAAAAGGTCGAACTTTCCCCTATTTTTTGCAAAATACAAATTTTGGAAAAAAGTCTTGCTTCAATCATGTTAATCCACTCAAGATAATCATAAATGAATAAACTAATCTTAATTCAAGATTAAGCACATCTCAAAGAGCATATTCTGTGAATATTCTAAGCATTCCAAAAAGCATATTCCATTTTCAAATTTCAATTTTATTACAATTAAAACTCATCTTATCACAATTTGTATTATAACTCAAAATGATAATTCCACAAACAAACCACTCTTTTCAATCTTTTTAAAATTCCATATAATATCATAGTTTCAAAAATCATCCTAACACATAATTTTATAATATTAAAACTAATGGCACAAAAATATTTTTTGCCATCATCAAAATCAATCTAAAATAGATTGTCATAGAAGTTCACAACACCCATTCACCTGCACACATTTGTCTCCAATCAGAGGAGATACTTCTAACTGCATTTTATTTGTTCTTCTTTTTATTTTCTGCTAAATTGTCAAATTCGATTCCAGGCTGTAGCTGAATTGAAAGTTTTGCATCGCCCATCATTGTGCTATTTCAATTGACTATAAAGAAAATTAATTTCATCATGTAATACACATTGATGTTGCATAATCAATCAAGTCTGAATTTTGAAGTCCTGAAAATATGTAAAGCGCATTTAATAACTCTATTCTTACCCTTTCTATTCATAATCTAACAGACTCACCTAGTAAAAATCAGGGGACCATAGGCACCCTAATCTATTCTACTGTATTTAGCAATACATCCCTTAGATCGTCTATACAGGGCCCAATCACAAACTGGACAAATGAAAGTAAATGTAAATCTTCTTTTTTAAATTTGAAAGAAAATTTATATTTTTGTAAATATGTGTACATAATAAATGATTTTTAAAATTTATGTATGATAATATATGTTTTAAATATTCAAATTTTACTATTAATATGTAGAATATATTCAAGTATGTCATTTTTATCAATTTGAGAAAGTTTTGAAGCAAAATAGGGGCGTTTTGATATTTTACGATAAATCAGGTGTGAAATTGCAAATTTTAGCAACTTGGGCGTGTAAAATAAATAACAAAAAAGTGGTCCAAAATGTAAAAATGAAAAAAATTGCAGCAATGCATAGGCCATTAATCTAAGCAAAGACAAAGTTAACACTCTCTCATCTAGAAGACTACACTTGGCTTATTAATAACCAAGATAACTAAATAATTAATTAATAAAATTAACATATTGAGGTGGATGGTTGAGGTGGTCAGCTGCTGGAAATTTCTAGCGCTCATAAGTGGGGAGAGCTGGACATGTTAGATCAAGTAGAGAGAGAGAGAGAGAGAGAGAGAGAGAGAGAGAGAGAGAGAGAGAGAGAGAGAGAGAGAGAGAGAGAGAGAGAGAGAGAGAGAGAGAGAGAGAGAGAGGGAAGAGGAGAAGATGGAGCCTTAATCAAGTGATCTTGTAACAACCATCCATTTTTAAGAAACAGATGGGATTTATGGGTCATGCAGAAAATGGTGGAGAGTAATGGCCTTAATCTCAGTCATTTAGCAAGCCATTAATATAAAAAGGGGGATGCATGAGATGGGTTCGGCCATTTGAAGGAGCACTTGAGCAAAAGACGAGCTGACGAAGGAGGAAGAAGGAGATTTTGAATGTAAGTTTAGTTGAACAACTTTTCGGTTAATCTCGTTGATTTTACAATATATGCAACTCCTTTTGGTAGATCTAAACTATTCACGATGTTTTTAGCATGGCTAATTAGTCACCTGAGCATTATTCAAATGTTGGATATTGAAATTTTACTTATTTCAACAAGAAGTATAAAAAAAAGGGGTAGAAAATGCTATATAATAAGATAAACATACTTTTGGGCATAATCAAAGAATTTTGACCATACAATAATGACATAATTACATGTTTAGCTTGCCTGCAAAATTTCAACTTGATCAGACTTATAGATTTTTAGGTATATTAATTTTTTATCAAGATTTAGTATGGTGAATTTGTATTTTAAGGATAAAACATAAAAAATAATTACAGAAAAATATAGATGTAGAAATAATAATGTTAACCATTACAAATATTATTTGAGATATTTTACGGTATATATGATGAATTAATTTTGTTAAAAATTAGTTTACATAACTATAGCAAGTAATATTTAATTTTAACCCTTTATTAAATCCTTTATATTAAATCTGATGATAGAGATGCTATTTTGAGAAATGGACCGTTCACATTATAAAACATAATTTTATAAGCTTACTCCTAACAGACATTTATATTAAGAGATATAAGCAATTGAATTCAAAGAATATGGACCATTGAAATAAATAAATAAAATTTTTTGGATTGGTGGGCTAAGCCCATCTGTACAAGCCCAGTGAACCAAGAAGCTCAAGCTCAAGCCTAAGTCCACAAAAACTGAAGCTCACAAAAATAAAGCCGAAGCCCAGAGAAACAAAGTCTAGCCCACATAAACAACATAGCCCACTTCCAAGCAAGCTAAAGCCCAGCCCAACTTCTAGCCCACTAGTAGTAGCCACCGGCGGCAAATCGTCAGCGCCGACACCCGGCCGGCTAGCTGACGAGGCAAATTTTTTTTTTTTTTGAAAAAATACAGAAAATTATGAAAAATACCCAAAAAATTAAAGTCAATATTTAGAAACTTAAATGAATTTAAACTTATGATTTTTATAAGAAATTAAATTATTTAAAAGGTGTGATGCTATAAAAATAAATAAATAAAATATGAAAAATTACAAAAAAAATAATATGAAAAATTTAAAGTAAGTATTTAAAGAAGTATGAGTCCAAATTAATTTATATATATCAGAAATAAAGTTGTTTAAAAGTGAAATAATATGAGAATAAATAGGAGAAAATAGAATTTTTGACCGATTAAAATTATGAGAAATTTTGGGAAAGTCATAAATGAAATTTTAAATAATATTTATGAAATCCAGAGTAAAATAATGAACATATTGTGATGAAAATTAGGGAAAGAGACTTGAGACTACTATAAGAAATTAGAAAAGATAAGTTTTTAAGTTTACTTAAAGGTAAGTAAACTTTTACCAAAACATAACTTTAAAAATATTATGTGAATATTGTGATTTGTTATGAAACGTGATTATTTATTTAAATTGAAATTTTCTTTCAAGTTGGTTTATTCAGATATGAGCATTATTATTTCAAAATCATGTTAAGTGGTGCATTAGTCACAGTGCATGAGCATGATGCATAATTACATATTAGGTTTGCCGCTAAAGAGTAATATAGTATGGTAGTACCTGAGTAGCGACCTCAGGACTACTAAAGAAGATGAATTAGCTCACAAATGTGTAGCACGGCTATATGTGAGCACAAGCAGATGACAATACCCACAGTGTGAATACATGATTTAGAATTGACATATGTATGTACATGTATAAAGATGTTTAAAAATTTTTATTTGTTGTGCATAAAAGACAATATAGATGTTGTGTTTCTTTTTCAAAAAAAAAATCAAAGTGATTGCAAAATAAATTTTGTAAAAATATTTTTTACTTATTGAGCTTTCAGCTCACATAGTTTTGTTTTCAGTGGAAACATAGGGATACAATGATATATTAAAGCGTTCATCGACATGGGAAAAAGGCGAATCTAGCAAAGCAAAAGACAAAGAAATTTATATTTTTATAGAAATTATCTTATAATACTTTATTGTTTTGATTATAGACACTCAATATGTATAATAACTTCAGAATGAGCAAATTTGAGATGTAATAGTTCAAAGTTTTATGATTTTGTACCTTGGTATCTATTTCCATTTTGGAAGATTTTATTCTCAGCTTGAACATAGTAGACTTTGTTCGTGACACCTCAAAAGGGTGGTGTGTTACAAGTGGTATCAGAGCCAAGATTGAAATACATCCCAAGACCAAAATCATGATATTGAACTTAGTAAGTGGAAATCTAAAGTAAGATAAGTAATCCTAAATAATTATAAATTGTAAGTGTTTTCATGATATAGGAGCTACCATGCCACCCAAATGTAAATACGAAGCCGGACATGCAACTAGCGCTGAAGTAAAAGCGAGAAGAAATTCTTATCAAAGAATGTAGCCATTTCAGATGAATCAAAAGAAGCGTGTAGAGGAGGAACTAATAGAATATTCTGATAAAGAATATGAAAAAGAACTTGCAACAGATTCTGAAGAAAATTTAGGAGATGACTCACAAGAAAGTCAAGAAAATAATAAAAATGATGAACTTGAGATTCAAACCACTAAAAATGATGATGATGATGATGATGATGAGGTTGAACTCCAAGAAATGGAGCATAAACCAATAGAAATGAAACTTAGTGGTCCTAAGCTTTACGACTCTTCTAGCAATGATGATGTAAACTTAGCTGATTAGCTTAAAAGTTTTTATTTCCTAAGAATGTTATAATGATTTGATGCTTCATACCTATGATTAAGGTTGTTATTAGCGATTTAAATTAACAATTATAACAGGTTATGACTTACTTGACACCGCCCATGTAGTATATCTAGAACTAAAAAGAAAATATAAAAGAAATAGTAAAAGAGCGAATTTTAGTATGAAAATTTTAGCAAGGGGACTTTATATTAGGATTAAGGAAATATCACATTTTCAAAGTAAAATATTTATTATATTGAAAATTATAAATCCTAGAAATATAGCTCCGACAAGGTTGAACAATGGTCAGGATCAGTTGCAGTAAATGATTTTTAATAATTCTTATACAATGAAATTGAGGTTGAATATTTTATATGATATAAAGTACATCTTGAATAACTCTTATCAAAAATAAAAGTAAATTTTTTAATGATATAAATATGGGTAATAATTAACGTGATTTAGACTATCCCTAAATCCATACTCCTGTTCAGCAGAATGAAAATACATAAATAAATATAAATAATTAATATTTTGTGCTGGACATATTTATTTTGGTTAATTTATGTAGTTATTAATGTATTATAGATGTTTCAGACTTAAGTAACTTGATTGGATTATAAATTGAAATTTAGAGAAATCAGTGGCTGATTTCACCAAATATGGACAGATTAAGTAGTAATCAAAATGACATTTGAAACTTAAATGATAACGATCCAAATTGATATGGTTAGTTAAAATATATGATTATTAAGTTGATTCATATGGAAATTTATCATAAAATATTTGGTAAATATTGGAAATTAAATTATATGCAAATAGATTGTCGAAAGTTAATGTGATTACGGGAAGGCCTGCCTGTGATCATATTGAGTTTTTTGGTGCTCAAATAATTATCAGTTCATAATTAATAATATGAGAATGATGTTTAGCAATTAAAATTAAATATTTATAAGATCTGGTTGAATATGATGCAGAAAACACAAATCGAAAGATAAAGGAGTAGTTTAGTAATTCTATAAAGTGAGCTTTGACTTCAATTGATTTTATTAACTTGGAGCAAGTAATATTTTAGTATTGTCAAAATTTATTATAAATGGTAATTTTCAAACAATTTATACAAGGAACCACATGTTGATTAAACATAGAGGTATTCATATATCTAAAAATGGGTATCATGTTAAATTATGATTAAAATAGTTAATTTGAGTTAAAATATTAATGAAAGAAAACTATTATTTTCCTGTGCAATGACTTGAGCGTTGTAGTGAATTACAGTACAAGGATGAACTCAATATTTACACAAGGTAAGTAGAGCTCTTTTCTTGTCCCTTTTGATTTTATGTTGCACTGCATGATTACAGGCATGGATGTTCTTGATGTTGTTGTTTTCTAATTTTTGATTTAATAAATATTATTGCTTATGATGATTTGTTGTTATGCCGAGTTTGGCTCTTTATTTATGCTAGCATTATGCATTATGATATTGGCATATGTTGCTTGGTATGCTGACATATTCATGAGTCATTGCTACAATTGTAGATTTATGAAGTGTTGTTGTTGGACCATCGGTGATGACCGTTGGCACATCCTGACCAAGGATCGGGGTGTGATAGCCTGGCTGTTATTGATTTAGACTTACATGTCTGATTAACGGACTACGGACCTAGTTTGTCTAGCCCTTATGATTTGGTTAATGTTTATTGTGACCCAGTCTGTGGGACTAGTGATCTCCAATGTAATGGTTGAAACTAGAACCGTTCGCGTAGTGCGACATGGCTGTTGCTGTATGGTGAGCGCGGCAAGGTAGCAGTTACATCTTCAGTTTGGATAAACATGTTTCCCGATCTATCCGTATCGTGCAAGGTTGGCGGCTCGTACTTGTTCCGGCCTCGCGTGAGAAATAAATATAAATTCAATTCATTCTGTTTGGTTTTTGGTTGAATGTAAAATTGTTTTCCCGTGGCTTTCAGAATAAATGCTTAATTAATTTCCCAGCAAAATTTTAAAGCATCCAATTCTTTAACCGAGTCCGAAAAATACATCACAGAAATATTTTGCATTGTGTTCCACATTCTAATTTTACATCTCTAACGAGAAAACCCTTGATTAAAAGAGTTGAATACAATAGTCTATAAAAAAATGCTTAACAATAATGAAGTGCGTAGAAGATCCTTCTACGTCTTTACAAGTGCACGAAAAATCGTGTCTAACAAAAATATAAAGATAAATGAGTACACTTCGCCCCGCGCCGTGTCTCGAATGTGAGGTATATGACGCCACGCGCCATATCTTAAATGTGAAGTACATGACGCCGCGCGCCATGACTTAAATATGAGGTACATGACGCCACACGCCATGACTTAAATGTGAGGTACATGACACCACGCGCCATGTCTTAAATGTGAGTTTACGCTTAGCCCGTCGACTAGCGATGACTCGATTTGGGAACTAGTGAGGGGCCCGTCGGCTACACTAGTGACCCTACACAGCAAACTAAGTGCGCTCTTAGCTTCTGGATTTACACAGCAGACCAGCGTGTCCCGCTTTCAGCTTCTGTACTTGTACAAGAAACCAGCGTCTCCTGCATTCAGCCTCTGGATTGAACAATTGGGTGGTTTTACCAAGAAATGGATTCAAGCGAATTAAAAAAAAGAGTATGTTTGGGTCATTTTTGACCAATTAAAAAGGTTTGGGCCCAACTGGGCTTGTTGAAAAGAGTTTGGGCCATCTTGGGCTTTTTGGAGAGTTTTGGGTCATCTCGGGCTTTTCTGAGCCATCTTGGGCTTTTTGGAGGGTCTTGAACCATCTTGGGCTTTTTGGAGAGTTTTGAGCCATCTTGGGCTTTTTGGAGAGTTTTGAGCCATCTTGGGCTTTTTGGAGATTTTTGGGCCATCTTGGGCTTTTTGGAGGGTTTTGAGCCATCTTGGGCTTTTTGGAGAGTTTTTAGTCGTCTTGGGCTTGCTCAGACATTAAGGCTCGGATTGAGTGAAGAGGTCATCATTTTTTTTTTTGATATATATATATGTATATATATAATAGAAAGGTACTTAGCCTTGCGTATCATCTTAACCCACTGTTTGGGGAGTATCTACTCAGGAAAAAGTATATGAAAATTCTTTTTTATAATATATATATTTTTGAAAGTTTAAAAATATATATATATATTTTGGGGCCCGTGGTGCAAATACATATATATATTTTTTTAAGGCCCGCGGGACAAGATATTCATTTTTGGAGGCCCGCGGGGCATTTATATAATTTTAAAAATCAAAATCTTTGTTTTTGGATGCCTTTGAATATATAGGTATATATAGATATATATATATAATATACACATATATATTTTTGAAGGAGAAAATATACTTAACCCGTGTGTCAATTCAACCCGCCAGTCGGGGAGTATCCACGTTGGGAAAAGTAGTTTTTTTTTTGAAAATAATATATATGTATATATATAGATATATATATATATATATATTATATACACATATATATTTTTAACGGAGAAAATAGACTTAACCCGTGTGTCAATTCAACCCGCCAATCGGGGAGTATCCACGTTGGGAAAAGTAGTTTTTGAAAATAATATATATGTATATATAGATATATATATATATATAATATACACATATATATTTTTAAAGGAGAAAATATACTTAACCCGTGTGTCAATTCAACCTGCCAGTCGGGGAGTATCCACGTTGGGAAAAGTAGTTTTTGAAAATAATATATATGTATATATAGATATATATATATATATATAATATACACATATATATTTTTGAAGGAGAAAATATACTTAACCCGTGTGTCAATTCAACCCGCCAGTCGGGGAGTATCCACGTTGGGAAAAGTAGTTTTTGAAAATAATATATATGTATATACAGATATATATATATATATATAATATACACATATATATTTTTAACGGAGAAAATATACTTAACCCGTGTGTCAATTCAACCCGCCAGTCGGGGAGTATCCACATTGGGAAAAGTAGTTTTTTTGAAAATAATATATATATATTTATATATATATATATAAAAGGAAGAAACTCTCTCTTTTTTTTTAACTAAAAAAAAATGGAGAACTCACGTTCTCTGTTCAGCGTGGGAGAGCTCGTTCCCCGTTCTCGTTGTGCCCCGAATGAAAGGGCGAAGGGCCTCTATTTATAGGCGACTCGGCAGCTGTGAGCGTTCCCGCGGAACTTCGTCGCCGCGGAAAAGCGTTGCTGCGGAACTTCGTTGCCGCGGAACTGCATTGGCAGGGGATTTCACTGCCGCGGAACTATAGCCATGTTGAACTAAGCATTTTCGCGGAACTCCATGGGCGCCAAGCTACACTTGTGCGGAACCGGATTCACGCGGAACCTCTTTCCCGCGGAACTGTACCGGAAACGCTTTCCCGCGGAACTGCTTTCGCGTAGAGCACATCTGTCCCTTAGTTTCAGAGCTTCTTCCCGCTCTCTCTTTCTGCTGAAATGGAAGAAGGCCCGTACTCATCGCGGTTCGCCGGAGATCGATTGGCCAACACCAGGCTCTCATCTGCCGCTTTTTAGCAGTTGCCGCATGGAAATCTCCAGCGAATGCTACACTCTGGATCGTCTTCGGCCGGTTCTTTTCCGGCCTCACCGCAGCTCGACGCAGCCGGGTTCATGCCTGCCGCTTCCTCCAAGAAACGCCTGAGCCAGGTTGCCGGCATAAGCCTTCGTCTCTGAAGACGGTGTACCTAACGCTCGAGGTCGGGTCCTCGACGGCAGCTGCGCCGTTAAAGCCGGCTTCTACAGCCGCGCCAACGTGGGATTCTTCCACGTTGGTGGGGCCGTCGCCTGGGACATGGCGCTCGTCAACGCGTCCTACGAATGGGTCGAGCGCGCCATCACTTTCCAGCCCGATGTCCGAAGCTGGCAGTCGGCCGTCGCCGCTCTTGATGCCACTGTCGCCCTCGCCTGATGCCTGCACCGTCTTCTTCGGCAGCCTTCCGCCGTCGGATCGCAGCAGCTGCTCGTCCAGCACCGGCAGATGTTGCAGCTTGCCGCCGCAGCAGCAGATCGTCGCGTCCAGCGCTAGCCCCAGTCCCACACCTTCTGCACGGTGTAGCGGTTGCTGTTCATGAGGAAGATGACGCTCAGCCCCGGATCCCGGTACATCTTCGACTTGGCTTCCGGACTACTCTCCAGAAGCTCCATGATCCACGCCATCTGAATCGACAGCGACGTCGACGCTGTCGGCGATCAGCTGTCCTCCGTGGTCGCGCCGCCGCCGTTCTCCTCCAGTTCGCGATCGGACTCTCGGCCGGTTCTTTAATGGCAGCTGAATCGGCTGGCAGGTTGTGGGAGTCCTCATTCATGGAAACCGACGGCTTCGGTAGCTCCGTGAGGATCTGGACGACCTCCCTCATCGTGGGGCGCTCGACGCTCTGTTCCTCGACGCAAAGCATCGCAAGATAGAAGACGTGCAGGACTTCATGCAGGGGCACAGAAGGGAGCCTTGGATCGAGGATCTTCAGAACGCCCTCCTTGTTAGAATTCGTCATCTTCCGGACCCATTGAACAGTGTCCACGCCATCACCGAATTCCCCCACAGGCTTTCGCCCGTTCACCAGAAGCTCCACCATCTTTCCTGCCCAGGGCACGCCACCAATGGATCAGTTTGATTCCTTCTGCAACACCGTCAAGGATGTCATCTCCCCGCTCGAATCCGGATTCCGCCGCGCCGCCGACGATCTGCGCAATGATTTCTTCTCCCACTTGAAAGTCTCCGCCGCCGACAGCTCCAGGCAGCCGCTTCCCAATGCGGGCGGCGACATCGTAAAGAAGCGAAAATGGAGTTCTCTTCTTTTTTTTTCTTTTTTTTTTTTCCAAGGAGAAGCGGAACTCGATGAAGGTGCCCGTCCGCTTCAAGGCATTCCTTGGGACGATTTTCCGCAACTTCGCCAGGAAAGATCCACCAAACAAGGCGGCGTTGGTGAAAGATGCGACGGATGCCAAGGAAGACGTTGCATCTTGCGCCAACTGCTTGCACCTTGTTGTGGCGTGGTCTCTCATCGTTAATAATTTCATTCATGCCCTTCCCAGCCCATTCAAGACGGGTGTCACAGGGCTTCCTCGAAGCCGTGTGCGCAAGACGAGGGGCCACATCATGTTACAGGAAATGACCGCGCGGGCCTCTGCGTGAATCTTGACCGAATGAACTCCGGCAGTTCGATTATGGGGGAGTCTGAAAATCACGCAGTTGCACTTAAGGAAGGTGAAGTGCTGTCGTTGGAGCTCTTCTTCAGCTTAATGGTGGATAATTTCGTCCAATGTCTTTGTAAATTTGACCAGATGGTGAAAGATGGCTGTCGTAAGAATTGCACCAGATCGAATTCTTCTTCTTCAACTTTAGGTGAGCCTGATCATCTGGGAGTTGCAGGAATCTTCAATGGAAGAAAAGCGGATGTTAATGGCCTCTTGACACATCTGGTGTTTGCGAGACTCGGGGGCATTCCTTCTAGTATGGTTGGTGTGACGTCTTCTGTCAAAGATGATGGTGAGAATCGGGTATCTCCAGACAACAGAGAAGAACCAGAGGCCAGCTTTGCACCCAAACTTGCGAATGGGTTGCTGAACATTCCATTATCGAATGTGGAGCGCTTGCGATCCACCCTCTCTACCGTTTCATTGACAGAATTGATTGAACTCATTCCTCATCTTGGACGGCCCTCAAAGGACTATCCTGATAAGAAGAAGCTATTCTCCGTTCAGGATTTCTTCAGGTACACGGAGTCTGAAGGAAGACGGTTCTTTGAGGAGCACGAAGATATGCCAGAGAATTTTTCCGCAGCACTCGAAGTCACATATTTTCAAAGTCATTTGGGTGGAAGCAGTTTCTGTCTTTGATGGAGCAGAAGGAACCAACCATTCTGCGTGCTTATACTACTCTATGTTTGAGCAAATCTTCTGAGCGCCTTGAAGATGATCCCAGGAGTATTTGGTTCGAGGCAGCTACTGTTGTTGCTGTGTCCCCCACCTGTGGAAATACCTACTGAAAGTGTTTTAAAATTTGCTTTGGCAGGAGGCCTTGCTTGTGCCCTTTCCACTTCTCTAATGCATCCTGTAGATACAATCAAGACTCGTGTACAAGCATCAACACTTTCATTTCCAGAACTTGTGTCAAATCTTCCTCAAATTGGACTTCAGGGCCTATACAGGGGTTCAGTCCCAGCCATCTTTGGACAGTTTTCAAGCCATGGATTGCGTACTGGAATCTTTGAAGCAACCAAGCTTGTATTAATAAATGTAGCATCGACAATTCCTGAAATCCAGGTGCAATCCTTTGCCTCCTTCTGTAGCACAGTCCTTGGAACGGCTGTTCGAATTCCATGTGAAGTATTGAAGCAACGGCTGCAGGCTGGTATTTTTGACAATGTGGGAGAGGCAATTGTTGGCACTTTCCAGCAAGATGGCATGAAAGGATTCTTTCGTGGAACGGGTGCAACACTCTGTCGGAAGTTCCAGCAATAATAGGCCCTGTGATATTTTTACTTGATGGACCTGCATCACTTAGTGGCTTGGGCTGCATCGTAGGAGCAACAACCATGGCATATTGTCCATCTCATCAGTACTGGGATGCAGTGATGGCAACCTAAGGTTGTATAGCGGGTTGGATTATGGGGCGAGATACCGAACCTCCCCATTGAATTTAAGACTTTGTTGGATGATTACAGAAATGACATTTGTTTAATGCATTGATGTATGCTTGGGCATCAACATATACTTCATATGGATTTAAATCTTATTCGGATATGAGATTTAATCTATATTTTGTCACTTATGCATATTGTTTACTTAAGTTTTGTTAGTTTACATTTATATGCTTTACTTACTGAGTTTGCCTTGACTCATTGTATTTTATTAATTTTTTTTAGATGACAAGTATGCAGTGGAGACCAACATGGGGTTGGTGTACTATACAAGATTATGTATTATATGAATTTTATTATTTGGATCTAATTTAATTTGAACTTAATGAGGTATCTGGTTCATGATGGTCTAAGGAATTGTGTATTGCACCTATGTTTGTCCTCCCATTATCATTGATCTTATATTTTAAAAGTGACCGTTGACTTTGTTAGCGGGGCGTTACAGGAAAAGACTATTGTAGAAAAACTAAGGTCTTATTATAGAGCCCTTAATTTTTACATTTGCAACCTTAAGCATGTAGCGTATACGAGTGAAAAATTTTGGGTTGTAAAATTGAAATTGAACATAAATTAATGATCTAATAATTACAAAGTAAAAGAAAAGGTAATTAGTAAATAAATAATGATTTGAATGAAACAATGGAAAAGTATATTAATTAATCTTAGATTAATTAATTTCAATAAAATAGTTTAATTAATTGATTTAAAATATTTAATTAATGAATGGCCACGATTTAATGATCTTAAATACACATCATGAGTTTAAATCATAAAGTTTAATTTTTATTATTCATGATATGTAAATATACATGGAGATATAAAAAATTACCATCATTAGAAGAAATGATGGAAAGAGTATATTATTTATGAGGAATTAAGTAATTTCGGTTAATTGACTATATCAAATGATTTAACTAAATTAAACTACCTAAATACGCATTTGGCCATAATTTAAATGGCATGAAAAAGCATATCGAAATGTTTTAAAATATCACGTTGAAGTTTTACATTTACATTGTCCAATACATATTGGATAGATATTGTTGTATGACAAAAAAGAAAATAGTGAGGGACGATGTAAATATATGATGCACGTGCAGTGCACAAAAAAAAATCAAGCGGGGCTTTGGCCCCTTTCAATCGTACGAACAGAGAGAAAAAGCCGAGGGGAGAGGAGAGGAATGAAGAAAGAAGAGGAAGACGAAGAGAGAAGGGCTACCAGTTGTTCCGGCCTCGTGAGAAATAAAATAATTCAAAATTCATTCTTTCTTGGTTGAATGTAAAATTGTTTTCCTGCGGCTTTGAGAATAAATGCTTAATTAATTTCCCCAACAAAATTTTAAAGCATCAAATTCTTTAACCGAGTCCGAAAAGTATATCACAGAAATATTTTGCATCGTGTTCCACATTCTGATTTTACATCTCCAACGAGAAAACCCTTGATTAAAAGAGCTGAATACAATGGTCCATAAAAATGCATAACAATAATGAAGTGCGTAGAAGATCCTTCTATGTCTTTACAAGTGCACGAAAAATCGTGTCTAACAAAAATATAAAGATAAATGAGTACACTTCGCCCCGCGCCGTGACTCGAATGTGAGGTATATGACGCCACGCGCCATGACTTAAATGTGAGGTACATGACGCCACGCGCCATGTCTTAAATGTGAAGTACATGACGCCGCGCGCCATGACTTAAATATGAGGTACATGACGCCACGCGCCATGTCTTAAATGTGAGTTTACGCTTAGCCCGTCGACCAGCGATGACTCGGTTTGGGAACTAGTGAGGGGCCCGTCGGCTACACTAGTGACCCTACACAGCAAACTAAGTGCGCTCTTAGCTTCTGGATTTACACAGCAGACCAGCGTGTCCCGCTTTCAGCTTCTGTATTTATACAAGAAACCAGCGTCTCCCGCATTCAGCCTCTGGATTGAACAATTGGGTGGTTTTACCAAGAAATGGATTCAACCGAATTTAAAAAGTATGTTTGGGTCATTTTTGACCAATTAAAAAGATTTGGGCCCAACTGGGCTTGTTGAAAAGAGTTTGGGCCTTCTTGGGCTTTTTGGAGGATTTTAAGCTATCTCAGGCTTTTTTTGTAGATTTTTGAGCCATCTTGGGCTTTGTGGAGATTTTTGAGCCATCTTGGGCTTTTTGAAGAGTTTTGAGTCATCTTGGGCTTTTTGGAGAGTTTTGAGCCTATTGAGACTTTTTGGAGGGTTTTGGGTCATCTTGGGCTTTTTGGAGAGTTTTGAGCCATCTTGGGCTTTTTGGAGATTTTTGGGCCATCTTGGGCTTTTTGAAAAGTTTTGAGCCATCTTGGGCTTTTTGCAGAGTTTTGAGCCTATTGGGCTTTTTGGAGAGTTTTGGGCCATCTTGGGCTTTTTGAAGGGTTTTGGGCCACCTTGGGCTTTTTGAAGGGTTTTGGGCCATCTGGGGCTTTTTTGAGAGTTTTTAGCCATCTTGGGCTTTTTGGAGAATTTTAAGCCATCTTGGGCTTTTTTTTGGAGAGTTTTGAGCCATCTTGGGCTTTTTAAAGATTTTTGGGCCATCTTGGGCTTTTTGAAAAGTTTTGAGTCATCTTGGGCTTTTTGGAGAGTTTTTAGCCTATTGGGCTTTTTGGAGAGTTTTGAGTCATCTTGGGCTTTTTGGAGAGTTTTGAGCCTATTGAGGCTTTTTAGAGGGTTTTGGGCCACCTTGGGCTTTTTGGAGAGTTTTTAGTCATCTTGGGCTTTTTGGAGAGTTTTTAGCCATCTTGGGCTTTTTGGAGAATTTTAAGCCATCTTGGGCTTTTTTTTTGTAGAGCTTTGGATGCCTTTTAATATATATGTGTATTTTGATATATTTTTATAGAAAATACACATACATTTATTTTTTATTTTTAAAGGAGGAAATATATTTAACCCGTGTGTCAATTCAACCCGCCAGTCGGGGAGTATCCACGTTGGGAAAAGTAGTTTTCGAAAATAATATATATGTATATATTTATTTACATATATAATATACACATATATTTTTTTATTTTATTTTTAAAAGGATAAAATATACTTAACCCGTGTGTCAATTCAACCCGCCAGTCGGGGAGTATCCACGTTGGGAAAAGTAGTTTTCGAAAATAATATATATGTATATATTTATTTACATATATAATATACACATATATATTTTTTATTTTATTTTTAAAAGGATAAAATATACTTAACCCGTGTGTCAATTCAACCTGCCAGTCGGGGAGTATCCACGTTGAGAAAAGTAGTTTTCGAAAATAATATATATGTATATATTTATTTATATATAATATACACATATATATATTTAAAGGAGAAAATATACTTAACCCGTGTGTCAATTCAACCCGCCAGTCGGGGAGTATCCACGTTGGGAAAAGTAGTTTTCGAAAATAATATATATGTATATGTAGATATATATATATATAATATACGCATATATATTTTAACAGAGAAAATATACTTAACCCGTGTGTCAATTCAACCTGCCAGTCGGGGAGTATCCACGTTGGGAAAAGTAGTTTTCGAAAATAATATATATGTATATGTAGATATATATATATATATAATATACACATATATTTTAACGGAGAAAATATACTTAACCTGTGTGTCAATTTAACCCGCCAGTCGGGGAGTATCCACGTTGGGAAAAGTAGTTTTTGAAAATAATATATATGTATATATATATATATGAGAAAGAAACTCTCTCTCTTTTTTTTTTAGCTAAAAGAAAAGAAAAATATATAGAGAGAGAGAGAGAACTCACGTTCTCTCTTCTTTGAGCGCGGGAGAGCTCGTCTTCGTTCTCCGCTCGAAGTTCTCTCCCGTTCTCCTCGTTGTCGTTCTCCTCCTTTTCGAATGAAGGGCCAAGGGGTATTTATAGGACTCTGCCGGGTTGGTGCGAGTTCCGCGGCTACTGTCGTTCCCGCGGAACTCCATTCCGCAGAACTTCGTTGCCGCGGAACTGCCATGCTACACTTGCGCGGAACCGGATTCACGCGGAACCAGATTCCCGCGGAACTGCACCGGAACTGCTTTCCCACGGAACTGCTTTCACGCGGAACCGTCTTCACGCGGAACACATTGGCATGTTGCACACAGCTTCGGAGCGCGTTCTTGTGCGACAAAGCTGGAATGTAGCGGCCGCCATCCCGTCAGCAGCTCAAGTATTGGAGAGCAAGTCCTGCTGCTAACGTGCGCATCAGCTCCCCCTGCACCATCATCACCACGCCCGGAATCGATGAGCTCCTCACCCTCGGTGTAATGACCTTTGGCCCAGTTGTTTCCTGCGCCGGACTGGTTGGCTGAAGCATTGGAATCCGTCCGATTGAAGCTGCTGATGCTCCTCTGGTCGAGATCTCTCAGCACTCGTGTGGCCCTCGTGGGTGGAAACCACACCGCCGCCAGGTTTTGCACTCGCTAGTCCTCTTCTCCTTCTCCGTCAGTTTTCCTGATATCTCTCTTTGCAGTCTCTGCCTAGCGATATCTTTCAACTCCAGCCGTTGGATTTCCCTCCCCACCAAATGGACGCGGATCTGATGGCCCAGCGCCCCAAGAATCAGATCTCGCAGATCAAACACCTGCGCCGAGGAGGAAGAGCCGGAGCCTCCTCTCACAAAAATGAGCTCATAATCAAGCTCCCAGACTGGCGCGTCTGGCTACTGTTGTCCCGTATGGCACTTCTCGCGGTGGCGATCCTGACATTTCCATGGGCTCGATTGGTTGTCAGATCTCCAGAGCCCTACTACCCTCGCGCCGTTTCATCGGAATCGATTGACGATTCATTCTACTTGCAGATGCTGCTTGAGGATTTATCCGAAGTGGGCCTACTCAGATCCGGAGACCGGGCGGTTTTCGTCGGCGAGGCGGGTCGCCGTTGCCAGCAGCTGGTGGAGGAGGATGATAATATGGATTTGATTTCCATCCTACTGGACGATGAGCTTCACGGATCTAATGCCTTAAATGGGACATGCGACTTCGCATTCGCCGATGGCCTCTCCACGGCGAAGTTGCTAAGCCACGCGCTGAAGACGGGCGGCGTGATGGCCGTCCGTATGAGCGGCGACCCTCTCTCCACTTTCTGGGTGCCCCTGAATTTCAAAATCATCTACATTCGGCGGTTCGACGCGACCGTGGTCGCAATGCGGAAGACGGGCTCAGCAACGGAAGCCACATTGCAGCCTCCAAGCAAGAGGCGGCTGTGCGGGTCTGATTTGGATGGCAGCAAGGCCAAACTGATAAGCGAGCTCGAAGAGGCGCCGCTAGAGCCGCCGATGCCGCAGGCGTTTTCTGCTGAATCCGGTGCTTACGTGGTCGATGGCGCCAGGTATCTTCCTGACCTGACGGGGGATCCGCTGGACGGCTACCCCCGCCGGATTTTCGTGGAGGTGGCGGCCACGCGCTCGCAGGACGGGCACATGGTGAGAGTGGTCGCCGGCAGCTGCATGTAAAAGGGATGGGATGTCTTCAGAGCCCACAATTCCTGCAGCTCCTTCTGCAGCCGCCGATTCTCCTCAGTCAGCATCTCGCAGCAGCGTTTCAGATACTCACAGTCTACTTCCGTCTGCTTCAGTTTCGTCTGGATTGAGGGTGTTGTGTTCTTTGAAGCTTTCTTCGAGAAACGCCGACTGCTCTTTGGAGAGCTGAGCTTCTTCCTCGTCATGTCGTTCTCCTCTTCGTCACTCCATTTCTCAAGATCCACGCCGTCATCAGGCGCTACTGGCGTCGCCTGGGCCTTCGGCGTCATGATCTTCTTCTTTGTCTACTGCACCGCTGGAATATCCGGCGGGCACATCAACCCGGCGGTTACGTTCGGGCTCTTCCTGGCGCGCAAGGTCTCGCTCCTTTGAGCCGTCTCCTACATACTGGCGCAGTGCATGGGCGCCATTTGCGGCGTGGGTATCGTCAAGGCCATCGTGAAGGACCCCTACAACAGTTTGGGCGGCGGGGCCGACACGGGCATCACCGGCTACTCGAAGCGTACGGCCCTGGGCGCTGAAATCATCGGCACCTTCGTCCTCGTCTACACCGTCTTCTCTGCTACAGACCCAAAGAGAAAAGCTCGCGACTCTCATGTGCCGGTTTTGGCTCCTTTGCCAATTGGGTTTGCCGTGTTCATCGTCCATCTTGCAACGATCCCCATCACGAGAACGGGCATCAACCCAGCAAGGAGGTGGCGACTGCGGTCCGCGGAGCTATCATCCTTGCGAAGCTGTCGTTGATACCGGTGAAGATGGAAGCATTCACCGAGTTGGGGCTCTCCGTCAAGGAGACAATCGTCTCATTCCGTTGCTCTGGGCCTGATAAGGCTGTGGACGCTTGAAGCAGCAACCGCATGCTGTAGCCGTCAGCACCGACCGGAGCTGTGAATGTGCAGTTGACGACGACGACGGTGTAGATGCGGCCATATCCCCAGTCGGGGAGGATTTTCTTGCTTGTCACGGTGATGGATGGTGAAGATCTAGCAACTTTACTTCTCCAGCTCCTTGAAGCAGCTTTGGCCTGAGAGCTTCTTACAACTCTCCAGTTTTCTTTTTCTTCTTCTTCTTCTTTTTTTTTTTTTTTTTTAAGATGAGAAGTCATATACTCGTAGTAGTGTCATAGTTAAAAATTTACCTCATCAAATGCCCCCTCAGGAATTATGCCGCCGTGGGCCACTTGTAAAGGCGTGATTCCTGACATGTTGTTTGGCAGACTTCTGATGGAGTAATGAGGATTTTTTTTTTAATATGGGCCATATATACCACAATTTTTTCTCTCAGGCAAAACACATAGAAGAAACTGAGGGGCTCCTGAAAGCTTTGACTGAATGATTTCGAACATCTTGTCGACCCAACTGTAGGTGGAGCACGCCTAAATTGAGGATTCTCTTCAAAGTAACCAAATGGTTCTGCAATGACAATGCCTTTCATCGCCCCTCATTTGTGCAGATCACGAGCAAGAGACCGAACATCGCAGCGAGCAGAAAAGTTTTCAATAGCCCGTCTTTCTATTTTTTGAGGACCCACAAGTTTCTTATTGTTGAAATTCCATCGACCATTTCTAGGAAAGAATTCATCATTGCCAACTTTTAACTTTGGTGCATTCAAGACAGGGCCTTCTACTTGAGTGAAGTTACCATTGATCGAATCACCGCATGCCTTCAACATTTCATCAGCACCATAGTTGCTGCTTCTTAATGCATTACTTAAAGTTTGCATCCTTTCTTGTGGTTTCTGTCGTGATTTTTTTTTTTTAACCAGTGATAATCTTTGCAAAGTTGATATACCTTTGCAATGAAACCAGAGAGCAGAGCTCGACAAGATAGTAAGTGGGGCGTTTTGGCTTTCCAATCTAAGCTCAATGTGCCGATAGTTAACAGAATAATCTCAATGGTTTGAGATGGGCTATCGCCTCTTCCATTTTTCTGTTTCACAGTAAACATTTGCTGGTTGCATGGAAGCTCACTTAGCCCTACAATTTTAAACTCCATACTTGAGGGTCTTGTTTTCACCCTCAGATCCTTCAGAGTTCTTTTTGCGTTTCCCTAATCAATTTCACCATGATTTCTAACATTTTGATTAGCCATCAGAAATCCATCAACAGGGTCAGGCCTTATAATCATTGTAGTAGACACATCAATATTTAGAGACAAACCCCCTTGACTGGTTCGGAAGCTAGAATGAAAACCACGACAACCCAAAACTCCACCTTCGATGTCAATAAAGTTACTAGGACTATTGTGAAAAAATGACTGCCGAACCAGAAGGCAACCCTGCTTTGCAGCATGCTGCCTTAGGGTTATATCTAGAACCATGAGAACTCTAGGAATCGTGTCCTCGCAAAGCATTTGCAATAGCTTTCATTGGAATTTTGGCGGCAAAACGTATCTCAACTTTGAAAGTCTTGGTCTGATACGAACGCCTTTGCCTTTTCCGATTTCCCTCCCCGGGGCTGTCATTACCATGAGGACTACTATTCCCACTAACTTTGTTTGAGGACACGTCTTCGAGGACAACACCGAATTCAAAATTCTGTTGTGGAAGAGCCCCCACTGTAAACAAGCTCTTCTCACCATCATAAGCGAAGTACTCTCCCTGAAAGTCACCAATATAAGTCTGGTGAACTCTACCCATGATCTTTCTTCCGATACCTTTCCCATCAATAGGTTTACTATCTTCATAAGACAGAGAAACCTTTTCGCCCAGTGCCAGACCTTGCCACTGTAACTCGATTCATTGACACTTTTTTTCGCGCTTGGGGGTATGATAGGTGGGGGTGGCGACAAAGATTTCTCCTCAGCCTCCATCTCCCCCATCTCCGCAAGAAACCGAGAAGAACGGGAAACCCCCCCTCTTCTTTTTCTTTTTTTTTTTTGACAGCTATCTTAGTTGTCGAAGTATCTGATGACGATGCTCATGGCGGGGAGAATTTGACACTGATAGAGTCGTTACCTGTTTCTCCTGCTGATGTAGTGAACTCCATTGGAGTTTTGAAGGAGTCCCTTCCTTCTACGAGGGAGGCTGTAGAGATTCTTTTGATATATGACTTTCTTTGTAATTTCATGGATAGTATCTTTTTAAGTAGTTCCCGTTCACGGTTGCTTTCATTTGATCTCCGCAACTAACAACTTCATATGTGCCATTGCCATGGACCCTCTCAATGATGTAAGGCCCTTCCCATTTAGGCTCGAATTTGCCGGTAAGTTTGCCCCCGGCCATAAGCTCCGTGCGTAGCTTTAGCACCAAATCTCCTCTTTTGAATGAGCGATGTCTCACGACTTTATTGTATGCTTCGACCATTCGAGCTTGATAGAGTTCGATCCGCTGCCGTGCTTGAACTCGTTTTTCGTCTAGTGCCTCGAGCTCATCGAAGCGAAGTTTGGCTTGTTGTTCAGTAGTTAACCCAGAATGGATGGAAACCCTTAAGGATGCTAACTGAATTTCCACTGGTAAAACTGCCTCCGCGCCAAAAAGTAACGAATATGGTGTTGCTCCCGTTGCAATTCGATATGTGGTTCTGTAGGCCCACAATGCTTCGGGTAACCTCTCGTGCCAATCACGCTTATTTTTCACAGTGGTCCTTTTGAGGATTCGAATAATATTTTTGTTAAATGCCTCTGCTTGACCATTCCCTTGTGGGTAATAAGGCGATGAGAACACTTGCTTGATTCTAAACTTTTGGCATAACTGATTTACTTTGTCATTTTTGAATGGCGTGCCATTATCTGAGGTGATTTGATAGGGAACACCATAACGGTAGATGATTTTGTGCTTGATAAATTCAACCACCTCTTGCGCTCGGACTCTCTTGTAAGCTTTAGCTTCTGCCCATTTGGAGAAATAATCTGTAGCGGCTAAAATATATAAATGTCCTTTAGATGACGACGGGTTTATCGGACCGACAATATCAAAGCCCCACCAAGAGAAGGGCCACGAGATAGGTGCTGGAGACATTACTGAAGCAGGAATATGATAAATATCTCCATGCATTTGGCAGGCTTCACAGGATTTCGCAAAATTGATGGAGTCTTGGACCATTGTGGGCCAATAATAGCCCAACGTTTTGATCCTATGATAAAGACGACATCCAGATTGGTGGGCACCGCATTCGCTGGAGTGCGTCTCTTGAAGAACTTGACAGATATCATTTTCGTCAATACAGCGAAGCCAAAGTCCATCAAAAGTAATCTGGTACAAATCGTCTTGAAACACATTATATCGTGAAACAGCCTTTCTCAATGACTTCCTTGCGCTTGGATCATCTGGTTCAATGCCATATTTGAGGTAGTTAATGATAGGGATGCGCCAATCATCATTGTTTGTAGTTATCTCGGATACGCACCGTCCAATTTGATTTACTTGGAGCTCTTCATCATCTTCTAGTCTTTGTACTCGAATTGTCATGTCATCGAGCTCATTAAAGGCGAGAATACTGGCCAACTTTGATAGTGCATCAGCAACTACATTTTCTGACCGAGGAAGATGCTCCACCGAAACCATTTCGAACTTTGCCAACAAAGTTTGAGCTTTGTCATAATATTTTCGCAAATGGGGCTGGTGTACTTCGCACAAATAAAATATTTGATTGCAGAAGAAGTTCCATGCTGATGAGTAAGGCCTCATACTCAGCTTCATTATTTGTTGTGCTTCTTCCAAGAAAGTAGGAGTGCGGGAATAAGTCTTTATGAGGGGAGACTACGACAATTCCAACACCAGCTCCGGATGGCTTTGAAGCGCCATCGAAATACATTTGCCACATTGGATCATCATTTGCATAGAAAACCTTCTCATCATTTGAAATTATGTATACAAGCATGCAAAAATCATGGAAATTTTGTCAAATATGGGCAGATCTATAAGAACAAAAAGAAAAATTATAGAAAATGGAATTAGGAATTCGAATTCGTGGCTATGGGGAGTTAGGATTTTGATTTTCTATCCCAAAACATAATAGAAATAATGGATTTTTTAATAATTTTTTGCAAAATATGATGATTAAAGTTCAAAGTTTGTAAATAGAAGTCCAAAATTGACCTAGTGAACGAATCCAAACTTTCAAAAGTTAGAAAGTTTTAATTTTTCTACCCCGAATTGTTATATAGAGTATTTAAATGATGTTAGGATGTATTAATTGCAAAATTACATATATAATCTCGAGTAAGAAAGAAAATTACAAATTTCTATCTTGTCATAAATGCATGGAAGGACTAAAAATGTGGTTCAGGAATAAGGCTTTTGCACCAAATTGTGTTAAGTGAATTATAAATAATTATAGAATAAATTTCATGTTAAATCTCTGCCTAAGATAAAGAAATTCCAATGAAAGTCACATTGTAAGTCTGTAAAATGAATTTAAATATGAGGTTTTCATGTAAAACATGTAAAAAGGGGTTGAGGCATGATTTGTAAACTGTTAGATAATGGAAATTAAATTTATTTTGATGGCCATGAACAAGGCAATTGGGTAAATTGCCTATATTTGTGTGGTTTGATATGGAAATGCTAGATTAATTATTTCAAGATATGTAAAAATAATATGAAACAGAAATCTTAAGTTTTAGCGAAACAAACTAAGTTATAGGAAGGCTGATGATGGATTTCCTTGAATAGGGAGGAAAACAATTGTAATTAATGATTTCTAATGATTTAGTATGAATGCTAAAATATGTGTAGGAGGATAAAATGTTAATTTCATGAAAAGGATGAATGGAAGTTGGAAGAATCCAACTGCTCTTCCAAGTACGAGCATGAATGTGTTTTTATGAATTTTTCAACACTTAATTCTTAACATTACTATTATAAAATGATTAATTTAGTTTAAAATGTTAACACCCATGGGCATATCAATTATTGGTGTTAAGAATTAATTAGAAAGTATAGAACAGATGAATTAATGGGCCATGAAAACAAGTTTACTCAATTAACTCATGGATTCTAAGTGGAAAGAAAATAGATTTGAAATAAAATAATTAGTTTTATGAATCTAAATGAATAAAAGGTAGTTGTGAAGTTTAAAAAGAAATATTACATGATCTCTTGTGGTACTCAGTTATTTTAAAATGTAAACTATAAATACAAGTGTTAGTAAAACTGTATATGAAGAGAGTAAATCTATTTAATATTAAATAGAATAAAAAAAAGAAGGAAAATTAGTTAGGGAAGCTGTGGATAGAGGTTGTGTGACTTACGAATTATGAAAATTTCAACCCAAATGATAAATGAGGCTAATTATATGAGTGATAAGATGGAACACATCTTAAATGAATTTTAGTTGTCCGAGATGGGCTTACAAGTTAAACAGATAAATAAGAAGTATTTTTCACTTCTCCATTAAGATGAGCTAAGATTTAAAATAAATAAATTTATTTTGACAGACATTTTATAAAGTATGTTTTGTATGAGTAAAATGATCTATATAAGACTCATTAAGTGTGATTCTAGAATTATGGTAAAAATGCCCAATTGAAATTTACTAATTTGAATCAATATAATAGGCTTATAAATGATAAGTCTTAGCTAAAAAGTAGTGTTTAATGTATACATTCACTTTCTATGACATGTCTAGTATTGGAGGTGTCAAGTCATTTAGTTGGTGGTTTAGCATTTATTTAAAGTAAATATTGAAAATTTTATAGGAAACAAAGGAATAAAAGCAAGGGGAGTGTAGATAGACCTTCTATGAAGTTGAATGGTTGATCAAAAACCTATTTTAGAATATTTTAAATGAGTGATCTAAGTTGAAATGAATTGAACGTATGAAATGATTAGTCTCAAGGTGTGGAAATGTATTAGTAAATTTGTTTAGATTATGAATAACCCCGACAGGAGCTAAACATGATTTGTATATGATAAATAAAGTTCAAATGAAACATAGGTGCTATTCTAAAAAAGTTAAGGATGAATCGTACAATAATGAGTTAAGATGTAATGAGATTTTGTATAACTAATGTATGATTGTGCAAACTTTATTGCAAAGGTTATCATAACTATGAAAGGCCGTGAAAAAAAATTGATTATGATTGATAGGTGAATTATATTGTCAATTCTAATTTTCAAGTATAGGTACGATAATTAAATGTAATATACATAAAATGTATAAGCCACATTAAGAGATTTCATTTACAGAATGACTAAAATACTCATATAGCCTATAGTATATGAATTTTCAAAATTGTGTATTTTTTTAAAAAATTACTTTTGCACACATTAGGGTTATGAAACTATTTGAAACCTAATTTTATAGTGAATCTAAAATGAAGTTTTTATTTGGAAGACTAGAGTGAGAAATGATGTTTGTACAAGTGTAGGATGAATATATTTAAATAAAATTTTCAAGCAAATAAATGCTTGAATTTCTTATTAAAGGTCAATAAAAAAGGGGGCAAGTAGAAAAATAAGTATACATGTAGATTAGCATACATGATGATGAGAATAATATGCTTAAATATTATTTTTTATTTGTTATTCTACAGAGAGGTAAAGTAAAGATGATGAAAAGCTAAAGGAAAAGGTAAGGAAGTCTTTCAAGGTTTTGTTTCAAAAGAATTTTATGGTAAGAAAAATTTATTTTTGTTTTTTCATTTTTTATGAAAGCATACTTGCTAATGAATAATTTTGTTATGTTTTTTTTTATTACCAAATAAAATGTAAAATGAGTTGTTTTATTTAAATTGACATGTGTAGTAAATGTTTTTAGGGATGACCATTATCCTATGCATATATTTTATAGAAAAATGTGTGTTTTAAAATACATTTTATAACTTGATTTTTATGTTCAAACATTGTCATCATGTTGAGTTGTCAAAACTCAATTCATGTCATGAAATGCATATGATGCATGTGTAAATGGAAGTCATGCATTGAAAAAAATGAACTAAGAAGACTTGTCAAGGTTGTAAGAGGACAAGCTGTTTGCCCTTGATGTAGCTAAGTCGAGACACCCAATGCCTTTCAATAGAAAGGTTTTTATGGGTGGATAATCACTTGGTATGTGTCACCACCGAATGAAAATGATGTCATTGAATGATGCATATATGTACACTCAACTCGTTATCACATAGGGATAATGGGAACTGAAGTAGATGTGAATGAATCTAGTAGAAAATGTTAGATTATGTAATATTTATTAGGTTTTATCTCGCCTAAACATCCCAAATACATACGGTATGTTGTTGAATTTTAATTAAGAAAATAAAAAATTAAATTAAAGAAAGATGGAAGACTTATTTTTATAGTCTACTAAATAATACCCCACCAAAACATTTAACATCAGATGTTAGTCTAAATAAAGAAGAAAATAAGAATACAAATTATTTCCCAAAAATTTGAATATTTGAAATAAGGAAGCTCTAAAAATATGAAATCAAGAAAAGCCTTAGACATAGATAATAAACCAATTAAGGTAAAGAATTGCATGGGAGATATAGGTGCAACATAGTTAACCAATTTCTTTAATAAGATTATAAAAATAAAGTTATACCAAGTGATCGGTGAAAAACACCTAGTCCCAATCTGTAAAAATAAGGGAGATATTCAAAATTATGCAAATTATCGTAGAATAAATTAATGAGTCATACTGTGAAATTATGGGAAAGAGTAATTGGACATAGACTAAGACAAAAAACTAATATGTCTGAAAATCGGTTTGGTTTTATGACAGGAAGATCAACCACTGAAGACAGTTTCTTACAAAGACAACTACTTGAGAAGTATAGGGAAAAGAAAAAGAATTTATACATGACTTTTACTGATTTAGAAAAAATATATGAACGAATATCAAGAAAATTAATATAACAAGTGATGAAAAAGAAAGAAATTAATGACAGATATATTGATGTTATTAAAGATATATACGATAGGATCATTACAAATGTGAGGACCATGAGTGGAGGTACTAATATTTTTTAGTTAAAACAGGTTTACATCAAGGCTCAGCCTTGAGTCCTTACTTTTTTTTACTTTAGTAATAGATGAAATTACTAGAAATCTACAAAAATAAGTACCTTGGTGCATGTTATTTGCAGATAACATTATTCTAATAGATAAAATTAGAGAATGACTAAATTTGAAATTAAATAGGTGGGTAGATGTGTTAGAATCTAATCGCTTTAAAATTAGTCACACAAAAACTGAAGATATGAAATGCAATTTTAACAATCATTAGAACCTAGATTGGTCCTAATTATGTTTTATGGGGCAAAATGCTGGATAGTTAAAGAACAACATACACATAAAATGAACGTCGCGGAAATGAGAATGTTAAGATGGATGAGCAGTAAAAAAGAAAAGATAAAATTAATAATGAAATAATTTAAAAAATCTAAAAGCAAGACCAATAAGTGATAAAATGATAAAAAAAAAAAAAGTTAAGATTGTTTGGTCATGTTAAATGGAAGCTTAAAATGGCACTGGTTAGAAGGACAAAGTCTATCGAAGGAGAACATGGTAGGAGAATGAGAGAAAGACCCAAAAATATAAATAAAAGTAATTAAATAAGATCTAAAAATATTATACATTACAAAAATTTTAGTCTCAAATCGCCAAAAATGGTGCATATAATCCATGTAGCCAACCCCACTTAAGTAGGAAATGGCTTATGATGATAATGATGAAAAAGAACCAATGTAGGTTCTAAGAGTGTGTTTGGATTGTGTAGAAATATTTTTTACCGAAGTCAACTCAATAGTTTGCTAACTAAGGCATTGAATGCAACCACATGCAATTAATGGACGAGGGGACAAGAGAGGCTGTGGAGGCAACTCGTTAATGAGAACTTAATGGGAATTCTTCCAAAATTATATTTGTTAATTGATTTTTAAAAATCACACCGTTTATTAAATTTAAATTGTTATTTTGACCATTAATAATAAAATTCATATAAATCAGAAGTTAAAATGATATTGAACAAGTAAAAATTATAAAGAATACATATTTATCTTGTAAACATGAAATTACATAATTTTAATAATATTTTAAAACTTCTTTACACTTATCTAGTTAAATTAAATATATAATGTTTAAATTATATAAATTATATTATATGAGTTATTTATATCAAAAATTTTACCAACCGTTGAAATTATACCATTTCATTTTATTAATTAATATAATCTAATTTTTATTATTTTCATTGTTAATGGTTAAATTTATATTTTAAACCTAATGTATGGTTTGATTTCTAAAAATAACAAAAATTCATATTTTTTGAATGAGTTCCCACCATGAGTTCCAAATTCCTAATGAAACTATTCACATGGACTACCAAAGCCACTCGTCTTTCTAAGCTACGATGGTTTACATGTCTATTACATATGGATCAGCTTGGTTTGAAATGGTGGAGCAACAACTCTTAGATTTTAGTACCCGGGTTGATAAGTTTTACACTCCATTTAAAATTTTCTCATTTACCAAAAAAGCCCTAAAAAATTAAAGAAAAACACCCATGGGTTGGGGTGTTTCACTTATATACCTACAAAGAAAGATGGAAAAGGGAAAAGGCATGAGAAGGAATATAGCCATATCAAGGTTGCAATGATCACAGATAATCTACCTTGGCAAGAATTCTTTGTAGTGAGAAGACATACAAAGCATTATCACCACATTAAAACTTCCATCAAGCACAAAAGTCGTGACTATAAGAGCTAATAATGTCAAGTATGCGCTATCTGTGCGCAAAATAGGAATATCAAAAAGAGCTTTCTTATTATTTATCACCTTAAGGTAACTTGTCTAGTTGGATGAAATGAGAAAAGATGGACTGAGTTTAACTTCGTAGCGAGTAGTCGTCACCTTGTTGTAATTTGTAATTGCAAATGATAGTGGATTTCATAAAAAGATGCTTTCCAACATATGGTCAATTCTGGCAAACCTGATGATATGAATATGGATCAGTTCTATGTATAGGAAAAAGATTACCTTCGAAACACTCAGTATAGAAAGGAAGCCACCAAAGAGAGGGATTGTGTCAGATATGTAATCATCAAATTTCGCATCTGGCTTCAGGAAGAATCTACTCATTAAAGCAATATCCCAATAATAGTAACAAATAAGGCTGTTGCAGTGACATATCCCCAAGGAGGTGACAAATGTCATAAAAAGGTGTCATCATCATCATCTTATTCATAAAACTCTTGGCATCCGCATATCAAGTTGAAAAAAAAACACCGTTACTTTATCCATGTATACATTGGATCTTGGATGTGCATGATCAAATTGAAATGAAGTAACACAGATTTATCTTCAATGGTCACTCCTCTTCTAAAAGAGATTGAAATAGTTACATAATATAAGAGAACTTCACTTGAATAAAATCGTGGAAACATGTACATCAACACAGGGAAATGCAAACCATTAAGAATACAAAAATGACAAATCCAATGATCAGATCAAACCACATCCACATACGAAAATGATAAATTGTTAAATCTAAGCTAGTTATTATAAAGAATAAGTCCATAAGCCATGTTGCTATCAACCTCTTCACCACCGGCCACTCGTTAACATTTGGCAATGCATTGGCAAAAAACCCTAGGGAGAAAGAGGGAGAGACAGGGGCAGCAACGAGGAAGGGGAGAGAGATGGGAGGAGGGGTGGAACTGAGCTAGGCCAAAAAAGGGGAAAACCCTGAGTGTGCGAGAATAGCTAATTCACCACCCCATGCGAATTATTCAGAGTACCGAAATAGCCCCCTTGAATCTAGATTGTCAAACGGAAATGAACGGTGGATTGTGAGCTTCCTATGAGAGAATTGTGAGAACACCTTCCCATGAATTGGGCCTCCTTTCAACACAAGCCCATGAAAGAAACTCAATTCCAAAGAAGAAATGAAAGGCAATTGTAATGATGACATCAAAGAAGATGTCCTTGCCCGTCGATCATGCTGACCATAAATGCAAACCAAGATGAAAAGTAAGGGTACAACTTGGTCCAAGTAAGTCCCTATTACCTTATTTTAGAAAATCTCTACCTTACTTTATTTTAGGCTAAGTCGATTGGGATCCCACCCTACCCTACTTTTTCAAAGGAAAGTCCATTGTGGTTCCAGTTCCAAATCGGTTCTAAAAAAATCTCATGCAATTTATTTCATTGTGATAATTTGTCATGTGCAATTAATTGTCCAAAGATGCAAAATGAATAACCTATTAAATTAAATTAAGTGTCCAAACATGAATTACTAGAAAATGAATGATCTATTATGTGCGATTAATTATCTAGACATGAATTACTGCGAAATAAATAACCTGTTAAATAAAATCAATTGTCCAAACATGATCACTAAATGAATAATCTGTTATATGCAATTAACTATTCAAACATGAATTACTACAAATTAAAAAAAAATTAAACAAGATGAAAAAAGCAAAAAAAATATTGTAAATGAGTTTTCTGAGGTAGGTAAGGGTGCAACTTGGTCTAAGTAGGACCAGGTAGGGGAGTAACCTACCCTTACACTATTTTAAAAAACCTCTACCCTACCCTATTTAAGGCCAAGTTAGTTTTCAATCTACCCTACCCTACCCTACTTTTTTAAGTGCAGGTCGGTTCCGATTCTGGTTCCAAATTGGTTCCCAAAAATCACATATTTTCTGGTTGATTATTCCATATAACTGACATATTGCATGCGATCAATAACAGATTGCAGTTACATGCATATCTGTCCACTAAACCTACTATATGTGCAATGCAACGTGCAACTACATTTGAAAATATAAAAATTGCAATTGCAACTTGCCATATCTGTCCACATAAGCATTTCCACCATTGTGAACACTTCCTATGAAACTTGTAACATATGACCTATATTTCCATGCAAATATGCAATCCAACATGTAATATGCTACAACTACAACATGCTTCATGCAATGCATTGCGACTTATACAATTAACAACCTATTTGCAACCTGTAATATGCAATAATTTCAAATCTCAAAATCTAAGTTTAGCTTTATTTGAATATGACAACCTATAATATCATATTACAACCGAGTCTGAAAATCTAACAACCCAATAAAATGATAATTTAGAAAAATCTCAGTCTAAAAATTTAACAATTTCAAGTCTTCAAACTAATACAACTCAAATCAGATGACATACAAGTCAGAATATGAAAGTCAGATTTAACATAAGTACAACACAAATCAAATCATAAATCTAATGATTAAAATCAAAGTTCAAACATGAAAAAATTAGAATTTGAGAACTCTTCTCATCTCTCAACTTTCATACTTCATTTAGAATGTCTTTTCCTTGAAACTAGAACCTATAAAATTTAGTAAGAGTCATTTGACCTTTAAATACCAGTGTTATCGGAACTGGACCGGCTGGTCGAACTGGTCCGACCGGGAACCGGACCTGGATCCGGTTAGTTTACAATTGGTTCGGTTTAACCCTCTGGAACCGCTTAAACCGCCCGAACCGCGGTTGAACCGTTGCCTCTAATCGGATCGCTTCTAACCGGCACGATGGAGATATTAAAAAAAATGACCAAATCAGCTATTCCGCAGCCTCTTGCGCTCAGCCCAATTTCTCAGTTCCCGCTTCCCTCTTCCCATCTTATTTTTGTTTTCCCCCCAAAATCCAAAGCTTAGCATTGATGTGGTGCTGCTCTCCAAAATCCCACCACCGAAGCGAGCCCGCTCCCGGCGATACTCCTTCATCTTCTTCATCTCCGATTTTCTCCTCTACAATCTGGCAGATCGATTTCCTTCTACGCAGATCACAAGTCGATGATATGAAGTAGAGTTGCAAAAATCGTCGCCGCTCAAGCAAGCCACTGCATCCACCATTTACGCCATGCTCAAGCCCAAGCTCCTCTCCTCGCCGATCGCAACTGCTGTCCTACTTTGTCTCCTCAACACTCATGCCAACACCCCCAATCGATTTCAACCCGCTTGTCAGCCCTTCTTGTCCCTGCCATTTCTCCTAAAACCCGATTCCCTTCTCCCTTCTTTTTTTCGCAGATTCCCGTCTCCCTCGCCTATTTTCTGTGGTCCATTAATGGCATTTTTCTTTTTAAATGGAAGGTTGAAAGTCTGAAATAGTTGTCGTATGCCTTATGCAATTGATACACTTATTTTTTGGATCTTTGATTGGACGAATGGCTATTTCGTTGGTGGGATTTTTCAGTCTCACCTATTCATTGCCTTAAGCTGCTCTCGAAGCCTCTAGCCTCTCCATTTGGCATATCCTTTTAGTTTTAATTTTCTAACTATAGCGGCAAATTTTTGTTACCTTGTCCATCTCTAGTCAACAACATCATTTTTTTAATAAAAAAAGGAAATGCATAATATTAATATTTGTTATATAGTGTAAACCTCATTTATCAGTTGTGTGCATTTTCTAAATTCTACTATTGTAGTATCCGATAATAGATCTTCATTGTAATTTATATTGTTATTCATTTGTGTATTTGAGAAAATATTATTGATCGCATGATTATGTAAGTTACAAAATTTTTATTATACTTTATTCTACCATGTTAGGTAGTATTTGTTCATCATTGTTGATTGAAAGATCCAAGGCTTATTACATTTGAGGTTAGCTAATTTAGTTGATTTTTAAATTTAATATGTTATATTTGTGCTTACTACTTACTTAATTGATTTTTAAAATTTCTATTAATTTAATTTGCATGTTTTATTGTGATGATTGAAGTCTAATATATAGATTTAAGAATTATAAATATACAATTTTTTCAATATAAAATTAAATAAAAATAATTACACATTTATGACATCATAAATATGTCATGCTGACGTCATCGGTTCAAATCGATTTATTTAACCGGTCAAACCGGTTCGAACTAGACTAGTTCCTTTATCGGTTCAATTACCGGTTTGGTTCTGACAACATTGTTAAATACAGAGATTGAAAAACTAAAAATAAAAATTAACACAACCTTATTATGAATTATGGCAACATCAGTGGCATTGGAATGGACACTTGTATTTCTATAATGATAATTTATCATACAAATTATGCTTTGAACTTATTACCTATGAAATATATTTAATATCTGTAAACAAAGGAAAAATGTAAAATATTACCTGATGCTATAAATCATATAGTTGGACCACAAGTATTAAAGAAGTAACATAGGATGTGCTAGATAAATCCTTTGCAATCTCATAAAATTCTTCCAAAATTTGACACAAAACTTATGCATTATCCCATTCAAACATTGTTGGAAGTGCTTCCCTAGCAACAATTGCATTCTTTCCCCCAATTTATCAAATGCCGCTCTAAACTTGAAAGCACTAGCCAACATAAAATATGTGGAATTCTATCTAGTAGGAACGTCTAAGAACGTGACACTTTTTTCTTTGATTCCTGCTTGCTGACAATCTTTTCTAGTAGGTGAAGCCCTTACATGTTTAATCACATTTCTATATAGTTGACTGAGTCTTGAATCTCATTTATTCCATCATGCATAATTAGATTAAGAATAAGTGTTGCACACTTAATATGAAATGTGGATCCATCACTAATGAGTAAACTCTTCTCCCTTAAACTTTCTTTCAATTTTCTAGTTGCGACATTATTACTAGATGCATTGTCCATGATTATAGTACGAATTCTATTGAAGTTTCATTTCATTAAGCAATTAAAAATAACATTAGCAATGCATTCATGAGTGTGTGGAGGTGGGCACAAACAAAAGTTAATAACTTTCTTATTTAACTTTCATTTGTTATTTTCAAAATATGCAGTGAGGTATAAGTAACCTTCATTAGCTATGAATGTCCATATATCTGTTGTTAAACACGCTTTATGCACTCAATCATGGAAAAAACTCATTAGATTAGTTTTTTCACTTTCATACACCAAAGCGACATCTTTAGCGACTGCTGTTCTTAACACAAATTTCACAAGCGGTTGAATTTTAGTAATATATCTGCGAAAACCCTCACACTCAACCAACTTAAACGGCAATTCATCAATTATTATCATTTCAGCAAACCCCCTTTTCTTTGCATTTTGATCAAATTGCCATGCAGTTAAACTACCATCTTGGCTACTCAAAGTTCCTATAGGAGATGATAAACTCAATAATGTTTGCTTCTTGGCACCCTACACATGATTATAATGTATGCATCTATCTAGATATTTTCTCATTGAGCTAGTGCCATTTTTACTTGAGTAAGCTAAGACCTTTTTGCAATGATTACATGTTACTTTGTGTTTCTCCTCTATCTAGCCATTCTTTTTAACTTGTTTAATTGCTTTTGTGAAGCTCTACCATGCACTAGAAGAAACCTTACAATCAGCTTTGGGTTTTACAACATTTGTAGTTTTCTCATCCTTTAAAAATTTCTCATTAACGCCCACTTCTCCTGTTGCATCCCTCTTTACTACATTTCCAACCTCATTCTCAGCCTCTAGGTCCTCTATTTCATTAATTATTTCATCCATATTATCATCCGTAGCTAAATCAACATAATTATTCACACCACTGCCATCTTCCATACCCAATATTATACAACCAATCCTAAAATAGCAACACTACAACATTAATCAAAACATATAACCATTTACATCCACAAATATATCATGCACAATCAATTTAACATTCACAGACATTTCTAGTACAAATAGTAATTTTTATCTCAAGAAGTTAAAAGAAATAGGTCCCTTGGCTGGTTACAAATGTGCAATGGTCCCTTCAATGCCTATAAAAAAGTGCAAAACTATCAATGATTACCATCCTAGATACTCATTAACAATAGCCGAGGCAGAGATAAGCTCTATGGTTGATAACTTGATAAGATACGTGAAGTGGTATAGGCTATTTGAAATCCGAGTCGGTTCTAGGTACCCGGACCCTAGACTCGATTTTTGAATGGGTATTTTATGGGCGGAATCAACCCAGATCGAGTTGTAACCCTAAAGGTAGGCTAAGCGAGACATTTTCTTAGCCCGGACTAACAAAATTATTCATATTATTTATATCTTCCTTTTCAATTACTTTATATTTAAATCATTTTACGCCACTACTTATAAAACTAATTTATATATTTTAACTTTTTAAAAAAAAATTGTATACTAAAAATTTTTCTTTTAAAATTTTTATCATTTCCTAAACACACTCATAGGTTAAAATGACATGATTCATTTAAAATAATTTTTATAATCGTAATAATGGATGGATGAGATTACTTGACACTGTTTACAGTAACAAGACTATACTAATAACTCCCAACTTCCATCATCGCTGATATGGTAGTTTTATATGTGCAATTGCACCTCAGGGGGTCTGGTCCTATGGGCAAGAAAAAAAATTAATACTTATGTAAGTACAGAAGTCTCCATGTTTGCCATTTATTTTTTAATTCTATGAAAAATTCTCCTTATATCCACAATATTAACAATATTTCTTTCATAGTCATAACTTTTCAAAAATTCCCACTCACACCCATAACATTTCACCCCTAACGGACATCAGCTGCATAGGCAAATCACGATTTTGCCCCAACAACCTTCATAAGCTAAGAATTGCATGTGCATCATCCTTTGTGTACTGCTGGAGTACCAAATCACATGTTCATCTTCCCAATAGGCATCAACTAAGGTTGTCGTTCATGGTCTCTCCCCTATAAGGCCCGATAGGCGATTTTAGTCGCGCTCGGGCCCAGGTGAGGGTGTTGGGTGTCGGGGAATTCAGGTGGACTCGCAGGAAGTCAGGTCGAGCTCGGGGAAGCAAAGTGCCCAGGACCGTTGCTGCTGTCGGTTGGAGCCACTCCCCTGCGCAGAAGCCGGACGAACGGAACAGGTCAATGAATCTCAGCACCGAGGAGCTGCTGGAGGCTGAACTTCAGACATTATCGATCGAAAGCAATGCGATTAGGAAGGTGAAACCAGGCGAGGAGCCAGCTCTGTTGTGCACGCTCTGGTCGTCGAAGTCCTACAATAAGGAGCATTTTAAGGGGATGCTGCGCAGGCTCTGGAGGACGAAAGGGAACCTCCACTTCACAGAGGTCGGAGAGAACCTGCTGAAGGCCTCCTTCTCTGATCCTGAAGATAGAAGCCGGGTCATGGAGGGATGGCCTTGGCTGTTTGATCGGAATCTGATCGTCATGGAAGAATTGCGAGAGGAGTTGGATTATGCACAGCTCCTGCTCGTGAAAACGCCGATGTGGGTGCAAATACACGGCATCCCCTACATTGTCGATAAATGCTGCCTGGGCGAGATTGTAGCTAATACTTTCGACGAAGTTGTTGAGATCAAAGGCTCGGAGGCTGAAGTCAAGATTAAGGTAGTGCTGGACTGCAAGAAACCTCTACGTCGGGGGATGTTTATTCGAGTAGGGGATCAACAGAGATGCTGGATTAGCTTCCAATATGAGAAGCTGCCTTTATTTTGCTATTTGTGTGGTACCATTGTGCATGCGCACAAGGACTGCAGGTCAATTACGATGGAGAAGAGGTGTCCGGTGGAGGTAGACATGCCCTATGGAAGCTGGCTCCGGGCGGGATCAAGGCCGTTGAGACTGAGAGGGGAGATGGGGTCAGACTTCAGATCCGCGCCTGTCAAATACTTGGGCAAGCATGGGCAGAGGGGGGAGGAAGAGGATGGGATGTGGAATTCGGATGCTGTGTTTGGGAGGGTCAATGTTCAGATAGGGAGCTTGGATGGGGATGGTATTCATTGCAGTGTTGTTCAAAAGGCTGCAGATCAAGGGGTTGCGTTAGCAACGGAGGCCGAAAGAAGGTCGTCTGGGGGGCAATCTGCCCGCGCCTTCCTACCACCTGCTGTCTCGGTTCCCGACATGGGATTGGACTCCCAACAGTTGCAGAACCAAGAGTGGGAAGAGGTGGGAGATGTAGGGGAGGTCAGTGGGAGGAGGAAGAAAGGTAGCTCAAGCCTGAGTAGGGGGGTTGCTGCTGAAAAGGGGGAGACAGACTCGGGAGTGACTGGGTCGGGTAAGGGGAAGATGATCCAAACCAAGGGAGGTCCTGATCATCATATGGGGCGTCACATCAAGCGCGGGGCGGGGGCTGTAGTGAACCAGAGTGTGGAGGGGGACACGGGGTTGGTGGAAGTGAAGGTGCTCGTTGAGGGGGGAGGAAGTAAGGAGGTTTCCTCACACATCATTGGCAGTCCGGGGGGATATGTGGGGGGACATCTGAACTGGAATTTGAACAAGGCTATTCCCCGGGGGGTAGAGGAAGGTGGAAACGGAGGAAAAGACAGGCAGTTGGTATGGAGTTGGTTGGGGCGGAATCAATGGTTGTTTTAGACGAGGCGAAATGAGGGCGTGAAGGGGTCTCGGAGGTAATGTTGACTGAGAGCAAGAGGGTAAAGGTAATGGAAAAGGATTTATATGGGGAGGTGGTGGCTTTGGGGGCTCCCCAAGCCCATCTCCAGTAATATGGCCATTTTGGTGTGGAATTGCCGTGGGCTTGGGAACCCACGTGCAATTCGCAATCTTTTTGATCTTGTTAGGAAACAAGCACCCAAGTTAGTCTTTTGAGTGAAACTAAATCCAATAAGAAGGAAATGGATCGGGTTAGACGAAGGATACATTTTGATTCCTGTTTTGTGGTGGAAGTCGTTGCTAGGAGCGGCGGTTTGGCTTTGTTTTGGAATGATGACCACTCGGCGTCTGTTCGGAGCTTCTCGGCACATCATATCGACGCTGATTTTTTGTGTTGGCGTTTCATGGTCACCCCGAAACTCATTGCCGTCATATTTCCTGGCGTATCCTCAATTAGCTGGCAAACAACGGCGACAACCCATGGCTCGTAATGGGTGACTTCAATGAAGTGATCGGGCCAAGCGAATATCTAAGTTTGAGGATGCGCAATCAATCCCAGATGGACCTATTTCGCAACACTATCGATAAGTGCAACCTGCAGGACCTCGGATTTGTTGGATCGCCTATGACATGGTGCAATAATAGAAGGGGCTCTCAGAGGGTGGAAGCTAGGCTTGATAGGGGGCTCTCAACTTCTTCATGGATCGATCTATTTCCCTATGCCAGGATTGTCCACCTCTCGGCAGCCTCGTCCGATCATTGCCCGCTTTTGTTACAACTTGATTCCGCTCAGGGTAGGAGAAGGCCCCCAAAAGAATTCAGATACGAGCTATTCTGGGCCCGTGATCCTGAGGCAACTAAAATCGTCGAGAATGTATGGAAGTCCCCCTGCTACAGGGAAGCTGCTATTTAGGATTTATTGAGCGGAAAAATTCGGAGGTGTGGTTCGGAGCTATCCAAATGGAATAGACTGAAAAGAGGAAATCTCAGACATGCAATTGCAAAGAAGCAGGGGGAGCTATCCGCATTGGTGGATCAACCATATTCCGAGGTGCGGGATGACCAAATTCGGAAAATCAAATTCCAGATTAATCTTTTACTGGAGGATGAGGAAAAGCTATGGAGCATTCGTGCTAAAGCCCACTGGCTCAAGGATGGGGACAGAAACACGCGTTTCTTCCATCGGGTGGCTTCCAATCGGAGACAAACAAATTTCATTGAGTCACTCATTGATATGGATGGGAATCGGGTTAGGGACCAAGAAGACATGCTAAATATGACTGTCTCTCACTTCTCTGAATTATTTACTTCCTCAAACTCGCAAGATTCGAGTTGGGTCTCCAGCCTCATTCCAAGGAAACTTTCTGATGATCAGAGGAAGGGCTTGATTAAGCCGCTATGCATGGTGGAGGTGGAAAGAGCTGTGAAGAGTATGGGATCCACCAAGGCTCCTGGGCCTGACGGAATGTCTCCAGGGTTCTATCAGCAGTATTGGCACATCGTCGGCCAGGATATTTTCCGATGGTGAAAAACGTTCATGGAGGGGAGAGATCACAATCAATTGGCAAGGCACATTCGGGAGGCAAACGCTACCATTTTAGTGTTGATTCCAAAGAGGGCGGGCGCCCAAGACTTGTCGCAGTTTAGGCCTATTACCTTTGTAATGTGCTTTATAAAATCTTGGCAAAGATTCTGGCGAATAAGCTAAAAGTTGTTCTCAACGAGGTCATCGGGGCGGAACAAAGCGCTTTTATCCCTGGGCGTCTAATCACAGATAACATGTTGATTGCATATGAGGCAATTCATTCTCTCAGGAGGCGCAGGGGGGAAGAAGACGAGAGCTGGCCATTAAGTTAGACATGTCCAAGGCCTATGATCGCGTAGAGTGGAGTTTTTTAAAATTAGTCATGGAGGCTATGAATTTTTGCCCAGTGTGGGTTAACTGGTTGTTATGCTGCATCACTACTGTCATCTTTAGAGTAAAGGTGAACGGTTTCAAATCCGGGCTATTCCATCCGCAGAGGGGATTGTGGCAAGGGGACCCGTTGTCTCCGTACCTATTCCTTCTCTGTGCGGAAGGTCTGTCGGCGCTTATCTCTTCTGCGGTGGCCCAGGGCTCTCTGCATGGGATAAGACTCAACTTTAGGGGGCCTCAACTTACTCACCTTTTGTTTGCAGATGATGCTCTTATATTCCTTCGGGCGGATGATATGGATATCACGAAATTCTTGGATATTCTCAGAATCTACTCTGTTTCCTCTGGCCAATTGGTGAATGTTGATAAAACATCACTATTCTTCAGCGCAAACATGGAAAGATGGGAACGGGAGGCGTGGGCGAGTAGATTGGGGTCTTCGGGGTACGAAGTACACAACTATCTTGGCCTCCCGGAGTGGCTTGGGAGATCTAAGAGCAGATTGTTCAAGGGTATTAGGGATCGCATCTGGCACAAAATCCAAGGCTGAAAGGGTCGACTATTATCTTGGGGAGGGAAAGAGGTGCTCATCAAAGCAGTGGCTCAAGCTATCCCATCCTACGCAATGAGTATCTTCTTGCTTCCCAAGTTGTTCTGTCAGGCTATCAAAGGGATGCTTAGAAAGTTTTGGTGGGGTGAACACGGGGATAAGCAGAAGATGTGTTGGGTAGCCTGGAGGGATATGTGCATGTCCAAACGTGCGGGGGGACTGGGGTTCAAAGACCTCCACGCATTCAATTATGCCCTTCTCGCCAAACAAGTGTGGAGACTATCATCGAGACCAGAATCCTTTTGTTTCAAGGTTTTCAAAGCTAAATATTTTCTAAACTCCGACATATGGGACTGTGTGCCAAAGCAGTCTAACTCATTCACCTGGAGAGGCATTCTTAAGGCGCGTGATATGTTTCAGGCGGGATGCAGGTGGAGGATAGGTGATGGGAGAAGGGTCCGTTTCTTCAAGGATGCTTGGATGGATGTTGGGGTATGCAAGGCAGGGCCGCTTCCTCTATCCATCCCGGAGGATGTATCGGTCAGTCACTTTATTGATGCAGGGACATACGGCTGGAACAGGGACAGGGTCATGGCGGCAGTTGGTGAGGAGGGGTTGCAGTCTGTCAGGCGTGTTCCTCTCCCCCGCCACCCGGTGGCCGACTGCATCTTCTGGAAACACGAGGCAAACGGTCAGTTCTCCGTCAAGCCGGCTCATAGATGGTTAACGGCAGTGCATGATGACCCGTCTCCCTCTAGCTGCTACAGGGCTATTTGAAAGACAGGGCTACCGAGCAAGATCTTGATCTTTGGGTGGCGACTATTCAGAGATTCTCTCCCTACTATGTGTAACCTATCGAGGCGGGGCATAAACGTGAATCTTCAATGTCTCTTCTGCTCGGCGGAATCCGAGGACGCTCACCACTTATTCCTGCGTTGTGCCAGCATTGCAAGTATAGCTAGTGGGTTTGCTCCAGCTAGTCATCTGTTATCCTCGGTGCAGGAAATCATGTTCCTCCTGGCTTCAAAAAACAGGTGTGACGAGTTGGCACTTTTCATTGTCTTCTGCTGGCGTGTCTGGTTTATGAGAAACAAGCTACATGCAAATGGGGTCCATCCTATGTTTGCTGACTTGCTCCCATGGTGCAAGGATTACATTGAGCAATTGAGGCGAGTTAGGCTCCTTGATCATGAGTCCGCTTTGGACAATCAGCTCGTTCCCAGGTGGACTTTGCCACCAGAGGGTGCTTTCAAGATAAATGTTTACTCCAGATGTTCCGCGGGGCGAGGCGTCTCCTGTGTTGCTGCTGTTATCAGGGACTACCGTGGCTACTTTATTGCGGCTCGTGGTCAGAAGTGGATGGGAGGTGGGGATACTCCTCTGTTTTTTGAAGCAAAAGCTTTTAATCTCGGTATTCGGTGGGCACTCCACCTCAAATTTCGAAAGGTCCAGATTGAGTCGGACTCGCTTCTCCTGTGCACATACCTGTCCAATGACAGTCACATCGCCTCACCTGTGGTTCATATCATCGAGGAGATCAGATCGGCGTTTAGAGCAAATGATCACATCTCGGTTCACCATGTACTAAGACAGGGGAATACGGTGGCTCATGTTGTTGCGGACTTGATTTCGGTTTCTGCATTGGATCATTTGTCATGGTGGGGAAACCCACCACAAGATATTGTGGAGAAACTCTGTGTAGATAATTTTTTAGCTATGAATTCAGTGGATTACTCTATCCCGAACCCCTTTCAAAATGTGGGGGGGTCGAGGTAGAGTTATTCCTTTTCATCAAAAAAAAAAAAAAAAAAAGGTTGTCGTTCATGGATAATGCAACGGCAACAATCGAAATCACAACATGCTTCATCTGCCTTAGCTCTAACACTAATCTACATCACCATGCTACTCTCCAAGATTAGCAAAATTTACTTATTGATTAAGAGCTATGAAATCCATCAACTAAATCAAAGTTCCCCTATTGATGATCGGTCATAGAAAATCAGATTCGACCCATCTCCCAAGCTAATCGCAATCATCCCATCTACACCTCCGGCTTCATCAAACTAATCGTTGCAGGCCTATCCATCCAAAGTAGCGATGACCACCCTGTTTGGTCTATCCCGCTGTTATGTGCGGTTGCAACAACATTATGCCTTTCAGAAGCAAGAACCTAGAGCGCTGGATAGATCCAACGACTCTCATTGATCGAGCTTCAATCATCCAATAGACACGATCATGATCAGGCAACTTTTGCAACCCAGAATAAAGCTCTCCAACTCTGTTTCCTCTAATGGCTTGTATAGCAGTACCAGTGACTGTCAATGGATTCTCGAGCACTCAAAAACTTGAAGATCATTGTTGACTACCACCAAATCAATTGTACCAATTTATATCTATTTCGAGATTGCATCTTTTGCTGGTACTTTGGCAATGGGCTTTCTTTGTTAGAGGTGATCGAGAGCATTAAATCTAGCAATGGAGGCATTTGTGGAGATGCATGTTGATAAATACGTGCAAAAAATAACATACAGCAGCTATCTATACAAGCAAGTAGTGCCCGAGAATCCAACAAGTCCCAATCGTGGATGATGGCGAGGAACTCATTGATGATCTAGAGGAAGGCAACAAAGTCGGTGGTGTTGGACTAAATAGCGCGATAGAAGAAGAAAAAGGAGGAGACGTGACATTCACGGGATTTAGCCATGTGAAGTTTTCTGTAATAGATTGGACGAGAGCGGAATACAGATTTCGACGAACGAAGGTATTATAGCTAGTTTTGGGCAATTTCCAAATTCACAAAAAAAATATGCAGGTATCAATCAAGTCCATTAGCCCTACTTGATAAAATTTGACGGCGAGGCATCGAAGGAATTAGGGATGAAGTGTTGACCGAAATGTTATAAGTACAAAAAGAATATAAGGTAAATGTTGGATGTACGAGGGAATTTTCACTTAACTTTAAAATATTTTTAAAAATCTAAATTATTTATCATACTTATCCATATATTTAATTTATGATTTTAAAAACTACATATACTGTAAAATTTATATACTATATTTGTGTTATAATGTTTTCAAAATTTTTAGAGATAATATATTCGCTCTCAAAAATTTTACTTTTCAAGCCCACGGGGCCAGATCAAGTCCAAATCCAACAGTAATGGGTTCATGTTGAAATGAGATTCTATTTTTCATTGATAATTTTTCCAAAACGATTAGATTAAGGGAGCAGTGGTTTTGAAGAAGATCTGGTGGATTGCATATTTCCATCTTATTGATGATTTACAGATGAAAATGAATGGCAAATGGAAATGGAATTATTATGCAATGAGTAATTTTAGCTTTTGGATTGGCTTTTATTTTCTCTCTCTACTTTCTTCTATTAATGTGGTTCTTCTCCTTCTTTGTATTTTCCTTTTATAATTCCTTTACCTTTCTGCTGTCTATTTTCTTAGAAATTTAATGGGCGAATTCCACGTGTATCCATGAATTTTTACCAGTAACTCCACTAATTTTAAAAAAATTCAAATATACTTATGTATTTTGTCTAAAATTTCATTCTTATTTACAACCCTATATGAAATGATGAACGTGTCCAAAACTCGATTATGATAAATTTATACATGAAAATTCTCATTCAAGTGATATATGATTTTATATTAGTAGAAGTATGATTTTATAACTATAAAGCACTAAAAATTCATTTGAATATAAATTTTTAGCTTAGACTTATAATTAGAGTTTGGACATATTTATCATTGCACAAATGTGCATAAGTATAAATAAAATTTTAAGTCAAATGCACGGCCATATTTGAAAATTTTATAATATAATTAACATAAGTAGAATTATGGGTAAAATTGATGAGTATATGATCATTTTTTTATTTATTTCATAAATGTGTAGAGTTATGTGTATTTAACTTATAAACCAACTTTTACCATTTTTGGATGACTTTAAGTATTTTTTATTTTCAAACACAGTGGCATTTTTAATTTTCTAAGTCAGAAATTATAAAAAATGCCACTATGTTTAAAAATTAAAAAAATACTTAAAATCATCTAAAAATGGTGAAATTTGGTTTATAGGTTAAATACACCTAGCTCTACATGCTTATGCAAAAAAATCAAAAAAAGTTATTAAAAAAATGAGTCTCATGGCCGGACGCACGGGACCCCTTCTCAAAATTTGCCTAAATTTAACATATAAAATTTAGCAGTTGATGTTAGAGTCATGTATTTGATTGGAAAACAAGAAAAAACAGGAGTCACGTTGATTTGGATATGGACAACTCGAGGAAACGATGCCCGTATTCTCTTTGATCTCCAAGTACAGATCAAGTTTCTCTCTCGGAAGCAAAATCAGAGCTCCAAAAAACGCGTAGCCAGGCGCGCGCACAAGCATTTGTGCTGATTTAAATCGGTATGGGTTGAACCAACAACCTCATCAGCCGGTCCTCCGTTTCACTGCCTGGCGCTCCAAACCCATCTCCAAATAGGTACACATAATGGCTACTGCGTGTGCAAGTCATTACAGCATCAACGAAGCACTCAGAAAAACCAGTATAATTCAGACGTGCTTCATTCAGCTTCTTCCATGTCTCAATGATCACAACCGCTACTTCTTCACGTGCAACCCATTCGGAAATACCCTTTTCGTGCATGTAGCATTGGATGGCTTTGGGGACATCACCTCTAACCATCTCGTCCTGCATAAATTTTCACCCAAATCAGAATGCATTGCTGCAAATATTCTTAAATATCCATAAATACATTCACGATAAATTCCATATCATAAGCGTAAGCACTGCAATTTACTCTAAATGCTATCCGTATAGAACATCAAAGAATCATGCATGCACAGCCTATAAAGGTCGTGAAGAGGGAGGAGATTAATTCTATTTCATACCTCGGAAGTGCCTAGATCATCATTTAGCCGGAAAATCAGGCAGCAGAGGCGAATCAGTTCGGCATAGTTCTCTAAGCCGTCTAATCCCTCTTTTGTTACGTTTTCTCCTTGCATGAAATAAATGTGGATCAGCACGATGGCAATGCCAATTGTACGCCAAGAGTGCTCAAGGTATTCACTGATTGTTGGTGTATAATTGTTGTTATACCATTTTGCTTCCACTAGATATCCTTTGCATAAATCTGCCCACTGTTGAAGTTAAAAAAAAAAAAAAAAGGTGACTTGGGCATATCAATCCGAGGGATTAACTAATACATTAAAAATTGGAATGATGAATAAAATAGTTATTGGAAGAATCCTTGATCAATTACCGCTTTCTTGATATACGGCAGTGCATTGCATCCTAGCTCTTTCAAGGCATGATAAGCTATTTCATTGCCAAAGTTGTAGACAGCAAGAAAACATAGCTGCATATAATCTGGAAGTTTTTCCATTGCATTAAGATCCCATCTGGAAAAAAAAATCCAAAAATTTGATTAGAAAGTGAAATCCTTGGATGACACATTTGTTCTTGCACGTCTCCTGATCAAACTAGAAGCCCTGTTATATATATATATAAAAGAAATATTCAGGTGCAGCATCAATGAAATGGGCCCCACATGATCATCAAATCATAATCTATTCCACCAATTGTATTTAGAATAATATATTCTATTATCATATCAATTTTTATCCCAATCAGATATGTATATGGGTCCCATCTGAAAAATGGTACAAATTCAACGTAATAAAATAATTTAATGTAAATAACAACTTTAAAGTAGTTTTTCAATATGTAAATCATTTTCTATAAAATTTATATATATATATAAATGATTGTATAAAGTTTCATTGTATTCTAATATGTGTAGGGCCCATTTTCGATCAAATGTACCGTTGTTCCGGTGCAGTTGCGCTGCACAGGAACTATATATATATATTACTTCAACTGCTAGCTTACCTATCAACTGCATCCGTGAACAACTCCAGCTCATCTAGTGAACCATAAAGATCGTAAATATCATCAATTGTTGTTATAAATTGATTGACTTTTGTGACTTCATGTCTGGCATGTCCTGAGTGGGGAGCATGCACCATGCCCAAACTGAAGAGGTAACACTCCACTATCCGGTCTCTGCTAAAGCTCAGCTTCCTTTGGAGCCCCAACTCATGCCACCATCTTCAATGGGAACAACAAATATTAATGTGCGGATTTTTCTCTAAAACAAATTAAAAGGGTAAATGATTTGCTACTCAATGGAGTCCTGGTCAAAGTTTCTTCAGCCTGTACCATCAAGCAGGAAATGAGAAATATATAAACATAAAGAAGAACTGGGCTAGATTTTTTCCAGCTGACATATCCCAGCCATTGACCGCCCATCTATAATCACTGAACCAATCACGTGCACTATCACGTGTAAAAAGAAGGAATTAACAGCCCCAGATGAATTATCAAAAAAGAGTGCTTCACATGCATATGGTTTGAAAATGAAGAAAGATGGACATATATATGAACGAACTAATGATCAGAGATTGCATCCCAAAAATCATGTGATCAACGGCGCATGAATTAATTAATGATACCTCGATATGTCCTGCAACTCTTTTTGCAAAATGGATTGCAAGGTATTGAACTCCAGCTTGGCTAGTTCTAGTGCTACAAGATCGGTGTCGCACGTTCTCTCATATGTCTCTATGTACCACCTGGCCACCGTCCTCGGATTCCTCCAGTGCAATGGGAGCTCCAGTGCACCGTGTATCAGCCTCTGAAGGTTTAGGTCCCTTTCTCCTTTGAAATCCTGGAGACGTCTTTTGGCGAAAGCTCTAGCCTCGTCTAAAGCAGTTTCGCCTTGAAAAGAAAGATATGAAGCCTCATACAAGCTCAACAATCCCTTCATGTCCCAAATGCTTTGCTTGAAATTACCTACTTCGTCTTTAAAGCAATCGAACACATCTGTTCCTCCTCTCAAGTCGTAATTAGTAACTAGTGAGTTAATTATTTATATATTTATAATTATCATAAGAGCATTCAATATATAAAAAATTTCGATTATCAAAAGATATATAATTTTATAATTACTTTACAAAGAAGCGAAGGTGCACACACACATACAACATACCTTGTGAAATTGTGTAACCGTGTTGTCTGAGTAGTCTGAACTTGAGGGCTGTAGCATGAAGGTCGTCCTCATTTATCATCCCTTGGCTGTTGGTGGATATTTTATCCAGCTCTTCCTTAATCTCACTTTGAAAGAAGTGAGCTATCCCCAGCCCCTGGAGAGTGTCGATAAGCTCCAGGCCTTCCAATTCATTTTTGATTTCGTGGAACGCGTGCCGCATCTGCCCTTTCAACACCTCCATTCGTTTTGCACATGAATTGGCCTCCATAAATTAAGTAGTTTTAAAATGCGTTAAGCCCACTTCCATTCATCTTACTTAATTTTGCAAAACATAAACCATTCATCTTACTTAATTAAAATGATATTGCATCAAATTACTTGATGTAAAAATGAATCGAAGAAAGAAGAAGATCATTTCCGGTATTTTCAAATATTCCATTGACCGCGGTAGACGACAAGGGTCGTAAAGGAATTTGATGCATTAATGTATGTTGGTGTGTGTATATTAACAATTATACGTGGACACATAAAAATGGAAAGAAAAATTAAAAAACTCAATATAACTAGGTATATTTAACCTCTACACACCTATGTGTATTAAATCATTACGACATTCCAAAGGGATATAATCCTGTTAGCTGGATTTTTCGATTTATAAACGCGTGCATTCACTTCTCTTAGAATATAACTATACTTTATCTGATTGTTTATGGTTAAAATTTTTCTTTTATAAGGAAAAAGATAAACTCTATTTCATTCCAGAGTATTTATCGTTCCATATATGATCAGCAATACAAAATGATGAACCCTATGTCATTCCAGAATATTATGGTTTAAATGTAATATAGAAATAAATAATTGTAAATACAACATGTGGTTTAAATTTTGATTTTATCATTACTACGGGAACATTTGCAATCGGCCAAGCATTTCCTGTATAAGGACTCCACCCATGGGAAGGCCTTCCCCTTAAAAAAATAAGGAGGGCAATGTGGGAAATTTATAATGTTAATACGTTTATTTTAAAGTGTGAGTGCATTTGTTTTTTATAAAATTTAAATTATATATACACGAAATCTTAATCCATTCCATTAATTTAGATGGATCAACCAATAAAACAAATATAGACATAATTTTTCATTATTTGAAATTTTTAATAATATTTATGTATAAAATATTATTTTTAATAAGATTTCATTATAATTTGTAAATTTAAAAAATATATTTATATAAGAAATTATATTATATTATTTAAATTTTATATAAACAAGGTACTCTGGATGATAATAATTTTAATATTTATTTCTGAATTTTTGAAAATTTATTATTATTTTTATTTTTTGAATATAATAAAATCTAATTGGATCTAACAATATCTAATCGCATCTAACTGGATCTAACTAGATCTAACTTTTGATACTAATAATGTAATCCTAATTTAACATCTGTGATATGACCTTATGTACCTTATAAGGTGATTTATACCTTAATTACAAAAATTACAACTCAAATAATAAGATTTAATGAAATCACCTGAATCTAATGGCATTTAATTGGATGTAACTGCATTTAACTGTATCTAATCAGATCTAATGTTTAATGTTAATCAATTAATTCTAATTTAACACTTGTAATATGATCATATGCCCCTTATAAAGTTATTTATAACTTAATTACAGAAATTAAAACTTAGACAGTATGATTTAATAAAATCGCCTAAAATATAATGGTATTTAACTAAATCTAACAGCATCTAACTGTATCTAACTGAATCTACCTGCATCTAACTGTATCTAATGGGATACAACTAGATCCAACTTTTGATATTAACAAATTAATCCAAATTTAACACTTGTAATATGATACTAGGCCCCAATATAAGGTTATTTATACCTTAATTATAGAAATTAAAACTTAGATAATAGGATTTAATGAGATCCACATAAATCTAACGGTATCTAACCAAATCTAACTGCATCTAACTTGATCTAACTTTTCATATTAATAAGTTAATCCAAATTTAACACTTATAATATGATAAGCCCTTACAAAGTGATTTATACCTTAATTATAGAAATTAAAACTCAGATAATAGGATTTAATAAAATTCACCTAAATCTAATGACATTTAGCCAGATCTAATTACATCTAACTAAATTTAACAGGATCTAATTTTTTATATTAATAAGTTAATATTAATTTCACACCTATAATATGATTCTAGGCACCTTATAAGGTCAATTGTAGCTTAATTGTAGAATTTAGAAATCATAAAATAAGATTAGTGAAATCCACCTAAATCTTACGTCATCTAATCAGATCTAACTTTTGATATTAATAAGTTAAATTTTAATTCAACATCTATAGTCTGATCTTAGGTTCCTTATAAGGTCATTTATACCTTAATTACGGAAATAAAAACTTAAATAATTTCATTTAACAAAATCCATCTAAATCTAACGACATCTAAACACATCTAATTGCATCTAACATTATTTAATTTTAATATTTTTAAAAATATTTTACATAAATGTGTATTTTGCAAAACATATATACTTAATAATCATTTTAGAGCTATGCAAAAAGATAAATTATTTTCATTTTTAATTTAAATAAATATAAAAATATGTAATTACAAAAATATAATTTGTGAAATACACAAATTTTTAAGACTAATTTAATAATTAAATATTTTTAGATTACTACAAAATTACTTATGTGAAGTATATGAAAATAATTATTTTGACGAGTTTGGTGTTTTAAATCTACATAGATCCATAAAATTCAATCATTTCCCCCAATGAATAAAAAATAATTTTTTAAATATTTTAACTTGAAAATAAATAATTTTTTTTACTTCAACTTAAAATTGTAATAGCAAGTAGAACAATTTAATTTGAAGAACAGAAAAACTTAAATTATGAAAAAATAAGAGAATATTTTAAGATATCTAACATATCTTCTTAATTTACAATAGTCCATTAAAGATATCAAAATTTTGTTATTAAAATATCTATTTGTTTATTTATTTCATTAAATTTTATTTTTATTATTGCCGATTCATTAAAGATAAAAATTTATTTTCAAAAAATACCTCAAATTGAAAAATTAATTCATGCCCACACGCACTAAGAAATTCATGTCTACTAGATTTTATAAATTTCTACGTAACTCAAATTTCAAGCCAAAATTATTAAAAGTCATTTAAAAATGTATATTACTTTTAATTTAACATATATTATTTTTATAATAATTGGTCACCAATTTAAATTCTTTATAGTAGGTTTTTATGTACAATAGATTTAACATTTTGTATACTTATATTTTTTAACACATCTAATTTGAATATTCTGAAAGTAAACTACATAAATTTATACATTTTACAAAAAATATAAATTTACTAAACCATTTTAGAGTCTATATTACGGCTGCTAAAATAATTAAATTTAGTCAATGGTTGAGATGGTTATAAACAACTATTGTTGGTGCATTTTGAAGAATTAAATAGGCTCAAAAATAACTCGCAGTTTTGAAGTACGCATATAAAATAAGCCAGTTTACATTTGGTTGTAAAATGGAATCATATATATTAAATGAAATTAAAATTGATTTAAAAATAAACATATATATTTTTATCCTATTAGATTAGTGTAGAAAAATTTATATTTTAACTAAGTAAATCAACATATATATATATATATATTCATGTATATTTAATATGAAAAACAAAAATAGCCATGAAGACATTTACTCCGAGCAATCCTCAAAACCGAGACCCTTGCCAGCAACTAATTCTGGCAAAATCCCATCATTCTGTCAGAAATAAGCAACTAGCCCATCTCCACCGACTCTCTACAGCTTCTCACAAAAATCGTGACATTCTTTCAAAAAAAAAAACAATCAAAGATAGAAGCAACAATTTTTTTCATTAAATTTTCGGCAGTAAAACCACCAAAGAAATTCCACTGTCTCCTTTTATCTCGTCAATATTTTGCAGCCGATCATGGCAGCAGAAAAACATCCATTCAACGAACCACCTGCTGGCTACATGTCATCGGAGACGACTGGACAGCCACGAAGAAAGGGAGAAAAGGAGGGAGAAGATGAATGCTTGTTCAATACACCCGGGTGTACCTCACTTTTTTTTATTTTTTTTGAAAATATTGCATGGAAATGTTAATTTAAGTATATTTAATATATGTATAAATTTTTACCATTTTTGAAGATTTTTAGATTTTTTTTCAGATTTTCTAAAATTAGTGGTAAATGCCGCTAACTTTAAAAAATTCAAAAAAATATTTAAAAATCTCTAAAAATGATAAAAATTTATACACATGTTAAATACACTTAGATTAACAATTATGTAAAAACTTTTTCAAAACAATAAAAAATAGGTGAAATACACCAGGATGCATTGAGGCTGAATGCACCCGGGAGCATTGAACCTAGGAATGCAAGTTGGGTTGGGCTCAACCCAAACCCGGCCAACCGAACCCAAATTGAAGCAATGTTAAAACTGCCCACTGTAGAATGCGAGCCCGATGTTCCATGTTCAATCTGAACCCGAATTGAAAAGAACTTGAACCCGGGTTGAGCTGAACCCGAACCCAAACTATATATAACACATATATTTTATATTTATTTTATACTTCATATAAATCTATTTACATTTCCCTCATATATATTATATTTATTTTATACCATATATAAATATTATTCCTCCTTAAGTTCAATTATATAATATAATATTTTTATATTTTCTTTTAGGAAAAAAAGTTTAGTTTAGTGGTAGTTTCAAGACAAAAAAAATAAAAACTATTTTTATAACTTGAAATATTTTATTTGGTGTTTTAACTTAACTACTTATGTAGGATGTTATCATTTGGTTATTTTAATATGATATTAGTAGTTAGATATTTATTCTACTTGAAATAAATTTGTTGTAGTTTATTTGACTTAATACTATGATTGTTGAATATTTTTTATTATGATTGACATTATAAGGTTTTTCTTATAATTAGATATTATTGTTTATATATATGTTTATGATATTAATATTAAATTGCATAATAGGAAAATAATGTAACTTTTCATTTTCTAAAACAAGCTACTAGTTTACTCTTTTTTTTGATAAATGACTATTAACTTACTTAATATAAAGATAATGTTTAAATAAGATTTTTTCTTTAAATTCTTAAACACTCTTGAATTTTTTCTTGAAAAAAGAAAAATATTATTTTTTATTTTTTTAATGATAGATTTAAAGTTGAATAAGTATAAGAAAGATAACAAATATATAGAATAATTTTAACCCGAATTCTAGCCTGAAACTCAACCCAAGCCCGAATTTCAAAAATATGGTTAAAATTTAAGTTTATAAATAGGGTTAGTGTTGGTATTGAGGCAAACCCAAGTTTCATGAACCCGAGTTGCACCCCTAATTGAACCAGCATCCAGGGAAGACGGGCTTGTGCGAAATACATGTACCGTGCTTTCAAAAATTGCCCCTCTTTCCAAATTTTTAAGATGCTGAAATTTTTAAGATGTTCCCATAGGTTGGTGCCCTTCCTGTTTATTACATTCTCTCCCTCTTGAGGCCCAATCTATGGAAAAGTGTTCCCATGATAAAAAAAATGGAAAGTAAGAGTAATTTAGTAAATTAACAATGTGAGTATATACTGTATATTTGGTTTTTTTATAAAATTCGTTTTAAATATACAAAAAATTTCAGTCTATTCCATTCATTCGGTGGATCGACTACTAAAATATATGTAAATATTTTTCATTATTTTACATTTTGTAAAAATATTTTTTTAGAAAATATTATCTTTCACTAAGATTTCATTATAATTGATAAAGTTGAAAATATATATTTTATATTAAAAATTTATTATATTATTTAAATTTCATATAAATAAGGTTCTCTCACACATAACAATTTTAATGTTTTCTTGTAAATTTTTAAAATTAAATAATATTTTTTATTTTTCGCATCTAACTACTTCTTACTGCATTAATTACTTCTTACCACATCTAACCGAATCTAACCACATCTAAACACGTCTAACCAAACCTAACTATGTCTAACTGCATCTAACCTCGTTTAACTTTCATTTTGTATATGTTAAATGTAATTTAATAGTCGTGATGTGATTTTGTACTCTTCATAATGTTATTTAAGACCTTGGTACATAATTTAAATTTTAATTGACAGAATTTAATAATTATAATTAAATTTAACGATATCTAATCACATCTAACAATAGCTAACCACATTTAACCAAATCAAATTTTTGATATTAATAAGTTAATCATACTTTAACACCTGTAATATGATCATGGGCTCCTAATTGGATCATTTATACCTTAATTTTCAAAATTAAAATTCACATAATATGATTTAATAAAATTCACTAAAATCTAACCATATCTAACGTCATCTAACAGCATCTAACGGCATCTAATTTTTTATTAATAAGTTAATCTTAATTTAACACTTACAATATGATTATAGGCTCCTATTAGGTTATTCATACCTTAACATCCAAAATTAAAACTTAGATGATATGATTTAATAAAATCCACTTGAATCTAACTACATCTACCACGTCTAACCACATTTAACTGCATTTAACTGGAGCTAATGTTTTATATTAATAAGCTAATCCTAATTTAACATTTGTATTATGATCATAGGCTCCTTATTAGGTCATTTATACTTTAATATCCAAAATTAAAAATCAGATACTATGATTTAATAAAATCCACATAAATTTAACCATATCTAACCGCATCTAAGGCTAATTGTGTCTGACCACATCTAACTTTGTCTAATCGCATATAACTAGATCTAATTTTTTATATTAATAAGTAAATCTTAATTTAAAACCTGTAATATAATCGTAGGCTCTTGTTTAGGTAATCCATGCTTTAATATCTGAAATTAAAACTCAGATAATATAATTTAATAAAATCCACCTAAATCTAAGTGCATCTAACCACATCTAATTTTTTCTATTAATAAGTTAGTTCTAAGAGTATCTAAATTAAAGTAATTAAATAAATATAAATATTTAATTTAATTTAATCAATATAGAATTATCAAAATTATCTAAAATAATATTCTTATAATTTATTTAAAAATTTAAAACATATTAACCATTGAATTTTATTTTAAATTTTAAAAAAATATTTTCAAACTAGATGAAAATAATTATTTTGATTAACTTAGTTTGTATCTACGTTAATCTTTATTGTAATATTGTATTGTTCATTTAAATTATACTAAATCAATATAAAATTATGGATTTAATAAATATTTGTATTAAATAGAATTATCTTGAAACAAAGCTCCACTCAAAATGATTACAATTTTCATTAATTCAAACTTGTGTTGCTTTTTTTTTAAATCAAAATATCTAAAATATCATAATAATAAAAATTATACCAATCATGTCATATTGCTATTAATTTGTAGGGTAAGTCTGCATAAAATTTTTAATAAAAAATCTTATATATGTTAAAAATATTAAATTAAATAAAAGTAAATAGTTACTTGAATTAAAATAAATATCATATCAATTATCATAAACATGACCAATTTATTATATTAATCTATTTTGAAACCTTAGTAGGTAAAATTTACAAAAACCTATATGATTTACTCTTCTTAGAAGTTGTTCATTTCAATAGAAAATTATTAAAATTTAATTAAAAATAAAGACTAATTTATAGAAAATTAGATCTAAATAAATTAAATGCTATTAACATACATGTACTGAACGATGATGCACACATGCATGTCAGCTCGTGCATTAATTTGGATGATTTTAATTTCGAAAATTTGATTATGTTGCGATTAATTAAATAAGCTGTCCTCACACATCATATCCTATTTATGTACGTAAAGAAGTTGCATATATATATATATGAACGACGTAATAAAAAATTGGATATTAGGATTACATTCTTAGGGTTTATAGGAGAAGTAATAAAATTTTAGGATGAAAAAAAATCTTCAACGAAACTTTCATTATTTAATAGTAAAATTGATGCTCCAACCCTCCAGCCAACCTGCACGCACATTAGTATATTGATAATTATATTAAAAAATAATTTATAGCTCTTGAAACAAATTTATCTAAAATAATACTCTTGCGGTTTATATGAAGAATTAAAACATATCACTTATTGAATTTTATTTTAAAAATGAGTTATAAGTGATTGTTTCATTTTAATGCATATTAAACTTTTCTAATTTATACAAATGTTACATTTTTATTAGTGAATAATATTTTAAATTATTATTATTAAGTTTTATGTATAATACACCTCACACATTTAGAAAAATGATTGCGAATAAAAGCTTAATATTGAATAATGGATGAAAGAATAAAATCTTAGAAATTAATTAGTTTTATTAAGAGTGCCTCCTACAGGAAAACCCTTGCCCGTAGTATTAATTGGAGGATGATTTTGGTAGCCCAAGATGTGCAGATATTAATTATTATTTTTATTAACTTTTACAAGCTTCGTTTGGCCTAGCTTATAAATCTCTACTTTTTTAAAAAAATTATTATAAATGAGACTTTTACAAAAAATTTAAATGATTTTTTCATTTTGATGTATATTAAACCTTTCTAATTTATACAAATGTTACAGTTTTTATTAGTGAATAATATTTTAAATTTTTAGTATTAAATTTTTATGTTTAATACACCTCACTCATTTAGAAAAATTAGTGCCAATAAAAGCTTAATATTGAATAATGAATGAAAGAACAAAGGGTTAGAAATTAATTAGTTTCATTAAGAGTTCCTCCAACTTGAAAATCGTTGACCATAGTATTAATTGGAGGACTATTTTCATAGCTCAAGATGTGTAGATAATAATAATAATAATAATAATAATAATAATAATTTATTAACTTTTACGAGCTTCGTCTGGACTAGCTTATAAATCTCTGCTTTTTTGAAAATTTGATTATGAATGAGATTTTTATTAAAAAAAATGTGATGGTAAAAAGTTATGTAGCGTTTGATTTTATAACTAGGAAAACACTTTTAACAATAATTTTTAATGCTTGGCCAAAAAAAAAAGTACTTTTATAGATGTAAAATAACAAAAGAGATATAAAAAATATTTCTACATTTAAATTGTTTTACTAATAAAAGATATTTCTTATATATCATTTAATTAAAAATATTTCTTATATATTTTACAAATCTAATTTGAACATTTTCAAATATAATCTACATAAATAGCTAAATTTAATTGCATTAAATGTAAATGAAAATATCTAAACTTTTAATAATAAAACTTATATTGCCAATGCTCTTTTATTATAAAATTTGTCAAAACAAAAATGTAAACTAAAAATAATAAAATATATACAAAAATAGAATTCACTTAAATTAATAAAATAAAATTTAAATAAAGTTTATGCTAGTGTTAATTTTTATCTTTGATTATAATTCAAGTTAAAATAATAATTTTAAGTAAAAATAATTATTAATTTAAATCAAATTCCATCAACAATATACATTTATTACTGTAATAAAATATCTATATTAAATAAAAACTTTATAAAAAATTGCGCCATTTTGAAGTTATTTTATATTTTTTCACTCTATTTTAAGAGAAATTACATTGCTGTTTTGATGCAATAATTAGTAATATTTATATTTTTACAAAAAAATATATTTACATATTTGGGGACTCTATTAGATTATTGAGGAATTTTTTTAAAACTGTTTCGAATGCACTATATTGCAAATAACAACTGCATGTGTACGAATTTAGGTGGTCCGCTGGACCACTAGAAAATTTATTATTCTCCTCCAAAGCTCGTTCATGGCTGCTGTCTACAAAAGGGGGAACCTATCGCCCTGCCCTTCCTTTAAAGTCAGCAAATCTGAGTGAAAAGAAAACTCAATAGGCAGATTTTCTAGTTATATTGATCCCCTTCAATTCCGGGCAGCGAACAGCCATGAAAAGCCCATCTCCGGCAACTCAGAGTTTTTCAGATTCAGACATCTAAGCCGTTGGATTGTAAATCAGATCTGGTAAATCAAAAGCGGGTCCAAATCTTCCAAGTCCGACAGTATCTTAATCCCTAGCAAAAGATCTTATTCTGGCCACCATGCGAGATCTGGCTTTCCTCTTCCTTCACTTTTGCCTTCTTCCCATCCCAACACCCGCTGCTGACCATGGATTCCTCCATGATGCTACCATAGAACCCACTAGTTTTGCCCTAATCTTCACTGCAATTTTTCCCCATACTAGTAATGATCATTTGCCAGAGAGGGAGGACGTGCGACGGAACGGGAGGGGAGGTGCGAGTGAGATCCAAAAACTCCCTGCCACCATTCCGATTTTTTGAGTTTCCCCAAATTCCCCATCTCATCCCAGCCATCCATTCAAAATGAATGGTAAAGATGTAGCTTCTCATGAGAAGATCATGGGCACAGCTTCCCTGAATTGGGGTTCCTCTCCCTCTGTCTCTCTCGTGCATTAAGACATGCATACATCAATGCACCTTGGGGTCACGAACCAAAAATTTAAGCAAACAACTTAAAACTCATAGACGATTATCATGAGTAGTAATGTACTGAAAAGGCAGTCATATATGTAAACTCACTTCATAATCACTAGTAAGTGATTTCACAAATTCGTAGTCCCAAATACTAGGCTGGTAATTAGCAGACCTCCGAGCAATTTCATGAGGCTGGTGTGCACTGCATCGTGGAGTTCGGCTCACATGGAGATGTTCACGCCCACTTCCGACAACGGTGCTTACTTTTGCTGGTAATACTGGCACTGGTATTGGTAGGCATGTTGATGCGAACGGCAATCGAAAGGAGCTAGACGATAATGCCATCGTCGCGTATACGAATGATGGTGCTCTATCGTCGCAGAAAATACCCATGGCTCTATTTATAGCATAGAAGAATGAGAAAACTACACTACCGGTTTCCATTGTCCGTGGGAAACACCTAAAAAATTTATATTTTTGTTTTTTTAATTTTAAAAATCTCACCCAACATATTATTAAAAATATAAGGTTTGTTTGGAAATTAATAGAAAATGTCAAGTTAAAATTTTTCAATCTAAAACTTTCTCCACAACTATCATATTTTTAATTATTTTTTTATATTTTCCTATATTGCTATTATACTTTTCAATCATTTTTATACAATCCACACAACTAACTTATCTCTTTTAACTTTATCCTCTTTACTACTCATCATTATCCCTATCATATTATATTATTTGATAACTTTTACTTTCCAAAATTTTTCATCAAAAATATTATGCATTATCAAACACACCGATGATGAGAAGCCGGGAAAGGTCGGCTTCTGCTCGGTATTTTGCAGTGCAGCAATTGATGACGGAGCGCCTCTGGATTAATGATGCTCGTTGCCGGATTGGAAGAATATCATGTGGGTCCGTGACAATGGCCCTGTGTGCTTAATCGTTCGGTCAATTCATGGAGTTAGGGAAATCATCGACAGATTCATGTATGTGGAGGTTTGGAGAGGCGGATGGACCGGAGTTCGCGGAATCTACTCCGTCGATTAGCTTTCATGCTCCGGACGCTTTTTATGCTGGAAAAAAAAATCATGGTAGTAACAATGTTGTTAGAACCGAACCGGTAATTGAACCGGTAAAGGAACTGGTCTGGTTCGAACCGGTTCGAACCGGTGACGTCAGCATGACATATTTATGATGTTATAAATATTAAATTTTTTAAATTTTAAATAAATATATTGATAAAATTATATTTTTTATAAATCCTAAATATATATGTTAGACTTTAAGGACCACAATATAAGAACAAAACATGCATGAAAAAATTAAGAGCGAGTTTTAAAAAATTAATTACATTAACTGACTTGAAAAACTTATAATAAGAAATTTTGAATAATTAAATAACCTATAATAATATGAAAATCAAGAATATCTTCTATGTTCAGCAAAAAAAAATTTAGAAGTCTATAAATCATTAAATGCATCATTCTAATCAAACACAGATTTTTAAAGTATCCTGCTCTACGCAATCCCAGCAGAATTGCATCCTCAATTTAGTAACAAAGGTAAGACGGAGACTGATGTTCTTATCTTAGGAGATGTCAAAACACAATTGCACAGCGTAAAATCCATATTCTTATATTGTTACAATAGTTCTAAGAATTTTTCCTAATTTATATATAAATATATTTATTTTAAACAAATATAACTTATGAATACAATAAAACTTAGTCTCCAAGCAAAAAATATGATATTGTATATAATTAATTAAAATTTGCATCAATATCTTAAAAATGAAATGAGGGCACAAAATCACTTACATGTAACGGGGGCCCTTTTTCACTCGGTGCTGTTAGGACGGCAAGGAAGAATAGATGCTTTTGTTAGCAGCGAAGTAAGCTGCAAATCTCAAATCGATTTGTGCAGGATCTATAGATGATGCGGCTGGAGGATTTCATGTCACCGATTTATCTGGTGCAGTTCCAATCAAGCGGTCGGCTTGGCGTTTGAAATTGGGGACGCTGGTTGGTTACTAGTGAGGAGGATGGGTTTTTCAGGTCAAAGATAAGGGAATTTTCAGCGCAACGGAACAAGTACTGCTGATCTAATGGAGGATAGTGGATTGGTTCGACTGCCGTTACGATGGTAGAAACATCGCGGGTGCTGTCGAGGGTAGGTTCAAGGCGTCGTGTAGCTGCTAGCCAATGGTGGGGGTGTTGGGGAAGGTTCACTGCCGCTTGGTGTGTTGCAAAGCAGCAATTGATTGAGGAGCGCCACCGGATTGAGGATGCTGGTTGCTGGATTGGAAGAAAATGACGTTGGTGCGTGACAACGACCCTGGCTGCCTAATCTATCCGTTGGTTCCTTGAGTTAGGGAAATCGTGGACAGATTCATGCATCTCGAGGTTTGGAGAGGAAGCTCATCGCTGACCTGTGGATGTTATTGGCTGGTGATCGGCACAGTGGAGCTAAAACCAGTGGAGCTGCTGGGAAGAGGAAACAGAATAGAGAAGAAGCTAAAACCGGAACCGATGGAGCTGCCGGGAAGAGGAAACAGAATCAAGAAGAGGCTGAAATCGGTGGAGCTGCCGGGAAGAAGAAACAGAATCGAGAAGAGGCAGAAACGGTGGAGCTGCTGGGAAGAGGAAATAGAATGGAGAAGCTGAAACCGGTGGATCTGAACGCCTAAAACGGAGAAGAAACTGATCCCTGCTCACGGCGTCACGCTCACGGCGAGACGAAGCTCGCTTGCTGCAGATTGCCGGCCGGACGAGAAGAGGGAAGCTTCTACGACTGCAAGAAATGGAGATTCGAGATCTGAGGCGATTTTCGAATTTGGGAGGAGTTTCTAACTTCTGTGCTTTTGTCGTCCCGTGTGATGCTCGATTGCCCAGTTGCCCTTGCGCCTGTTTTGGTTTTCCTTTATTTTTCGAACGAACCGGTCGAATTCGACCGTATTCTGCGGTCCAACCGCTGGTTCGACGGTTTTTACGGTTTATTTAAATTGAACCGAACCGTATACTATCAAACCGGACTGGGGACCGGTTCCCGGTCGAACCGGTCGAACCGGCCGGTCCGGTCTGGTTTTAATAACACTGGGTAGTAATGTAATATTTTTGTTCATTGAAAATTATATAAAGGAATTAATAAAAATAATATAATCCCGCGCATGACTGCGCTGTTGCATCATTTTGTCGAGCATTTCTAATCCATTCCGCTGCTGATTACGTGAGTTACTTTTTCAAATGATTATTCCTGTTTACGACCTTTTTCCGTAATAATTCGGACATAATTATTGGACAATTTTAAATTGAGAATTCAACATTAATTAAAACGGATTGGATGGATGTTTATTCAATATCTTATTACTCTCTAAGAATGTGTTTGGGAATAGATAAAATTTTTGATAAAAAATTTTTTAAAGTAAAAGTTGTTAAATTATGTGATAAGATAAGAATAATAATGAGGAATAAAGAGGATAAAGTTAAAATAAATAGGTTAATTATGGGAGTCGTTGTGTAGAAATGATTGAAAAGTACAATAATTATATAAGAAAATGTGAAAAAAATAATTAAAAAATATAATAATTGTACAAGGTGAAAAATTTTAATTTCAAAAATTTTAACTTTACATTTTCTGTCACTTATGGGTGTGTTTGGTAACAACAAAAAGTTGTCAATTTAAAACTTTTCAATCTAAAACTTTTTACTCTCGACAACTACCTTATTTTTTAATTATTTATTCACATTTTTCTATACAACTACCCTACTTTTCAATCATATTTACACAACTACCAACACAACAAACCTATCTATTTCAAGTTTATCTTATTTATTCTTCATCATTACCCCTATCATATCATATTATTTGACAACTTCTCGTCTCTACAATTTTTCATCAAAAGTTTTATACATTCCGGACACACCTTATATGTTCAATTCTCGACAAAATCCAAGATCGAGGTAAAAGCTGGTACAAGCAATCGCCGATGAGGCGGGGGATTCTAGCAAGTGGTTAGAAAAATCCTTTCCACACCTCATGTCATTTTTTCCGTACGAAAAGTCAAGTTAAGAAAATAAAGTAATGTAAACAAAATAATATTAAAATATACAAATTAGTTCAACGAGTAATTATATAAAAATAATTAAAACGTAAAATAATTATATAAAAATATACGAAAAATAATTAAAAAGTACTGTAATTATATTGCGTGGCTGCCAATACAGAGGGAGATGGTGAGAGATATTAATGGCTACTAATGTTCATTGGGGCTGGATTTAACAGATGAAAACATTGGAACAGAGATCGGTGATTGCAGCAGGGACGATCTGTGCTAGACTTGGCTTAAATTTCATGGTTGCAGCAGTTTTCAAGGAAGATGGCAATGGTAGAGGAACTTGTCGGATTTGGATCGCCAGTCATGCTGAATTTATGTACCGTCTAGAGTTTTACAATACATTTTATGAATCCGCCATTGCCTAACAACGCAGCATTGATTTTTCCTTGCTTACTATCTCGGAGATCGGATTTGGGGTGTAGTTCTCAACCAGAACCCGGCCAACCCAGCCCCAATTCCATTTATAAGATTTTTGGTTTAAGCATTTTTTAAAAAATATGTTATAAAATTCAAATTGAACTGACTTGATTGCAAAAGTAGATTGGTTTGGGTTAGATAATTGTCAACCTGATCTGATTTCATATATTAGCACATAATACAAAAGAATTAACTAGATATTATTGCTTTGAAATAAGATTATTTAGCAATTATGTAAAAGTTTTAAATTGAAAAGTGTTCATATAAAAAAGATTAGGAAACGTTTGGTAATTAATAAAAGTGGAAAATTATGATAAATTGTGGGAGAATATTTCCCAAGGCAACTATTAATTCCACCAATCATCACATTTTTTTACCCTTACACTTCAATCATTTTTTCTACCAACTACATCCATCAAGCCTATTTATTCCAACTTTACCTCTATCATTTCCTATCAATCACATTTTTTTAAAATATTATCTTTTCTATTTCCTATCCCGTCCGACCATCCCACAAAATTTTTCATTCCCAATTGTCCTCTTAATTTTTATTCTTTCATATAAATTTATATTTAAAATAGATTTAATTAAACAAAATATATTATATATTTATCAACTCAATTTTTAACCCAAACGAAACTGGTTTCTATAAGATTAAAATAGGATTGGGTTAACGTATGAGAAATAAATTTAGTTGAGAATTTACAAGATAAATTAGGCTTATCTTTAGACCAACTTAAGTAATCCAACCCTATTTACACCTCCTGACAAGATTGGGGTGACCGAGGGAGCCTAAAGTGAGATGGGAAATCTCACCCGAGGTGCATAGAAAAGAGAGCATTATTTTTTTTAATTTTTTTTTTTATTTGTGGCCAAATGAGTGCATGAAAGGAAAGATGGTTACATTTGCTACTAATATTTGATAATTAAGAAGTTATTCACAAAAGCTAGGAAGAAGTGCCTTTGTGGCAACTTAACGGGGTTGATAACTAGTCTACTTAGGTTCATTTTCTTTTTTGATCAGGAGTTTTACCTGTATCAATCTTGAAATAGAAGATTTTACAATTTTCTAAGAACTTTTATAAATTTATTATTATTATTATTATTATTTTTAATAAAAAGGGTATACTCAATCCCTAACTCCTTTCGATGTGGAAGGGGTTATGGATGTATAAGTAGGATTAAGGTTGTGAAAATGCTAAATTATTATGTTGTATAACTATCAATAAAAAATTTTTTAAAAAAAAAGCCAGTGAAAGAAGTCAGGCGATCATTTCTACGTTTAATGCTGTGAACCGTACTCCTGTAGTTTTCTACATATTAAGGGTGTGTTTGTTTAAGGCAAAAAAGTGTCAACTAAAACTTTTCAATCTAAAACTTTTCACTCTCCATAATTATTCTATTTTTTAATTATTTTTCACATTTTTCTATACAAACTACCCTACTTTTCAATTATTTCTACACAACTACCCATACAACTAACCTATCTATTTTAACTTTATTCTCTTTACTCATCATCATTACTCCTCTTATATCACATCACTTTCTTTTGATTTGATAACTTCTACTCCAAAAACTTTTCATCAAAAGTTTTACCTCCAACAAAACACACCCTAATTCGAAGTGGGGAGCGCGATCTCCAGCACCCTCCCGGATGCACACACTTATTTTATTTTATTTTATTTTGAAATTTTTTTATAAAAATGTTAATATATGTGTATTTAACATGTGTATAAATTTTTACCATTTTTGAAGTATTTTACATATTTATTTTTTATTTTTAAAAATCAGCGGCATTTTAGGTAATTTTAAATTACTAAAATGCCACTGATTTTTAAAAATCAAAAATAAATATTTAAAAATCTCAAAAAATAGTAAAAATTAATACAGAGGTTAAATACATTTGGGCTAATAATTTTATGTGAAAATTTTCAAATAAAAAAAAAATAGATATATGCGCCCGGGTGACTGCTCCCACCTAAGTGGATGGCCGTTCCAAAAGCAGTAATTTGAACACCTATTTGCACGCTGCAGGACTGCCAGAAAACCACGCTGGTGTACGGCATCTGCAGATTTTTATATCCCAACCCCTATTTTGAACACCTATTGTCACGCGGCAGGACAACCACAAAACCACGCTGGTGTACGGTATCTGCAGAATTTTATAACCCAACCCTATTTTTTTAACTTTTTTTTCTTTTTTGCAATTTTAAGTTTTCAACGTGATTTGGGAGGAATAAGGGTGGAAATCGGCCTACCGAGTTAAGGTTTGCTAAATCTTATTCTACTTTTTAAAAATTGAGTTTGGTCATTTTTTTATATCGGGTTGGGACAAGGTCAATTTCACCCTTATTTTTTTTAATAGATTCTGGGACAAATTCGGGTTAGTATCAAACCAGTTTCGGAATAGCGGGTCGGGTCAAAAATACGGGTCAAATAAGATAATTTTAAGAATTTATATACCTATCAAACATAAGTATACATCTATACCAAATTTAAATATTATATGTTTCGATATTTCACTAATTATTAAAATACACATAATTAAGAAAACAAAATATTTAAAAATATAGTATAAGTTTATTAAAATAGGTTAATATACAATTACACATAAGGGTTATTTATGTACAAATTCTTTTTATTAGTTCTTATATTGCTTTCTGAATAAATTGATTCTTCTATTGTTGATAGAGTTGAATATAAAAAAGTGAAAATTTTGAAAGAAAATGATAATAATATTTAAATATAGGTTTATAATTTTTAATAAATTAGTATATGTGGGCCGGGTCGGATTCTTCAGATCAAGATATGGTCAATCCACCCCGACCCTATTTTTAAATTCGGGTTAAATTTTCTGACTTATTCCTATACCATGTTAAAAATATATTGGTTTTACCCTACCAAAAACGGGTCGGGTTAAAGCCGAATCATGGATCGACCCGCCCCACTTCCCACCCCTTGGGAGGAAACATATGCCAACCCTTTTTAGCCACCAGAATTTGATTGAAAGCTTTCAAAACTCAGTTTTTCCTGCAATGTCCCAACAACCATTTCAAGTTTTCAACGTGATCCGGGGGGAAATTAAGTATTTTTAAATATTTAATTAATAAAATAATAATTTAAGTACATGTCCCAAAACTTAGATTGGTGGAAAATACTTAATTTAAATAATTATTTAATTATATGTCATAAAATTAATAATAAAGCATAATAATGGTTTAATTATTGTCTGAAAACTATATTTTAGATTTAAATAAAATATATATAACTTTTCAAGACTGATTTAATAATTAAGTATTTTTAGATTAGTAAAAATTCATTTATTTGAAGTTATTGGAAATAATTATTCTGATGTATTTAGTTTGTGTCTATTTTACTAGGATTTAAGAAAAATTCATTTTACTAACAAGCATCTAAATATGGAGTTCAAACGCGCATATCTATAAATGGGGTTAGGAACTTTTTTAAAAAAAAATCTCACCCGACATTATTATTATAATGGGGAAGCTGGGGAAGGTCGGCTTCTGCTCTGTATTTTGCAGAGCAGCAATTGATGACGGAGCGCCTCTGGATTAAGGATGCTCGTTGCCGGATTGGAAGAATATCATGTGGGTCCGTGACAATGGCCCTGATTGCTTAATCGTTCGGTCAATTCATGGAGTTTGGGAAATCATTGACAGATTCATGCATGTGGAGGTTTGGACAGGCGGATGGACCGGAGTTCGCGGAATCTACTCCGTCGATTAGCTGTCATGCTCCGGACGCTTTTTATGCAGGGAAAAAAAAAATCATGGTAATAATGTAATATTTTTGTTCATTGAAAATTATAGACAGGAATTAATAAAAATAATATAATCCCGCGCATGATTGCGCTGTTGCATTATTTTGTCGAGCATTTCTAATCCATTCCGCTGCTGATTACGTGAGTTACTTTTTCAAATGATTATTCCTGTTTACGACCTTTTTCCGTAATAATTCGGAATAATTATTCGACAATTTCAAATTGCGAATTCAACATTAATTAAAATGGATTGGATAGATCTTTATTTTTTTTTGATGAAAGGGATTCATTCCTATCCCGTCTCCCTATCAGTTTGATGGCGAATGATCATTTACGACCGGTCGGAAATTTCCGACCGGTCAAAAAATATATTTTTTTTAATTTTTTTTGAAAAATAATTTTATAAACATGTTAATCTAGTTATATTTAATCTATAAATCAAATTTTACCATTTTTGGATATGTATATATATTTATTTTGAATTTTTAAATACAGGGGTATTTAAGTCATTTTAAATATTTTTAAAATGACTTAAATACCCCTGTATTTAAAAATCCTAAATAAATATATATACATATCTAAAAATGATAAATCTTGGTTTATAGATTAAATATAACTAGATTAACATGTTTATAAAATTATTTTTCAAAAAAAAAATAAAAAAAAAATATTTTTTGACCGGTCGGAAATCCGGTACTCCAGTTTGATAGGGGGAAGGGAAAGGAGAGCCCGAATAATGCGATGCCAAAAAATTGTCTGTACAGATGTTTGCTACAATGGCTTGGGGTGGGTTCCCCCACCAATCGTAACTCTCCAAAAAATTAACAGAAACAAAATCAGCTAAGGCATGTGTAGCCCTATTTCCTTGTCTCAGTACATGACAGACAGACAGATAGATGAGGAGAAACATTCAAAATAGCCTTGGTCTCCGCCACCGGAAATCCCGCTGGCGATAAGACGGTGGATTCAGTCGTCAGATAGTTGAAGAGAAGGAGGGAGTCCGTTTCAATCTGTACCTGGCCAAGGCCAATCTGGAGGGCCCATTTAACTCCCCAAAGGAGCGCAAAAGCCTCCATAAGTAACGGCTCCATTTCCCCTCTCCGCCTCCAGCCTTTCGCCGCAATAAAACAACCGCCAGAGTCCCTAATGACCGCTGCGAATCCCGTAAAACTCCAACCATTGTGTTTCCTCGCATCCACATTCATCTTGACCGTGCCCGTCGGTGGCCTAGTCCAACGAGGAACAAGAGGTTGATCAATCGTCCCATCGAGGAAAAGGAGTTTTGCCCTTCGATGTTGCTCCAAAAAGTCTGAACACCATTCGGGAATCCCTGCAAGCTCCGGATTGTGCCCCTCCTCTCTGAACCTATTTCGAAAAAACCATAACCGCCAACAGCAAAGGATAAAAAAAGTCATGTCCTTGAATCTGCAGTTTTGGGTCAAGGATCTCAGCACCTCCTGAATAGTTTCCTGCCTTGGGACTCGCCATGAATTCCGCATCCACACGCTCCTCGTGCACGCGCATCCTAAGAACAAGTGGTTTGCATCCTCGATATGGGTCCTACAAAACAAACAAAGTGGGTCCACTTCGATACCCCTCCGTTGTAGGTTCAGCAATGTCGGTAGAGCATTTTTGAATACTCTCCACCCAAAGATAAGGACTTTGCTTGGGATCTTTGTCCTCCACAGTGCTTGATAGATAGCAGCATTGGAGGAGGTGTCGGGGCGTGACTTGAGGAATCTGTAGGCTAATTTGACTGTGAAAATGCCGCTTGGTTCTTGTTTCCAGAATAAAGCATCCTCCTCAAATGGTTGGGGGAGGGGGATTAGATTAACCCGTTGCCAGCCGTGTTTGCCCGCAACAGCCATGACAAGGTCTCCATTCCACAGGAAGGTATCCTCATTAATAAAATGGCTCACCCTCATGTCGTCAGTGATCGATGCCGGGAGAGGCCCTGCCTTAGACACCAAAGCGTCGGTCCACATGTCCCTGAAGAACCGGACCCGTCTTCCGTTACCAATACGCCATCTACACTCCGACTGGATAGTGTCTCTGGCTTTTAAAATACTCCTCCATGTGAAGGAATCGGAAGCTCTAGCCTGACGTTGCCAAATGTCATCATTTGGGAAGTAACGTGCTTTGAGGATCTTGTGGCAGAGGGAGCCGGGATTAGTCGATAGCCTCCACACTTGTTTAGCAATAAGCACTTTGTTGAAACAGCTGAAATCTCTGAATCCCAATCCGCCAGATAACTTTGACTTGCACATTTCTGTCCACACTATCCAACTCATTTTGCGCTTGTGACCCTGTTCGCCCCATCAGAACCTGCTTAACATGGCATTAAGATCATTACAAAAGGACTTAGGCAATAGAAAAATACTCATCGTGTACGAGGGGATGGCCTGGGCAACCTCCTTGATTAGGACCTCTTTTCCTCCCCAGGAGAGGAGCCTTCCCTTCCACCATTGCACTTTTCGCCAAATGCGTTCTTTTAGGCTCGTGCACAGCTCCCGTTTGGACCTTCTCAGCCAAGCCGGAAGCCCAAGGTAGTGTTGGATATGGTTGCCCTAAGAACCCAGCAAGTGGGTTAACTCATGCCTTGTGGCTCCATCCGTGTTGGAACTGAAGAATACTGCAGTTTTATCAACATTGACCGCCTGTCCCGACGAGTCAGAGTATATCTTCATGATGATAAAAAAATTGGTGATATCAAGGTTTGTAGCCCGGAGAAAGATGAGGGCATCATCCGCGAATAGGAGGTGGGAGAGTGTTGGTCCGCGCGGGTTAAGTGTAATGCCATGTATGCTCCCTTGAGTCACAGCCTCCGATATAAGTGCCGAAAGATCCTCTGCACACAGTAGGAAAAGATAAGGAGAGAGAGGGTCCCCTTGCCTTAGTCCCCTCGTAGAATGGAAATATCTTGATTTGAGACCGTTTATGTTGACCCTATACTGCACAGTGGATAGGCAGCTCATGATCCAGTCGATCCAAGTGGGGCTAAAGTTCATCGTCACCATTATCTGCTTCAAAAACGGCCATTCCACTCTGTCATATGCCTTAGACATATCAAGTTTAATAGAAATCTCCTGCCTTCTCCCATACTTGCGCCTTCTGAGAGAATGAATGGCTTCGTAGGCCACGAGCATGTTGTTAGTGATCAGTCGACCAGGTACAAACGCACTTTGCTGCACCCCTGTGATATTCCCTAGCATAACTTTCAGCCTATTTGCCAACACCTTAGCCAGTATTTTGTACATCACATTGCACAGGCTAATAGGACGAAAATGGGATAGGACCTGAGAGCCGACCTTCTTTGGAATCAAGACTAGAGTGGTAGAGTTCAAATCCCGAAGATGATTGTCCATCATGGGTGGGTCACGGCTATCCATAAAAGATTTGCACCATTTGAACACATCACGGCCCACCATTGACCAATGCGACCGAAAGAAGCCTGCTGACATCCCATCCGGTCCCAGAGCTTTCGTAGGGCTCATAGCTTTCACGGCACTCTCAACTTCAGCAAATTGGAGCGGTCTGATCATATCCTGCCTCTGGACGTCTGAAATCTTTCTAGTAATGAGGTTAGATATCCACGCAGCATTTGTCGGGCCCGAGGATGAGAATAATGAGGAGAAATGATTAATCACTGTCTGCAGCATCATATCTTGATCACGGATCCAGTTACCCTCATTGTCTTGCAAAGCGTCGATGCAGTTCGCCCTTCTGCGATTAGAAACCATCCGATGAAAGAAACCAGTATTTTTGTCCCCCTCGTGGAGCCAATGGGTCTTAGCACGTTGCCTCTATAACTATTCCTCATCATCCAGGAGAAGATTAACGCGCGATTTGAGGGCCTTTATAGCGTCGTCTCTATGATCTGAGGGGCCTTGAGTCATAAGGAGAGTAATCTGTCTCTGGTTTCGTTCAATTCCCTTCCTTAGGTTTCCTCTCTTAGTCCGATTCCACTTCTGGGGATCCCTGCTGCATGACTGTATCTTCCTTCCAAGTAGATTTGCTATTGGAGTGTTCCGCCAGGATTGATTGGACCAAGATTCGTGAACAATGCGGTGAGCCTCCCTATCTCTTGCCCAGAATAACTCGTATCTGAATTCTCTTGGAGGCCTCCTCGAGCGTGCCAATGAGTCGAGGATGAGCAGAATTGGGCAATGATCAGACGTAGATGCAGCAACGGGTAAGAAGATAGCCACTGGGGCGTGGAGAGCCCCCTGTCCAACCTCGCCTCCATATTATAAACACCGCATCTGTTATTGCTCAATGTCATAGGAAAACCGACATAACCCAGGTCCAGCAAGTTGCATCTATCCATTGTACAGCAGAAGAGATCCATCTGACCCTGAGCACGAGTCCTCTGGCTATGATACTCGGTTGGTCCCGTCACCTCATTAAAATCACCCATAACCAGCCACGGGATGTTGCTTTGTTCACTTAGCTGAATAAGAGTATTCCAGCTCAGATGACGGTTTTGAGTGTCCGGGTGACCATAGAAGCCTGTGAATCGCCAATCCATAAAGCCCGCATCAATATGGTGGTGGGAGAAACTATGAATGTTTACTGGGTCCTCATTGTTCCACAAGAGCGCCAGTCCGCCTCTTCTTTCCACAGGCTCTACCGTAAAGCAACAATCAAACTTTAACTTGCGTTTTATGCCCTCCATCTCTTTAGCATTCCGCTTGGTTTCTCTAAGGAACACTAACTTGGGAACTTATTTCCTGATCAAGTCAAGAAGACACCGAATTGCACGTGGGTTCCCAAGCCCACTGCAATTCACCGCCTCAAAGCTTTCCGCATTCCCACACCCCTTCACCAACTTTGGAATTTGGTGCGCTTCATCAGGTACATCATTTTGCCTCCTTTTTGCCCAAGGTCCACCTACTCCTCCATTTACACCGATATCTTCGACTCTCTCCCCCCTCCTAGCATTCCGTTTCCATTTCCTTTTGAGTCGTCTGGGAATCTCTCCTTTGAAAGGTATAAGAGCTTCGTGCTGACTTTCAATCCCACATGGGTCCCCACCTCCCGCCCCCGGCTCTAACTCTCCATCTTTCCCCGCGAGGTCGAACTCCACTATCGGGGCCCCATCATTCCCTTCACACATCACTGCCTCCCTATGCACCTCTGCTGAACCCACCTTCCACTTCCACCCTTCTCGATATGACGATCCCACATTTAAGTCCATCACATTAGTCATGCCCAAGTTTATAGGCAGACTAGACTGCACTTGTCTCTGGATTGAGGCATCCGTTCTGATCCCCTCATCAGCGCCACTAAACTGGCAGTCCAGCGTCTCCAGCCGGCACCCATCAGCAGGGTCCTTCCACCGAGCCCAGTCCTCCACTTTCTGTGAAGTTTCCCTCCTACCAGCTCTCCCCCACGCCTCCTGCGTCGAAGACCCAGCCGGAAGACCCATCTGTTGCTGCTGAGAGACCGAAGTGGTTGGAAGGGAAAGCTGTCCCATGTCCACATTACTGCTGCCACATCGTGGTTGAAAAGCCGCATTCATGAAGCCATTCACCCCAGGTTGAAAGTCGGCTCCCACTTCCTGCTCCATCCCTCCGCCTAGACTCCCTCTGTCGTCCCTTGTCTGGTCTCCCAGATATCGAGCCGGATTTACCCTATTCCCGTGGTCCTCCCCTCGAATTCTCACTAGTCTTGTTCCCACCCGAAGACCACTTCCGTAAGGCATATCAGCCTCAACCATCGTCCGCTTGTCATTGGGTACGGTTGTACAATCCCGGAATGCATGTCCCATTCTGCCGCAACAGTAGCAGAAGAGGGGAAGCTTCTCGTATTGGAAGCTAACCCACTTTCGTTGCATGTCCCCCACCTTTATGAAAATGCCTCTTCTCAAAGGCTCTCTACAGTCTACCATTACCCTTAGCTTGAGCTCTGAATCAGTAGCTACGATCGCCTCCGCCTCCTCAAAGGACTCACCAATGCATATACCCAGAGCTTGCTTGTCGACAATGAATGGAATGCCCGAAACGTGAAGCCACAGAGGCGTTTTGACGAACACAAGGTTGGCAGGGTCCGTTTCTTCTCGCAGATCGGTTAGAAGGACAATGCTGCGATCATACAGCCATGACCGACCTTCCAAGACTCTAGGCTTGTCGCTGGGATCCGAGAATGACACTTTGTAGAGATTTTTCCCCACCTCTACAACCAGAATGTGCCCTTCGTCCTCCACAGTCTCCTCATCATAGCTTTGAAGAGCTCCCGATTGTAGTTTTTATTTGTCCACACCGAGCACAAAACTGCCTCCTCCTCAACGCCCGGTTTGATTTTCTTCAAAGCCTCCCCTGAGATTGCCATGGTCTGTAATTCGGCGCCCAGCAGATCTCCAATGCACGGATCCATGTCTTCTTCTACCTCTCCTCCGGAACTACGTTTCCGCAGCTTTTCAGCACCTAAAACCCGCCAGTCCTCCCGCAGGGTGCTCGCGCGGTCCCGCCGATTGCCTATGTCCCCACTGCCCCGACCTCCACCCGACTCCGAGTGCGTATAGAACGCCTATCAGAGCCACGCGGGAGAGGACTAATTGCTCTTTTTCCCATCCATTTGTTTAATAGATCTTTATTCAATATCTTGTTTTTTTTTTTGATGAAAAGGAATAACCCTACCCCGACCCACCCCCATTTTGAAAAGGGGTCGGGATAGAGTAATCCACTGCATTCATAGCAATAAAACTGTCTACACAGAGTTTCTCAACAATAACTTGTGGGGGATTTCCCCACCAAGACAAATGGTTCCTAGGAGAAACCGAAATCATATCAGCAACAGCATGAGCCACAGAATTACCCTGTCGCAGAACGTGGTGAACCGAAATGTGATTATATGCACTGAGCACGACTCTGATCTCATCGATGATATGGCCCGCAGGCGATGGGATGTGGCAGCCATTTGACAGGTAAGTGCAGAGAATAAGCGAGTCCGACTCAATCTGGACCTTGCGATACTTGAGGTGGAGAGGCCACCGAACACCAAATAAAAAAGCTTGTGCTTCCAAAAACAGGGTATCCCCACCACCCATCCACTTCCGGCCGCGGGCCGCAATAAAGTATCCACGATCGTCACGAATTACAGCAGCAGCACAGCCGACGTCCCACCCTGTGGGACATCTAGAGTCCACATTGATCTTGACAGCTCCCGCCGGTGGCAAGAGCCACCTGGTGACGAGCTGGATATTCAAAGCGGACTCAAAATCAAGGAGCCTGACACGCCTCAATTGCTCAATATAGTCCACGCACCAAGGAAGGAGGTTAGCGAACACAGGATTGACTCCCTCAGCATGGAGCTTGTTCCTCATAAACCAGACTCGCCAACAGACGACAATGAAAAGTTCCAACTCGTTTCCCCCACATTTTGAAGCTAGGTGGCACATGATATCCTGGACGGAGGAAAACAAAAGATTTGCCGGGACAATCTCATTAGCACAACTTGCCATAGTTTCACAACGTAGGAATAAATGGTGAATATCCTCAGCCTCCCCAGAACAGAAGAGGCATTGAAGATTTACTTCTATACCTCGCCTCGAAAGATTACACATAGTCGGGAGAGAATCCTTGAAAAGCCGCCACCCAAAGATCTTTATCTTGCTCGGGAGCCCCGACTTCCAAATAGCCTTATAGCAACGAGAAGGAGGCGCATCATCCTGCACAGCCGTTAACCATCTATGAGCCGACCTGACGGAAAACTGACCGTTTGCCTCGTGTATCCAAAAGATGCAGTCCATCGCAGGATGACGGGGAAGGAGGACACGCCTGACGGTCTGCCACCCCTCCTCGCCAACAGCCGCCAACACCCTGTCTCTATTCCATTCAGCAGACCCAGCAACAATAAAATGACTGACCGTAATATCCTCCGGGATAGACAGGGGAAGCGGCCCCGCCTTGCAAACCCCACCCTCCAACCAAGCGTCATTGAAGAAACGGACCCTACTCCCGTCACCAATCCTCCACCTGCACCCTACCTGAAACATGTCACGCGCCTTTAGAATGCCTTTCCAGGTGAAAGAGTCCGACTGCCTTGACGAACATTCCCAAATGTCTGAATTTGGAAAGTATTTGGCCTTAAAAACCTCTGAACAAAATGAGTCTGGATTCGATGAGAGTCTCCACACTTGTTTGGCGAGAAGCGCATATTTGAAGGCCTGGAGGTCTTTAAACCCCATTCCCCCCACACACTTGGCCTTACACATATCACTCCAGGCTACCCAGCACATCTTTTTTTTATCCTCATGTTCACCCCACCAAAACTTTCTAAACATCCCTTTGATAGCCTGACAGAACGACTTGGGAAGCAAGAAGATACTCATAACGTAGGTCGGAATAGCTTGAGCCACAGCTTTGATGAGCACCTCTTTCCCACCCCAGGATAAAAGACGGCCCTTCCAGCCTTGGATTTTATGCCAGATGCGATCCCTGATACCCTTGAACAATTTGCTTTTGGATCTCCCAAGCCACGCCGGGAGACCAAGGTAGTTCTGGACTTCGAGTCCCGAAGACCCCAATCTGCTCGCCCACGTCTCGCGTTCCCAACTGACCGTGTTTGCACTGAAAAAAAGCGCCATTTTGTCAACATTCACCACTTGGCCCGAGGAATCAGAGTAGGTTCTGAGGATATCCAAGAAATTCGTGATATCCGACTCATCCGCCCGGAGGAAAATAAGAGCATCGTCTGCAAATAGAAGGTGAGTGATTTGAGGCCCCCTGAAGTTAAGTCTGATCCCATGCAAAGCACCCCTGGCTACCGCAGAAGATATGAGCGCCGATAAACCCTCCACACAGAGAAGGAATAGGTACGGAGACAAAGGATCCCCCTGTCGCAACCCCCTTTTCGGGAGGAATAGTCCGGAATTGAAACCATTCACCTTAACCCTGAAGCTGACAGATGAGATGCAACAAAACAACCAGCTTATCCAGACCGGGCAAAAATTCATAGCCTCCATAACCGATTTCAGAAAGCTCCATTCAACGCGATCATAGGCCTTGGACATATCCAACTTGATTGCCAACTCACGCCGTCTGCCCCCCTTACGCCGCCTGAGAGAATGAATTGCCTCATATGCAATCAACATGTTATCAGTGATTAGCCTACCTGGCACAAAAGCGCTTTGTTCCGCCCCGATGACGTCGTTGAGTACAACTTTCAGCCTATTTGCCAAGATCTTAGCCAAAATTTTATAAATCACATTACAGAGGCTAATGGCTCTAAACTGCGACAATTCTTGGGCGCCTGCCTTCTTTGGAATCAGCACAATAGTGGTAGCGTTTGTCTCCCGGATGTGATTTACCATTTGATTGTGATTTCTCTCCTCCATGAAAGTTTTGCACCATCGGAAAATATCCTGGCCGACAATGTGCCAATACCTCTGATAGAAACCAGGAGACATTCCATCCGGCCCAGGAGCCTTGGTTGGACCCATACTCTTGACAGCCTTCACCACCTCGGCCATACACAAAGGCCTAATCAACCCCATTCTTTGATCCTCAGAAAGTTTCCTTTGAATGAGGCTAGGGACCCAGCTCGAATCATGAGGGTTTGAGGAGGAAAATAATTCTGAGAAATGAGAGACCGACAAATTAAGCATCTCTTCTTGGTCCCAAACACGCTTACCATCCCTACCAATAAGAGACTCAATGAAATTTGTACGCCTACGATTGGAAGCCAACCGATGGAAAAAGCGCGTGTTTCTGTCCCCATCCTTGAGCCAGTGAGCTTTTGCACGAATGCTCCATAGCATCTCCTCGTCTTCCAGTAAAAGATTTATCTGAAGTTTGGTTTTCCTGATTTTGGCCTCCCGTGCCTCTGAATAAGGTAAATTCACCAACTCTGAAAGCTCCCTCTGCATCTTAGCGAGTGCCCGTCTGATATTTCCTCTTTTCATACTATTCCATTTGGAAAGCTCCGCACCACACCTCCTAATTTTGCCACACACTGACTCCTGGATATTTGCTTCCCTAAGTCTGGAGGACTTCCATACATTCTCGACGATTTTTGTAGCCTCGGAGTCACGAGCCCAGAATAGCTCGTATCTGAATTCCTTTGGGGGCCTCCTCCTCCCCTGCGCGGGATCAAGCTGTAACAAGAGTGGGCAATGATCGGACGAGGGCAGCCGCGAGGTGGGTAATCCTAGCAAAGGGAAAAAGATCAGACCAAGAAGAAGTTGAAAGCCCCCTATCAAGCCGAGCTTCCACCCTCTGAGCACCCCTCCTATTATTACACCATGTCATAGGCGGACCAAAAAATCCAAGATCCAGCAAGTTGCAAAAATCAATAGTGTTTCGGAAAGAGTCCATTTGGGATTGATCGCGTGTCCTCACACTTTGATATTCGCTTGCCCAATCACTTCGTTAAAATCACCCATCACAAGCCATGGTGTGACACAGTTGTTTGCCAACTGGTTGAGGATATTCCAAGAAATATGGCGGCAGTGGGTTTCGGGGTGACCATAGAACCCCGTGAACCGCCAGCCCAAAAAATCTGCGTCAATATGATGTGCCGAGAAGCTCCGAACCGACGCCGGGTGGTCTTCATTCCAAAACAAAACCAAACCACCGCTCCTAGCGGCTGCTTCCACCACAAAACAGGAATCAAAATGTATCCTACGTCTAACCCGATCCATTTCCTTCTTATTTGCTTTAGTTTCACTCAAAAAGACTAACTTGGGAGTTTGTTTTCTAACAAAATCAAAAAGATTGCGAATTGCACGTGGATTCCCAAGCCCACGGCAATTCCAAGCCAAAATGGCCATATTACTGGATGTGGGCTTTGGGAATCCCCAAAGATACCACCTCCCCCTCAAGATGCTTTCCCATATCCTTTGCTCGTTTGTTCACAATTGCGAATGTCTCTGGGTCCCCTTCACGGCCTCGTTTAGTTCCATCTTGGCCAACCATTGATACCACCCCGGTTAACTTCATACCCTCTTCCTGACGATACCTCCGTTTCCATCTACCCCTTCCCCCCGGGGAATAGCCTTGTTCACTCCCCCTTTTAGATGGCCCTCCACATAACTCCCACAATCTATCATGAGCAATTGAGGAATTCCCTTCAATACCGCCCCCCTCCGCACGCACCTCCACTTCCACCCAACCCCCAACCTTCTCCACATTCTGGAACATGTCAATCCCCCCCCACTCTTGAAAAGGCTCCTCGTGGTATGAAGATGACATCCCATGGATTGGGACACCAACCCCTTGCCCGACCCCGACACCCCCGGTTCCATCACCCCCTTGACAGCAGCTGCCCCTCCCATTCCCATGCTTAGGGACCCCTCTTTCCCCCTACCGCTGCCCTCCCCAACAACTCCCACCCCTAGACCAATATGACACTGAGTTACCGAGCCAACCTCCTCTCCATGCTGCTGACTCCGGGGATCCACTCCCAAAATAGGGACCGAGAGGACAGGCTGACACCCTCGCTGCCTGCTATCAGCCCCTGTGGCAGAGCCCACCAACACCACTGCACATGGCCTGGATAAGCTCTCCGATTTCTCCTCCACCCGATGTTGCAGACCTGATGAATCCACTCCCAACTGAGGAGCCGAGGAAACAGAAGGATTGGATGCGCTGGCGTGATGCACCACCTGCTGCCATCTACCAGTTGCCGTATCTAGCACTAGCCTCTGTTCTTCACTACACTCCATGTCCCTCACAGCCCGACTCCCATCCATACTCCCCCCCATAGCATTTGGCTTATCAATTGCTGCCTTCGAACACCCCATCCCGTCCACCACCTCCATACACTGCCCAAGCATGCCCAAATACTTAACAGGAGCTGATCTGAATTCAGACCTCAGCTCCCCTTTCAGTTTCAGCGGTTTGGAACCCGCCCTTAGCCAGCTACCGTAAGGCAAATCTGCCTCCACCTGACATCCCTTCTTCAAGGTAACTTCCCTACAATCCTTGTGTGCATGCCCGATCAATCCACATAAGTAACAGAATAAAGGCAGCTTCTCATATTGGAAGCTGATCCACCGTTTTTGCTGATCTCCTACACGAATGAACATCCCCTGACGGAGAGGGTTCCTGCAATCCAGCATAACTTTAATCTTGACTTCATCTTCTGAACCTTTGATCTCAAGAACATCGTCAAAAGTATGAGCTACAAGCTCTCCCAGGCAGTGTTTATCAACCAAATAAGGGATGCCCTGAATGTGGATCCACATTAGCGTTTTGACGAGCAGGAGATGTGCATAGTCCGTCTCTTCCCTTAATTCCTCCATTACAATCAGATTACGATCAAACAGCCATGGCCTACCATCCATGACCCTGTCTCTATCTTCAAGTTCAGAGAAGGATGCCTTCAGAAGATTTTCTCCTACCTCCGTGAAGTGAAGATTTCCTTTCGTTCGCCATAGCCTGCGCAACATCCCTTTAAACTGCTCTTTGTGGTAGGATTTCGATGCCCAAAGTGTGCATAACAATGCAGGATCCGCACCTGGAATGACCTTCCTCATCGCATTACTATCAATCGATAAAGTCTGGAGTTCAGCCTCCAGCATCTCTTCTGTGCTGATATTCATGGCCACAGCTCGTTCTCTACGTCCTCAGCGCAGAAGGAAGAAATACCCGACAGTTACAGACAGAGACAACACAATAATTCAAAAGCTATCGTCACCGATTCCAGCTGGACTTCCGGCGAGACAGAGAACAGCACCAACGCCTTCCTTATCCCCCCAGTACCCTCACCCGAACACCGAGCGCGACTACGATCGCCAATCGGGTCCAAACAGGGGAGAGACTCTACCATTCTTGTTGGTTATCTGTTACTTTCTAAATCTGCAATTTTCAACAAAATCCAAGATTCAGGTAAAAGCTGGTACCAGCAATCGCTGATGCGGCAGGGGTATCTAGCAAATGGTTAGAAAAATCCATTCCACACGTCTTGTCATTTTTCCGTACGAAAAGTCAAGTGAAGAAAATAAATTGATGTAAGCAAAATAATATTAAAATATATAAATTTGTTCGACAATTAATTATATATAAATAATTAAATAGTAAGATAATTATATAAAAATATACGAAAAAATAATTAAAAAGTACTATAATTATATTGCGTGGCGGCCAATACAGAGGGAGATGGTGAAAGATATTAACGGCTACTAATGTTCATTGGGGCTGGATTTGACAGATGAAAACGTTGGAACAGAGGTCGGTGATTGCAGAAGGGACGATCTGTGCTGGACCGGGCTTAAATTTCATGGTTGCTGCAGTTTTTATTCATGGTTGCAGCAGTTTTTAAGGAAGATGGCAATGGTGGAGGAACTTCTCGGATTTGGATCGCCAGTCATGCTGAATTTATGTACCGTCTAGAGTTTTGCAATACATTTTATGAATCTGCCATTGCCTAACAACGCAGCATTGATTTTGCCTAGCATTCTTTCTCGGAGATCGGATTTGGGATGTAAACAGGATAGTTCTCAACCGGAACCCAAACAACCCAACCCCAACCCCGTTTATAATATTTTTTGGATTAAACATTTTGGAAAAAATATGTTTTAAAATTGGAATTGAACGGACCTAATTTCAAAAATGGATTGGTTAGATGATTGTAAACCCAACCTGATTTCATATACTAGTACACAATATATAAGAATTAACTAGATATTATTATTTTGAAATAAGATTATTTAGTAATTATTTTATTGTAAAAGTTATAAATTGAAAAGTATTCATACAAAAAGGATTAGGAAACGTTTGGTAATCAATAAAAGTGGAAAATTGTGGTAAATGATGAGAGAACATTTCCCAAAGCAGTTATTAATTCAATCAATCATCACGTTTTTTTCAGTTTTACTCCTACACTTCAATCATTTTTTCTACCAACTACATACATCAAGCCTATTTATTCCAACTTTATCTCTATCATTTTTCCTATCAATCACATATTTTTTAAATATTATCTTTTCTATTTCCTACCCCGTCCCACAATCCCACAAAATTTCTCATTTCCAAATGTTATCTTAATTTTTATTCTTTCATATAAATTTATATTTAAAATAGATTTAATTAAACAAAATATATCTAAATATTATATATTTATCAACTCAATTTTTAACCCAAACGGAACCGGTTTCTAAAGGATTAAAATAGGATTGAGTTAACGTGTGAGAAATAGGATTGAGCTGATATTTTACAAGGTAAGTTAGGCTTATGTTTACACCAACCCAAGTAATCAAACCCTATTTACACCTCCGGACAAGATGGGGGTGATAGAGGAAGCGTAAAGTGAAATGGGAGATCTCACATGAGGTGCATAGAAAAGAAAACATTATTTTTTATTTTTATTTTATTTTTATCCGTGGCCAAATAAGTGCATGGAAGGAAAGATGGTAACATTTGCTACCGATATTTGATAATTAAGAAGTTATTCATAGAAGCTAGGGAGAAGTTACTTGGTGGTAACTTAAGGGGTTGATAACTAGTCTCCTTAGGTTCATTTTCTTTTTTGATTAGGAGTTTTACTTGTATCCTTCTTGAAAATAGAAGATTTTACAATTTTTCAAGAACTTTTATAAATTTATTATTTTTTGATGAAAAGGAAGCACCCTATCCCCGCTCCCTAGCAATTTGGAAGGGAGATTGGATAGGATGATCCGAGCAATTCAATGCCAAAAAAAATATCTATACAGATTTTTTCATATATAACATGGGGGGTTGTCCCACCACATCTGTTGATCCATAACAGGAACAAAAATAAAATTATTATTATGAGTAGGATTAAGGTTGTAAAAATGCTAAATTATTATGTTGTATAAACATCAGTAAAAAAAAAAAAAAAAGAAAGAAGCCAGTGAACGTACTTGTGTAATTTTCTACATATTAATTGTAAAGTGGGTGGCCGTTCAAATAGCAGTAATTTGAACACCTATTTGCACGCTGCAGGACAGCCAGAAAACCACGCTGGTGTACTTTTTTTTTTTTTTTTTTTTTGCAATTTCAAGTTTTCAACGTGATTTGGGAGGAAACGTATGCCAACCCTTTTTAGCGACCAGAATTTGATTGAAAGCTTCCAAAAATCAGTTTTCCCGCAATGTCTCAACAACCATTTCAAGTTTTCAACGTGATTTGGGAGGAAACGTCTGCCAACCACTTTTAGCAACAAGAATCGGATTGAAAACTTCCAAAAATCAGTTTTCCCACAATGTCCCAACAACCGTCTCGATCTACAGCTTGCAAGCTGATTTGGCAAAAACCTTTTCCATTTACTTAGCTTTATAAAATATGTTTAGTTAGAAACATGATAAAATTTTTACAAATAATTAGTTGAACTGATTAAGCTGGCTTAAGTTCGTTAATTAACTAACGTAACTTTTGTTTTGGATAATTATAATGAACTATAGACAAGGTTGCTTTCAATTTATGTTACATGTTTCTGTATCTGGATTGCTGAAACTACAATTAAATATATTTTTACTTAATGAACAAATGCTATACAAGTTTCTGTAGTCATGCTTAATTTAATGTCATCTACACAACCGAAGTATTTCAATGTTATCAACGAACCATTTCAGCCACTTTAACGATTAAATTGAAATTCAAACACTTATTTTTGTCTATCATCATTTTTTTGAAAGCGTGCGATTGTATTCCCAGAAACTACTAAAGAGTACAAAAGATCCATATATAATGGATTTATGAGAAAGTCTGGTGGATTTTCCCGTGATGTATCTTCGGTTAAAACAAAAAAAAAAAAAAAAAAAAAAAGAAGATAAGTCTTCCATAGGCGTATCTGCTTAAAAATATATAATAATCTGTAAATTTTCAAAAAATACTTAAATCCATTCATATATGCATTAAAATATTAAAATATTTCATAAAATTATTGATTTGAATAAAAGTAATATTTGGGATGGTTAAGTAACGAAGTAAGAACTTTAAAAAATTGATTCTTAAAGCAATAGTCCCAAAAGTAGCAACACATAAGACTATTGCATCGACATATCCCCCAACGAGTGCTCAGCTTAGTAGACTCGAATTGGGGAACCATTTCCGATTTTCTTTGTACCACATATGCCTGAAATATCATACTTTAAATTAATACATTTAATAACCCTAGCAATTGTAGCAATTCTAAACATAACTTCTACGGTGCAGAAATACATTTATCAAAATTGTTTCATACACTCAGCCACAGAATATTTTTAATGCTTGCAACCAAACATAGCAGAATTGTTATCAACACGTTATGGTCTTTGCATATGAAAAGTGCATGCATCAAAAGCAAGGCAAAAGTAATAAGCCCAAATCACAATCACAGCCAATGACACAACATCCATCCAAAAGGAATCCAACATTTCTCATCATCGCCATGAATTTTCAGAATAGCCATAAAACATAAATGGCTTGTCACTGTCAAGTATTTGTTCCACTTCTAGATTACTTTCAGTATACTTCAGAGGTGAGAAATGTTACAACAAGGCGTCATCATTATCTTATTCATATAATTGTCGACATCCTCATATCACGTTGAAAAAAGAAATGTTACTGAATTGATGTATACATTGGATTTTGGATGTGCATGATCAAATTGAAATGAAGTAACATAGATTTATTTTCAATGGTCATTCCTTGTAACGGCCACCCGTTTCAAGAAACGGTGGGATTTATGGGCCATGCAGGTTCCGCTTTAAAAAAAAAAAAGAAACAGTGGGATTTATGGTAATTAGTCCCAGCCGTTTAGTAACTTATTAGTATAAGAAGGGGTGGGTTGAATTATTTAAAAAAAAATTAGCGGAAGAACAAGGGAGGAAACAGTGATGAAGGAGGAAGAAGGTAAGTTGAATAGAATAATATTTCAGTTAATCTCGTTGATTTTACAATATATGCAACTCATTTTAGTAGATCTACACCATTCACGATGTTTTTAACACGACTAATTAGTCACATGAGTATTATTGGAATATTTGATGTTGAAATTTTACTTATTTCAATGAGAAGTAGCAAATAAATGGTAGAAAATGCTATATGATAAAATAAACATAATTCTCGGCACAATCAGAGAATTTTGACCGTACAATAACAAGATAATTATATGTTTAGCTTGCCTATAAAATTTCAACATGATCAGACTTATAGATTTTTAGATATAGTAATTTTTATGAAGATTTAGAGTGGTAAATATGTATTTTAAAGATAAAACACAAAAAAATTACAGGAAAATACGGATGCAAAAATAATAATCGGGCCCATTAAAACATTATTTGAGATATTTTACTGTACATATGATGGATTAATTCTGTTAAAAATTAGCTTACGTAGCTATTGGAAGTGATATTTAATTTTCACCATTTATTAAACCCTTTATGTTAAATCTGATAATAAAGATGTTATTTTGAGAAATTGAACATCTAGATTATAAAACATAATTTTATAAGCTTATGCCTAAAATTTCAAATCAGATAAACAAAAATACTTAGAGATATAAACTATTTTGGTTGGAGAATACGAACGGTTAAAAATAAATAAATAAATAAGCTTATGGACTAGTGGGCTAACCCCATCTAGATAGGCTCAGTGAATTAGAAAGCTTAGAAGCAAGTCTACGAGTCCTAGGCCTACAGAAACTAAGTCCAAATTTTAGGAATCAAGCCTGGCCCACATAGGCCACCAACTTGATCCACTAGCCTGGCCATTGGACCAGCTCACCAGCAGTAGCCACCAGCCGGTGAGGAAAAAAAATTCAAAATAAATACAAAAATTATGAAAAAAACTCAAAAAATTAAAGTTAATTTTTAGAAGATTAAATGAGTTTAAACTTAAAATTTTTATAACAAATGAAATTATTTAAAGGTGTGATGCTATATAAATAAACAAAAAAATGGAAAAAATTATTAATTATGAAAAATTATAAAAAATTATGAAAAATTTAAAGTAAGTATTTAAAGAGGTGTGAGTCCAAATTCTTTTTTCTATAAGAAATAAAGTTATTTAAAAGTGGAATAATATAAGAATAAATAGGAAAAATAGAATTTTGACCAATTAAAATTTTGAGAAATTTTAGAAAGTCATAAATGAAGTTTTAAATAATACTTATGAAAACCAGGTGAAATAATGAACATATTATGATAAAAATTAGGAAAAGAGACTTAAGACTACTACAAGAAATTGGAAAAGAGAAATTTTAAAAGTCTGCATAGAGGGAAGTAAACTTTTACCAAAGCATGACTTTGAAAATATTATGTAAATATTGTGATTTGCTATGAAATGTGGTTATTTATTTAAATTGAATTTTTTTCAAGTTGGTTTATTCAAATATGAGCATTATTATTTCAAAATCATGTTAAGTAGTGAATTTAAATGGTACATTAGTAACGGTGCATGAGCATAATGCATAATTGCATATTGGGTTTGCTGCAAAGGAGTAAAGTAGTATGATAGTACCTGGGTAGCAATCTCAGGACTACCAAAGAAGATGAATTAGCTCACGAATGCGTTACACGACTGCACGCTAGCACAAGTAGATGGCAACACTTACAGTGTGAATGCATGATTTAAAGTTGACATATGTGTGCACATGTATCAAGATGTTTTAATTTTTCATTAATTAGAGTTTGTTGTGGAAAAAAAATTAATGTAAATGTTGTGTTTGTTGTTGAAAAATCAAAATGATTGCAAAAATGAATTTTTAAAAAAATATTTTTACTTACTGAGCTTTCAGCTTACACAGTTTTGTTTTCAGTGGAAAAATGGGGATACAATGCTAAACTAGAGCATCTATCAACATGGAAAAAAAGCGAATTTAGCAGAGCAAAAAACAAAGAAGTTTAGATTTTATTGAAATTATCTTATAATGCTTACTTGTTTTAATTATAGACATTGAATATGTATAATAACTCCATGACGAGCAAACTTGAGATGTAATAGATAAATTTTTTTATGATTTTGCATCTTGGTATCTATTTTCATCTTGGAAAATTTTATTCTCAGCTTATACATAGTAGACCTTACCAGTAACACCTCAAGGGTGGGGTGTTACAAGGAGTGAGGTGTTACATTCCTCTTCTTCTAGAAGAGATTGAATTAGTTACAAAATACAAGGGAACATCACTTAAATATAACCGCAGAAACATGTAAATCAGCAACACAAGAACATGCAAACCACTGAGAAAACAAAAATGACAAATCCAATTATCAAATCAAACCACATCCACATGCGGATAAGATAAACTGTTAAATCTGAGGGGAGACAGAGGCAGTAACAAGGAAAGGGGAGAGAGATGGGAGGAGGGATGGAATCGAGCTACGGCAAACAAGGGGAAACGCCTGTGCATGTGAGAGCAGCTAATCTGACACCCCTGCAAATTATTTAGAGTACCAGAATTGCCCCTTCGAATCCAGACCATCAAACGAAAATGAACGGTAGATGGTGAGCTTTCTGCGAGAGAATTGTGGGAATCCCTTCCCATGAGTTGGCTCCCTTAAACCAAAGACATTCCTTGTACAATATGAGAAATTAAAAACTATCAATTTGACATGGAGGGTGTTGTAGTTGGACCGAGAATATTGTTGCGGCCCAGGTTGAGGTTACGAGCTCACGAAAGTTGGAGCCTAGAGGGTCATTGTCGTCGTCATCCTTCTTTCAAGGCAAGAGGACGACGTGGGCCAATTGGGTCTACGGTGGCAATCGGGGAGCATGGGGAGGCCATGTTCGCAAAGAAGCATGAGACGGACGGCAATCCGCCAATGGAAGGAGGCCACAAATCATGGTCATTGGCCTCTCAAGAGGTTACATGTGTTCTCATGGCGTCCTTGAGAAGCACCTCGAGAAACTACAAATAAGCAAGTTAGTTAGTAACTAGGCATAGAAGATTTGTCTTAGATATCCAGTAAATAAAGTCGTGTAGATAGAGAGAAGCTTGTAGCATGGAATCCAAAGTCATTGTAATAGAACTTCGAGAGTTTCACAACTACTATAATTCCATTCCTGCAACATAAAAATTCATATTTGTTGGAGCATATCAACTAGTATCACAGCGATGATCCAATTCAACCATGCGAGCAACAACACAATCAGCTGATGATCGTCTTGAACGATTAGAATAAGATTTTAGTAGTTTTATGCAACAAATGTCCACATTCTCTCATGATGAGTGGATTGGACACTTGGAGAGGGAGGCAATATAGAGGTCTACGCTCTTTGAAAGACAAATGGACGACCTCAGACAATAGCTTTACAACATCAGAGAAGGTTTGCAATGCGTATTAACACAGCTCGACACACTGCAAGATGAGTGGGCTGCTCTCCAAGGATTTGAGGCTAGGCTTAGTTAAGTTATCATACGTCGGCTTTTCGGACTGACATGTAGCCAGATTTGGAGCACAATCATGGCCACGGTAAGCTCAGTTTTCCTATATTCTACCCTTCCTCTAGGCTAATATGAGCCAATAACTATTTCGAGATTTATGGAACATCGACTGCCAAGAAGGTGCAACTAGCATCTCAGCACTTAGACGGTGAGCCAGTTTATGGAGTCAATGGTTGAAACGGTCGTAATTTGTGATTAGTGGGAGGGATTTTGTAGCCCTTTTTAACAGCATTTTGGTCATGTTGATCAGTTGAATGTTACGAACAAACAGGTCTGAACAACAATTCTAATGAAGGATTAATTCCAATCGCCAATTGTAAGGTTGGTGGGTTCCTCTCACAGAGGGAACATATCCATTTCTTGCTTACAAACAAGAGGAAACAATTCAACAACCCACCAAATTAGAGTTGAACCCTTATTTATAGAGAATGCAACACAAAGGAAATCAAACTGGCTAAAGGTATGACACGTGCACTAATACAGCCAAAACACTACCCAACTCATGCTTATAAATTCAAGCGTTTCCGTGCATGAATCTGGCTGCGTGACCTGAGTCTCCTGCCTTCATTAACTGAACCACCAGTCCCACTTAAGCCCATCATATCATTCCTCCTGGCCTGAGAAGAGACCTGGTCCTCCAGGTCAAATGCAGGAAATAAATTCTAAAATTGTGTCATGTCCTCCAAAGTATCATCCGTGGATGACAAACCCTTCCACCGAATGCGCACCTCCTTTACCACATTAGATCGCCGCAAAACAGTGCTAGTGTCCACCACATGATCAGGAACAAGAGTGTTCTCATCGCGAGCATTAGTAGGAGGAAGAATGACTTGAGCAGAATGAGGATCAATGCATTTCTTAAGTAAGGCCACATGGAAAACTAGATGTATGCGACAACCCTCGGGCAGCTCAAGGCGATAGGCAACTTGTCCCACGCATTCAATGACACGGAAAGGTCCATAAAATCATGGGGCTAACTTGCTGACTCCAACTGGATGCACAGAAGTTTGCCTAAAGGGCTGAAGCTTCAAATAGACTAAATCACCATCCATATACTCTGCCTCTCAACGACCACGATCATCCATTGTTTTTATACGATTTCGAGCCTGCAATAAATTGTCACGAAGCAAACTAAGAGTTTGATCCTGACGCTGTAAGGCAGCATCAACTTCTGTTACAAACATCACAAGCAACAACCATGCTTTGAATTCTGCCACACATTCCTTTACGATAGAAGGGTTCATTTACACGTTTAAACACGCTCAACACTCCACCATGACCTCCAATTACAGATGCATGAAAATACTGCAATAAGTCAGAAATTACTTCATGTCTAGCAGGAATTACTAACCGGCCTTTGTAATAAAGAAGTCCATTCATCTCACTATATTTAGGATGACTTTGAGAATCGGCAGACAAATTTGCTCTTATTGCCAACAGCTCTAGATCGCAACGATTAGCTTTCATGGATTTGAGACATCCAAGGAAAAGAGAGTTCATTGATAGACAATGCTGACACAGCCATTTGCATTGACAAGGCATCAGCCACCACATTAGAACTCTCCTTTTTATATACAACCACAAAGTCATATCTCTTCAACTTACTCATCCATTTCTACTGCTCCAGAGAAAGAATACGCTAACTAAGCAAATGTTTTATGCTGTTATGATCGGTTTGAATAATGAACCGATGACCCAACAAGCATGGTCTCCACTTCCAGACAGCCAAGACAATAGCCTTAAGTTTTTGCTCATAAACAGACTTTCCACGAGTTTGAACAGACAAGGCCTTACTATAGAAAGCAATTGGCAAATCATTTTGACTCAATACTACACCTACCCCCAAACCAGAAGCATCACAATCTACCACAAATGGCTTAAAAAAATCTGAAACTTGTAGAATAGGAGTACTCATCACCTGTTTGAGCTGCCTAAATGCTGAATCTGCCTTTTCATTCCACCAAAATCCATCCTTTTTCAACAAAACAGTTAAAGGAACTGCAATCAATCCGTAGTTCTTTATAAAATGCCTATAATACCCAGTTAAACTGAGAAATCCTCATAACTGTTTAACAGATTTGGGAACAGGACAGTCCATAATGCTCTTCAGCTTTTTCGGATCCGCTTCAACACCTTTTACAAAAATAACATGTCCCAAATATTTGATCTGTACTCGCCCAAACTCACATTTTTTTTATTAATCAACAATTGATGTTGCTCTGATGTTGTGGAATCCCACATCGGTTAGGATGAGGGGGGGAGCCTGGGGCTATAAGTGGAGGCCGCCAGGTACCTCAGTGAGGCGCCTTTTGGGGAAGGACGGGATGCGCGTGAACCCAGAGGGGCAAAACCGTGCGGGCCAAGGCCCAAAGCGGACAATACCTTACTGTTAGGCCTGGGGCGTTACAAATGGTATCAGAGCCGATTCCCGACCTCCGGCCGATGGTGTCCAGCGGGGACGCTGGAGCCCCAAGGGGGGGTGAATGTGATATCCCACATCGGTTAGGATGAGGGGGGGAGCCTGGGCTATAAGTGGAGGCCGCCAGGTACCTCAGTGAGGCGCCTTTTGGGGAAGGACGGGATGCGCGTGAACCCAGAGGGGCAAAACCGTGCGGGCCAAGGCCCAAAGCGGACAATACCTTACTGTTAGGTCTGGGGCGTTACAGATGTCCCTAACATTTGCTTGAGATGAGACAAATGAGCTTCCCAAGTAGAACTGTATATTAAAATGTCATTAAAAAAAAACAAGCACAAGCTGTCTCAGAAAAGGGCTAAAAACCCCAATTCATTAAACTTTGGAATGTGGCAGGGAGGCATCACCGGATACTCATCCTGACCATGATGGGTCTGAAAGGCAGTTTTATGAGTATCATCTGGTTTCATACAAATTTGATGATATCCAAATCTCAAATCCAACTTAGAAAACACACTAGCTCTTCCAATCTCATCTAATAACTCCTCAATAACAGGAATAAGAAACTTATCTTTAATGGTGATCTTATCAAGGGTGCAATAATCAATGCACATCCTCCAAGAATTATTCTTCTTTTTGAATAATAAAACAGAAGCGGAGAAAGGACTAACACTTGGCTGAATTCATCCCTTGCTTAACAAATCAGCCACTTGAATCTCAATCTCTTTTTTCTAATGATAGGGATACTGTAGGGTCGTATAGAAGCAGGAGAGGCATTGGGAATGGGCCAATCTGATTATTCGCTTCTCAAATGGGAGGCAGCCCAACTGGTTCTTCAAAATAGTAGGAAATTGTTGCAACAATTCTTCCAACTGTTGATCCTTTCCCACCATCCCAGGAGACTTTAACTTGAGCTCATTATCTGTTCCCTGAAGCACAAACAACTGATAGTGAGACTTAATCAGTTTTCTCATAGATTGGGATGAAGCAAATTCAATCTCTCCAGGCCTCAATCCTTGTAACTGATATAACATCTCATCCTTATAAAATCCCATAACCATGCCAGTCCATTCAGAAAATATTACCCCTAGAGTACGCAACAATGACAATCCCAAGACACCTCCTAGCTGTAATGGATACAATTTAAGTATATGTTTGCCTCCTTGAATATCCACCGCCGCATCTCTACAAACACCTGAGTCTGCAATATCCTTTCCGTCAGCTGTAGTAATTTTGAATTTTTTTCGTAGCTTGGACAACCGAACCAAGTTTGCTAACAAGTTTCTGGTGCACAAAATTACGCGTGCGATCTGAATCCACTAAAATGACTACTTCCTGACCATTAATGCAACCTTTTATCTCCAAGGAAGGAATTTTTGAAACTGACTGTCCTCTTTACTCCATCCAGTGCCTGTAAAGAAATTTTACAAAGAGCTGGCCGAACAGGAACAGAAGATTCCTCAACTTCCCATTCTTGTCATGCCACTCCCAAGACAATATCAATACCTCCTAGCTGTAATGGATACAATTTAAGTATATGCTTGCCTTCTTGAATATCCACCGCTACATCTCTACAAACACCCTGGTCTCCGATATCCTTTCCGTCAGCTGTAGTCATTTTAAATTTTTTCGTAGCTTGGACAACCAAACCAAGTTTGCTAACAAGTTTCTGATGCACGAAATTATGTGTGCTATCTGAATCCAATAAAATGACTACTTCCTGACCATTAATGCAACCTTTTATCTCCAAGGAAGGAATTTTTGAAACTGACTGTCCTCTTTACTCCATCCAGTGCCTGTAAAGAAATTTTACAAAGAGCTGGCCGAACAGGAACAGATGATTCCTCAACTTCCCATTCTTGTCATACCACTCCCAAGACAATATCAATACCTCGTTTACATAGTATAACATAATCCCATGTCTTCTTCCTCATTGGAAGTCCAACTTTCTTTTTCGATTTCTCAACTTTAGAACTAACTACTTTTTTCGATGTAGGCCTTTCATAAGCCCACTTTTTAAGCCGAGTTTTCCTATCTTGTTTGGCCCTCATAAGTTTGTTGTGAAACTTCTTCACATACTCAATCGTAGCTGTCATAGAGACTGGGCCAACATCCCAAACCTCATTTCCTAATTCTTCTTCTAGACCAGCAACAAAAGAGCCAACCAAAATCTTTTCAGGCCACTCCGTGGCTCGATTCATTAATCTTTCAAAATCTTTGAGGTAATCTTCCAACCTCCCCTTTTGACAGATTTTTGTTAAGTTCCTCTTCAACAGACACCTGCATATCATCTCCAAAACGAAGACGCAGGCCTTTGCAAAACTGTCGCCATGAAGAAATTCGGTGCTGTCGACGGGCCCAATAAAACCAATGGACGGCATCTCCTTTTAAATGATAGGATGCAATTTCAACCATCTCTTCGGTAGGTGTATTAGTTAGATCAAAATAGATATGTGCACACATGATCCAAGTTGTTAGATCACCCAAAGAAAACATCAGAAATTCCAGACGCCCTTGCTAGAAAGACGATGATCTATTAGAAAACATTTTTTCTTCGTCTTTCTCCAGTGCCTCTCTTGACTTTTACTGCTCCAAGATGAAGACGAATATTCACTGTTACAATCAAGACCAGAGCTTACGTAATAAATCGATTTCGAAAATGCTCTGTCTGATGATGACGTCGTGATCGATGCGTCACTCTTTCAATGAAAGACAATTCATCCTCAGAAAGTTCACCACTGTTGGATTCCTGATTCATCTTCTCTTTTACAGACTTTGTAATCAGAAGCAACCGCACGTCCGATTGTAATGCCTTCAGTTGCTACGATACAATCCCAATATCCTGCTCCAATTTCGCAACACGACAATCCTGATCAACCACTTTTCCACTTCCTGGCTCATTTGTTGAGTTAGGCCTGCTTCCAGAAGGATCCAGATTAGCTTGATCTGTGGAAGCCTGCATGGATGCCTGAGATGGAATTATCTCTGTAGCTGGACTTATCCGCCGTCGTCTAGCTAGATTGTTCTACCAAGATCTTACTGCTCTGATGCCAAATTGTTACGAACAGACAGATCGAAACAACAATTCTAATGAAGGATTAATTCCAACTGCCAATTGTAAGGTTGGTGGGTTCCTCTCCCGGAGGGAACTTATGCGTTTCTTGCTTACAAAACAAGACAGAACAACTTTTCACAACCTGTCAAATGAGATTTGAACCCTTATTTATAGAGAACGCAAGACAAAGGAAATCAAAACTAGCTAAAGGTATCACACGTGTACTAATACAGCAAAAACATTACCCAAGTCATGCTTACAAATTCAGGCATTTCCGTGCATGAATCTGGCTGCGTTGCCTGAGTCTCCTACCTTCATTAACTGAACCACCAGCCCCCTCTAAGCCCATCGTATCATTGAACGTGGATAAACTCCTCTCCAAAATTCATCAAATAAGGAGGTTAGGAGATTACATGTAGGAATTTGAGCGGATTCACTACCACTTGCAGCTGCAAGGCATGTTTGTTGCTGACCTTCAAGGAGAGCCGAAGGCGGAAGTAGAAGTAGCTCGGCCACCTTAGACGGCAATCAATGATGCTATTGAATTGGCCAAGGCGTTGGATCTCAAGCAGTTGCAACTATGTCATTAGCAGTAAGGTTTGTTAGCTGGTGTAGAAGCTACGACTCGAGGCTGCTCAGAGCCTAAATCAGCACCGATCTCTCATTTAACATGGGATCATGTGCGGGAACGATCTCTATTTGTTGTGTGATGTTAAATTCACTCGAAGCCACTAATGTAAGTGGAGCCACTCTTTATTTTACACCAAGGAGAGGATAACTAGGGGAATGGTGAGGTGACATCAGAAGGTCAAACCGGTTGCCATCCAGGATGGGGGCTCCATCAACATCGACACACCTGAGTTGATGGAAATTTCGTTGCAGGCACTTGAGGGCAATGGGGATGGGCACCTTCTGAAATTTTGCAACAAAATCGCAAGTAGAGATGCGTTCGTGCTGGTGGACAGTGGTAGCACAAGCAATTTGTTAGGTGATTTCCTCCCACGTGAAGTCAAAGTAGGTGGGGACCACCCATTTTGTCATCGTTGAAAAAGCTCACCTGCCCTTTTGTTTTTTCTTTTGCTTTCGGTGCGGGAGAAGAAAAAAGGTGAGAGAGAGAGAGTTATATACATCACAACGGCTCTTCTCCTCTCGGCAGTAGATATCCGTCGTCGTCTTTCTCTTTCTGTCTCGGTTTTCAGAGAAGCAGCAGCAGCAGCAGCAGCAGCTCCGACGGACGGAGGATGATTCTATCCTCACATGCTTAGGGCTTCTACGGCAGTATCTCTTCCGGCCATTAAGAGAGAAAATTATGCCGTTATCTCAGATTTGGTGAGATCCATCCTTAGTTAATTTCTATGTTGAAATCCATCCTTATTGTAATGATGAAATCCTCTAGTTTTGACTAGAGAAGACATTGCATTGTAATCCCATTATTCTATAGTGGAAGTTTTACCTGGACTGGGTCCCGTGGTTTTTCCCTTTTATTAAAGAGGGGTTTTCCACGTAAAATTGTGGTGTGTTTTTCAGTGGGTTTGATTGTTTATTATTTGTGATATTTATTGTATGAGATTAATTATTCCTGTTTAATCTACACAAAAGGGGATAGCCTAAAATCCCAACAAGTGGTATCAGAGCCTGGTTTGTTTTTGCATAATTTCTTGTGTGGATTAGATGGAAGAAACTTCATTCACAATGGTCAAACTCACATCATCAAATTACTCAATATGGAAAACAATGATGGAAGATATTTTGTATTGCAAAGAACTTTACCTACCTATTAAAGTGAAAGGAGTGAAGCCCGTGGATAAAACTCAAGATGATTGGGATGTGTTAAATAGAAAAGTGGTTGGGCATATCCGACAATGGGTCGATCAGAGTGTTTTTCACCATGTTGCTAAGGAAACTGATGCATTCAAGTTATGGGAAACATTAGAAAGCCTATATGAACGCAAATCAGCTGTAAATAAGGCTTTTCTAATTAAAAGGCTTGTTAATATGAAGTATAAAGATGGACAAAAAGTTGCTGAGCATTTGAGCAATTTTCAAGAAGCTTTAAATGATTTATCCAGCATGAAAATTATATTTTCTGATGAAGTGCAGGCATTACTTTTGTTGAGCTCTTTGCCAGACAGTTGGGAAACCTTGGTAATTTCACTCAGTAACTCTGCTCCTAATGGTGTTGTATCAATGGATGTGGTGAAAGACAGCATGTTTAATGAAGAGGCAAGACGAAGAGAACAAGGTACATCCGCCAATTCTGAAGCACTAGTTATAGAAAACAGAGGGAGAATTCAGCATAGATATTCTCGCAATAATAATGATTGTGACAAGTCTAAATGGAATCGTGATAAATCGAGAAGGAGATCAAAGTCAAGAGGAGTCAAATGCTATCATTGTGGTAAGCCTGGACATGTAATTAGAGAATGCAGAAAGTTGAAAAGAGAGGAAGAATATAAAAGGAAAAATGAAGAAAAGAAAGATGACACAGAAAAAGCAGCAATTGCATTCGAAGATGACGTTGTCATAGCTTGTGATGTTGATTGCTTTGCCAATGATGTGCCTACATGGGTAATAGATTCTGCAGCTTCTTCACACGTTACTCCATGTAAAGAGTTCTTCTCATCTTACACTAGCGGAGATTTTGGCTATGTCAGGATGGGAAATGATGGCAGATGCAAGATTCAAGGTATTGGTGATGTTTGGCTAGAGATAGACATGGGATGCAAACTGATGTTGAAAAGTGTCAAGCATGTTCCAGAACTTCGATTCAATTTAATCTCTGCAGGACAGTTAGACAATGATGGATACTGTCATCAATTTGGTGGTAGTAAATGGAAACTGACGAAAGGTTCTCTTATTTTCGCTAAGGGAAATAAGACTGACACTCTTTACAGATCTTATATGAAGATTGCTAAGGGAGAAGTGAATGCAGTGGAGCATGAATCCTCCTCAGAGCTATGGCACAAGCGACTTGGCCACATGAGCAAGAAAGGTTTGAATATTCTTGCTAAAAAGCAATATTTCCCTAAAGGTTTACCTCTAAAATCATGCATTGATTGTTTAGTTGAAAAACAACATAGAATTGCATTTTATAAATTCCCTCCACATAGAAAACATGATTTACTTGATCTAGTGCATACTGATGTGTGTTCTATGGGTGATAGAACTCTTGGTGGTGCTATATACTTTGTTACTTTCATTGATGATCATTCCAGGAAAGTATGGGCTTATGCAATAAAGGCCAAAGATGAGGTTCTAAGTATCTTCAAGCACTTCCAAACTAGTGTTGAAAGAGAAACAGGAAAGAGATTAAAATGCGTTCGTGCTGACAATGGTGGTGAATACAGAGGACCGTTTGAAAGATACTGCAGTGAACGTGGTATCAGACTTGAGAAGACAGTTCCCAAGACGCCTCAACAGAACGGTGTGGCAGAGAGAATGAACAGAAGTATTTGCGAAAGAGTCAGGTGTATGCTCTCTCATGCAAAATTATCAAAGTCCTTCTGGGGTGAGGCAATGAGAACTGCAGTTGATTTGATTAACCTATCTCCTTCAGCTCCTTTGGACGGTGAGATTCCAGAAAAGGTATGGAGAGGAAAAGATATTTCTTATGAACACTTACGGGTATTTGGTTGTAGGGCATTTGTTCACATTTCTAAGGATGAAAGATCCAAGTTGGACAGTAAAACTAAACAGTGTATCTTCCTCGGCTATGCACATGAAGAATTTGGTTATAGATTATGGGATCTTATTGATAAGAAGATTATCAGAAGCAAGGATGTAATCTTCTTTGAAGATCAAACAATCGAAGACTTTGAGAAAATTGAAAAAGCAAAGTCTCCAGTAGAAGGCCCTGTTGATTTGAGTTCATATACTCCACCTATTGTGCATACAGGAAATGGGGGAGATATACCAAATGCTACACCAGAGCAACCAGAAGAGAAAGCTACTCCACATCCGTTAGTTGAAAATCAATTGAGAAGGTCTGTAAGACAACGTCGGCCATCAGAAAAGTATCCTCCTCATGAATATGTGATGCTTACTGATGAAGGTGAACCTCAAAGTTATCAGGAGGCAGTGTCCCATGGAAGCAGTGAAGTGGATCCTCAGATATCTCAAAGGTACCTCCAAAGCCTGTTTATGTTTTGGTTCTGATAGACCTGAGCTTAAAGTTTACACAGATGCGGACTGGGCTGGTGATGTAGATACCAGAAAGTCCACTTCAGGTTACTTGGTAACATTTGCAGGGGGAGCAGTGTCATGGCAATCTAAATTACAGAAGTGTGTTGCATTGTCTACTACTGAGGCAGAGTACATTGCTATAACAGAAGCAAGCAAAGAGCTTCTATGGATGAAGAAATTTCTCAAAGAATTGGGAATGAATCAGGAAAAGTATGTTATATACTGTGACAGTCAGAGTGCTATTCATCTCAGCAAGAATCCTACTTTTCATTCAAGATCTAAGCATATTCAGGTGCGTTATTGTTGGATTCGTGATATATTAGAGTTGAAGATGTTGCAACTTGAGAAAATTCACACAGATGACAACGGATCAGATATGATGACTAAAACTGTAACTAGCGAAAAGCTAAGGGTATGCAGAGAGATGACAAGTTTGCTAGAGCCCTCCACGTAGTCGGAAGGGGGAGATTTGTTAGGTGGTTTCCTCCCACGTGAAGTCAAAGTAGGTGGGGACCACCCGTTTTGGCATCGTTGAAAAAGCTCACCTGCCCTTTTGTCTTTTCTTTTGCTTTCGGTGCGGGAGAAGAAAAAAGGTGTGAGAGAGAGAGTTATATACATCACAACGGCTCTTCTCCTCTCGGCAGTAGATATCCGTCGTCGTCTTTCTCTTTCTGTCTCGGTTTTTAGAGAAGCAGCAGCAGCAGCAGCTCCGACGGATGGAGGAGGATTCTATACTCACATGCTCAGGGCTTCTACGGCAGTCATCTCTTCCGGCCATTAAGAGAGAAAATTCTGCCGTTATCTCAGATTTGGTGAGATCCATCCTTTAGTTAATTTCTATGTTGAAATCCATCCTTATTGTGATGATGAAATCCTCTAGTTTTGACTAGAGAAGACATTGCATTGTAATCCCATTATTCTATAGTGGAAGTTTTACCTGCACTGGGTCCCGTGGTTTTTCCCCTTTATTAAAGAGAGGTTTTCCACGTAAAATTGTGGTGTGTTTTTCAGTGGGTTTGATTGTTTATTATTTGTGATATTTATTGTCTGAGATTAATTATTCCTATTTAATCTACACAAAAGGGGATAGCCTAAAATCCCAACACAATTTTGGGTGCGATTAGTTGGTGCGGACGTATGGATTCCTAATTCATCCCACACCAGCACTTGCAGTGACGGTAGCCGGAGGTAATAAGGAAATTGGTCAGCATTGTTATAAAGCCTTTGAAATTCAATTGTAGGATTATAGAGCTCATTTGGACTTCTTTCCGCTTGCCTTGCGTGAAACCGATGTTGTCCTTAGGGGGCAGCGGCTAAAAAAGGATTACAATACGCGATGTGCCACTGGGGGAATATGACTATGGGCTTCGCGACTGATGAGAAGCATTATATGTTACCAGGATTGCGGCCAAGTCAGCCTGGGCCACTATCTTGCCACTAAGTGACTGCTGATGGCATGCTCTTCTTATTGTAGGACCATGTAGAAGAGTTGAATCTTTCTGGTTCAGCTACTCTGGAGTCATCTACTGCCCAACTAGAATTATTAGCTCAATTTTAGGATGTATGCAACATACCAAAGGGAATGGAATTGGAACATCGAAGTGGTGTTGTTCCTGGTGCATTCTTGACATCTATCTGACCATACCAACACCAGCATGTACATAAGGCAAAGATCGAATAACAAGCAAAGAAATTGTTAGCTAAGGGGCTGGTGCGGCCTAGTTCAAGCCCCCTATTCTGCTCTTGTCATTTTGGTGAATAAAAAAGATAGGTCTTAGAGGATGTGCATGGATTATAGGGCACTTGATCAAATCAAGGTGAAGGATAAATACCCAACTCTTGTTATCAAGTCATTTCCCCAAAATAATAAAAATAATAATAATAAATTCTTGTTATCAAGGAGTTGATGGATGAGTTAGCAGGGGCAATGGTTTTTTTAAAGCTTGATCTTAAATTCAGTTAATAAAACAGCATTTCGAAAGTATTAAGGCCAATTGGAATTTCTCGTCATGCGGTTTGGCTTATCGAATGCGCGGCAACATTCCAAACTTGGGGAAGGTGCGGGTGAAAACGTTTTGAGCAAGGTGTCTTTGAAAACGTTTTTATTCAGGGGTGAAATGCAAATGGGGCAGTTTTGTCTTTTCATAAACTGGGAGTACATTTGAGGATAAAGTGCCAGTATGGGTAGGTGAAATGGCTTATGGTAGATTGCAGTGCATGTTTCTTTATAGGATGTCATATGCTTTTAATAAAATGATATTGATCATGAACAATCCGAGACATCTAATATGTAATATAATCATCATAAATAATAATAGGCAACGTATGCCAAAATATTGGAACAAGCAACTAGATTTATCAGAAAATATAATTGAATGAACGAAATAATTTTTCTTATTCTCCATAATTTATAGATTTTATAGATTTTACAAATTTTATGTATTTTAAAATTTACACGAAATTCACAAGGATGATGAGTTGTATAGGTTATCTATCTTTTTTTTTCTGTAAACGTATTTTACAGGTTTTTCGAGTATAACAGAAAATGTGCATATTTAAGTGACAGTTTTTGTATATTTTATTAATTTTACAGAATATATTATTTTGTCATGTATCCATTTAATAACGTAGATAAGTTATGCAGTTTTGAGACCTTAGACAAGATTGATAATATTTTATTTTCACAAATTTTATAGGGAATACAGATTTTACAATAATGCTAGAAAATCATGAACTCATTTCTATATGTTTTATGATTTTTATAGATTATTCAAATTCTAATGAACTGGTTTAATGGATTATATAGATTATGTATAAAATCTATAGGGAACGTATTATCCATAGATGTAATACAAAAAATATAAAAATTATTAAATAATAAATTTTTAAAGCTTATTAAAATTTAATTAAATTTATAGAACGTATAATCTAATTAATATATTTAACGAGCTCAATATTTTAATTTATATTTTTATTTATTGAATAATTATAAAATAAGCTCTATATACTATAATGTTTTAGATTAAACTCTTATAGTTTATTTTTAAGAATAATAAAACTTATTTTACAAATAATTCAGTATTATTTGTCACAAAACAATTCAATAATGATAATTTATTTTAAATTCACAAAAAATATAGTAAATATGAAAGTAGATTTTATAAAACACATATAATAAATCTATTAATTAAGAGGGGTGAGCTTATGTGGTGAAATATATGAGGCAACCAATCAACTGTTGTTCAGTCATCCCATGCTATTATTTTTATTTTAAATATAGTTGGTCTCAAAATTTTTAAGCACCAAGTAAGACCCAAAAATAATTATAATAAAAAAACTAGTGTAATGTTTACATGAGAATATTATCTGATAGGCAATTTGAATTATTTGTTTTAAAGTAATTATATTTTTAACAAGGTGGAATCAAAATTTTTAAGAATTGAATAAACTAATTCCACAAATTTTATTTGGCAGCCTGGATGATTGACCTTAAAACAATTATAATCGAGAAGGAAATAGAATAATATCCATGTGAGAATATTATTTGATAGGTAATTTGAATTGTGTTGATAAAGTAATTTTATTTTTGAACAAGAGGAGTATCGAAATTATTAAGCACCAAATAAATTATTTGCATAAATTTTATTATGCCCCTCCTATCACTGACCTGCAACTAATTTTAATCCAAAAGAAAATATTGTACTATTCACATGAGGACATTATTTAACAGGCAATTTTATTTATTTGCCACAAAAATAATATTTTTAGAGTTCCTCTTTTATTTATAGAGTTCCTCTTTACAATATTTTGAACACATTCGAACTTTAAAATTTATTCACACGTATTACTACATTAATATTATTTAAAGTAAAATATGATACGAGTAAACCCATAATTTGCTTGTTTAAATATTTCCAGAACACCTCTGCTTTCTCTTTTACTTTAAATATAATAAGCGTATGCTGCTTATCAAACAAAACTTGAGCTTTTTAAAGACGCTAAGATAGCCTCAATTATACTGCATTGCACCCCCTTGGTTGGATTTGCTTGACTTTTGCAAGAGCTACAACCGATGGCTGGTTGTACTTCCACCTGCAGAACCAGAAAATAAAGCACGAAAGTATATTTCATGGAAAATTTCAATAGCTAATATCCTCTCAAAAGACGCCATTTTTGAGTTTTCGATAAAACATTTTTTATCGGTAGCATGGTATAATAGGATGTGTTAAACATGATAAATAGTTTAGATTTAAAAAATGCATTTCAAAAAACTAAAGCATAGAACCTCCATTACCCTAACAAAAACCAAATTTTTTTTTTAAAAATAAAAAATAAAAAAAATGCAGAGCGTCCGCAGCCATAGAGAAATGTTGGCTGTTAGCCTCTTGCAACGCGGGCTGGCTACACTTAAGCTTGAAATGGATTACTTACCGCTTCGGTGCTTTACCAAGGGAGGATGGGATGAGAATGACGGGTGGAAAAAGTATTGTATATTGCAAATGTGAAAAGTTGTATAAGGATCCGAAAAAATTATACTGGAAATAGAAAAAGTAAATCATTATTTTTTGGGAACGAAATTTTTTTTTAAAAAATAGAAGATCTCAACCCATCCTCATCCTCATCCTCATCCCATCAGAGATGGAACAATAGTTAATAAACCAAATCCAGTACAAAAGAAACAACATGAATACCAACTCAGAAAAGCTCTAGATGAGCCATTACCATTATTCGATCTCCTCACAAGACCAGACGTTGATCGTATGCTCCCGGGAGTCCCGGGCGCATACACCTTTTCTTTTTAGTTTTTTTTTGAATTTTTTTTAAAAGATTGTTAATCTATGTTTATTTAATATGTGTATAAATTTTTACCATTTTTGGAGCATACGATCAGCGTCGCACAAGACCCCAATTCAGCCTTCAATCTTCTTTGCTGCTGCTTAGCAATCATAATGGCCTGTGCACACCGTAACAGATCATAACACTCATCCACGCTACCGAGTAAAAGAAATTTCCCTTCTCATTCCACAAATGACTTCTAATACGCAGTTGTTAAGATATACTTTTGTTGACATTATCTAAGGGTGTGTATTACATGCTGACATGCTGCTGCTCTATTCTCCTATACATACATGTGCTTACAAAATAAATCCTCCTAAAGCAACAAACACCTTGGCATGGAGCAAGCCCTAGATTTAACATCATCGTAGCTACCAAATTCGGAGCTTATTCATACGAAATTCATATCCTCGACTAGCAGGCATTCACTAAGATTTGGACACTTGCATATCCATTCTGGAATGACACCTGTGCAACCAGCTTGGAACAATTCTGGGTGGCTTCTGAGTTATAATCAATCTAAAGTTGCTTCCATTTTTTCATTTCTACATTCACTGTGGGAGATGTATGCCCAGTTCCGTAGTTACAATGTATAACACTCGCTCCCATAAATGGACTAATTGAGTCCTAAAAGAGTTCCATTAGTTGCTGCACAACATCTACAATTCCCAACTTCTAGTTAAGCAGCATTGAAATAAACCACAATTATGAGTACAGGATTTTAAAGTATGCATTAAAGATCATACCTTGTAAAATGGTAGGCGTTGTCTGGAACTCCTGCCACATTGCCTGATATGATGCCAGATCCAATGCCCATTTCTGTTGAAACATAAATCGAACTTTTCTATAGAATGATCACAATGAAATATCAAAATCGATGAGCTAATAGAATAATGAATATGATCTATATGTTTTAATCAAAAAGAAAAAATGGAAAGAAAAATTATCCTAAGGTAGGATGCAGTCATCATTTCCTTATAAAGGTTATAAACTTGGTTTGAAAATCAATCTAAAACCATAATTTTTTCTTTTAACTCATTCTCTAAGAGCATGCTAGGTGGAAACACATTACTATAAGTCATTCCAAGTTCTTTTCAAATATGTGCATTGTAATCATAAGAATCCTTAAGGCACTCGTTATCTTAACATTTCATATACTATATACAAACTTTATCCTATTGCAAACATTTTGTTTCATGAAGTATTATTGGCATTGCAATTTGATGGTTATCCTAGAAATCACCCTTATGGTTGTTTCATGCGTAGTAATCATTTAGATTTCCAAGTTAAACTTCAGAGCAAGCTAGATATGCCTAATGAAAGTTGTGAAAAGTTTTAAAACAAAGAAATTTGAAGATTTATGAAAACCACCTTTCAAAGCTTTGAAAATAGAAAATTCTTGCCATCTATGGCCCATATTGAGAAGTAATGTAATTTAATGTCAAGTAAGAGTTAAAACATATTAGATATAATTAATGAAAGTTGTGTGAAGTGTTAAACGGAAGAAATTCTATGATTTGCAAAATTCACCTTTCATAGCTTTGAAAGAACATTTTGAAGTTAAAATTTTTGTCATTTGGAGTACTGAATTTGAATGGTTAAATGAAGTCCAAATAATGTAAAAATTGGCAGCAAGTAATATGGATATATACACTTTAAGATAGAGAAGATAGTTTGTCAAAATAGATATAATATGCCACTAAAACGACCACCGAACAGGTTGATTGGTAGATACAGCAGAAAATTCAGCAAGGTGTTTGAACTATTTAATGAATTCAAAAAATTATAAAACTTGGCATAATTAAATTATTATATACAATTAAGACCTGCTCCAAGTTTCAGACCAATCTAATCTGGGAAAGATTTTCAAACAAGCATGTCAAGATAGAACCCAATACCAGTGCGAAATCTACATACAAACTGAACTTTTGAACAATTTTTGTGCATTGATTTCACTGTTTATGAATTGGAACATGCTCCGTTATGTATTTAGGATGATTTTTCAAAGTTTTAAGCAATTTAGTTTTATGTTCAAGTAACTAAAAATTCCATTTATAGACATTTAAGTAATATGTATATGTAGACATTTAAGATGACTTCTATCTTATCTTTATTCAATTTCTTCCAGATATCCCATCATCGATACATCATTACATTTTGGATCAAGTTTAATAAAAAGATAATGTGATGGAAAATCTGTAGTACAAGTTAATGCAAAAGTAGCCAAAGTTTCTTGTTCTAGAAAGATGCAAAGAAGGGAAAATATTACGCCCTCCTATTTCATGCCCCATCAAAACACACCTCTTAGTGTATGTTAAATGCAGGTATACACAGTCTCACATTTAATTATTCACCATATCCAATTTGTAGCACTTCAATTTTATGATTCCAACCTTGGAAAGTGTCTAGCAACAATAAAAGTTATTTCATATTTCAAATACATATAAGATGGTCAAACACACAAACTTGATATCAACTTACTAGACAATTTTAGCCTTGTTAACGTAGGTTCCAGCAAGTTATCCTCTTTATAATCGTTTATGACAGTTAACCAAGCTTGCTAAAGATACAGATACAACCCACATACACAAAACCTAGGAATACCTCAAATAATTTTATTGGCAAAGGAGTTGAAAAAATTATTTGATGACTCCTACAGGAGAGCATTTAAATCTCACAAAACTGTGGAATGAAAATCTTGCAGAGTTCTGACTACAAGATTTCGTCATATTTTCACATATTTCATATGTTATATTATGACAAGTTTCATAAGTTATAGCATCACATAAATATGAATGTGTATGAGTTAAGAGGAGAGAGAAACTGCAGTTGTCACCTTTTGCTTTGAATATTGCACAATAGCAGTGCTTAAGTTCTAAACATTAAGCACAAGATGAACATAGTTAAACAAGTACCTTTCAAGACGTATTCGCCAATAATCACTACAAGAACAGGAGCCATTTTTGAAGTGATGGAAACGGCTTATGCCACGTATAATTATATCTCTATTCATTATGTCTTAGATAAGTTTTATTATATTGTGGCAGTCCCCACAAATTAGAGTAGATTCCAACGGTTTGAAGTCACAATATTCCATTTTTAAGTCCGTGAGTCTAGTGTTGGCAAAGGACACTAGCAAGTAGCGTGCATGGTGCCTTAAAGCCTTAAAAGTTGAGGATTTAGCCTCCTTTCATTCTTACATAACACAATTTAACTAGGTAAAGCAAGTCAATCCAACTACACACACATCATTAATTTAAACCATCACCTTTATAAATATTTTTCACCCACATAATATTATTGTCATGCTCATTTAAGCACTCTATACATTATTTACACAAAAGTCTCATTTCTGCATTCACAGTTTTTATAACTGTCATATTTTTATTTCAAAATTAATGTTGCATTTTCCATCAATAATTCACTACACACACTCATTTTAATTCCCATAGCAACCCTATGAATATCCAAGCCACTAATCCCAGTCCAATGATTTAAGGTTGCATAGATGTCGACCTCTTTTTGTAACAAAATTTCAACATGAAATCGGTTTAAAAATCACACTTAAATCATCTAAGGCAGAGGAAAAGTAAAAACGATGTTCCTAATTCACGTTTTCTCTACCTGTCCATTTTCTAAGGCTTATGTAAGCTTCAATTCTTTCTTAACTACATGATTCCGCCCATAAGAATCAAGATTTACACAATCCTAGATTATTAACATGATTAACATACAATGAAAATCGAAATTCAAAGCCCTAATATACCCTCATCATTGGTAAATCCAAATCGCTTTTTCTTTTTCATAATTTCTCTTTCCATAATAATAGATTTATTTAGATATAAACAAAACCCTATGATTTTAACACGATTTAAGAGAAAATTTCAAAAATCTGAAAAAACCACTTTGCCTTCTTACCTCAGGTTGTCGGCAGTGGAAGGGGTGACGGCGTCGGCGAGATGGGTGGCCAACATGATGGCGTGAACAAGCTCCTCCTTTCCCTCCTCACTCTTCTCCCCTTCTCCCTTTCTCTTCTCTCCTTCTTCTTTGCTTATCCCTTTCTCTTGTCTTCATCTACGACAGCTACGATGGAGAATGCGATAAGCAACTGCTGGATTCCGCAACTGGCCACTGCGACCAGCAAGCTTCTCCATCTCCTTTCTTCTCTCATATCGTCCTCTGCCAATCTTCCCCTGTGATCGAAAATAGTGTGCAAATCGATAGCTTCCGCAGGAAGCTAATTTGTCAAGCTTCTAACCCACATCTACACGCGAGTAGCAATGCATCCCTTTCCATTTTTACCCCTACATATCTCAGCCACATATTCTGAATCGACAGTGGAGATGGTGTTTTTACGCTCAGCCCTTCGTGCAAACGTTTGCAGTGAAACCGGAGTCAAAGGTTTTTAATTTTGTATAAAATGCAAATGGGGGCAATATAATCATTTTGCACATGTTAGTATGAATAAAGGTGAAAAGTGAGCATGGGTAGATGAGATGACTTCTAATAAATTGTGGCTCATGTTTTTTTTTATAGTAAACCATATGCTTTTAATAAAATGGTAGTAATAGTGAACGATCCGAAACATCTAATGTATAATATAATCATCATAAATTATAATAGATAATTTATACTCAAATTTGGAATAATAAAGTAGACTTATCAAAAAATATAACCGAATCAACAAAGTAATTTCACTTGTTTGATTGATTTTAAAATTTTTATGGATTTTACAAATTTTATGAATTTTACAGTTTATATGCAGTTCATGAAGATGGTGAGTTGTATAGGTTATATATCTCCATTTTTTCCTATTAAATGTATTTTACAAGCTATTTAAGTATAGCAAAAAACACGCATACATAATTGACAAATTTTAGATGTTTTACAAATTCTACAAAATATATTGTTTTCTTATGCAGTCGTCATTTAATGATATATACAAGTTATATAGTTTTGACAGATTAAATAAGATGGATAATATTTTACTTTTAGAAATTATTTGAGAAATATGAATTTTAAAGGAATGATAGAAAATCATGAACTCATATCTACATGTTTTATGATTTTTACAAATTATTCAAATTCTGATGAACTAATCTAATGGATTTTACAAATTATTCATATAATCTATATTAAATGTATGAGCTATCAAATAATACCGAAGTTTTTAAAATTTTAAATAACACATTTTAGAATTCTATTAAATTTTGATTAAATCATTTTGTTGATCATATTAATTTGATTTCCATTTTTTATTAAATAGGTACAAATAAACATTCTACACTATATTTTTTGCAATAAATACATATAATAAATCTATCAATTTGGAAGAATAAGTTAATGTGTACTTTTTTCTAGAAATATAGTGAATGGCCCAAATTTTAAGTATTGAACACCGTTAATGCGATGCATTTACACTTATTTTTGTAGCTTCGAAAAAATTTTAATTCCCAAGAAATTATCATAATATGTGAAAAAATTAATTGACAAGTAATTTTCATTACTCATCTCACTAGTAATTTTCTTTGTTAGTTTCGACATTGTTATGTAGTGAATCATTATTTGTATGAATTGTATTTAATAAACACATATAATGAGCGCATCAATTAAGAAGAATGAAGTGGTTGCACCTTTTTTGAAACATGGTATGTGGTCGAAGTTTTAAGTATTGAATACCGTTGATGAAGTGCATTTTGCGCTTTTTCTCATCCTGTACCGGAGACCCAAAAATAATTTTAGTTTTTTTAAACATGGTTGGTGGTCAAAATTTTAAGCATTGAACATTGTTGATGAAACGTATTTAATGTAAAATCCAAATAATGTTAACACCCAAGAATTGTCATAATATCCAAACAAGAGTTAATTAACAGGTCATTTTAATTATCCATCCCACCAGTAATTGTCTTTGTTGATTTCAAGATTATTAATAAATTGTATGTATTCATCTCCTCATATCTGCACTTCAAAGTAAATATATCGTAGATGAAAATAGTGTAATGTCCACATGAGAATATTATTTGATATATAATTTGAAGTATTCAACCAAAAATAATTTTTTATTAATAGGGGCAATATCAAATGTTTTCAGCATCAAATAGATAAATATAACAACAATTTCTATTTTGCAGCCTGTATGATTGATACATAAGCAATTTAAACAAAGAAAAATATAAATATATTCATGCAAGAACATTATAATGCTAACGGTTTAGACTAGGTAGCAAAATTAAATTTATTTTGTAACAAATATAGGATTGAAATTGCTAAGAACCAAATAAAATACTTGCACAAATTTTTATTCAGCACCTAATAAAATTTACTCAAAAATGCAAACTACTTACTACAAAATAGATCAAACATGCAAGATAGATTATTTAATCAATTAGTGAAAAAGACTAAATCTAAATGAGTCTAAATTTTTTTAAAAAAATTATATAAACACATCTACATGAGCCAAAACATGAGTATAGAAATAAAAGAAAGCTACTCAATATGTTTTATCAATAAAATTAAAAATTAAAAATAAAAGAAAATTTATAATAATGTCCGGTAAGAATATTATTTCATGGATAGTTTTAATTATTTATATTCGAAATATTTTCATTTTTTAACATGGTGGGCCCTAAATTATTAATTACTGAATAAATTAGTCTTAAATTCGTTTTGTACAATTTTATATGAACAAAAAAATATTATATTATTAATAATATCATTTGTACGAAAACTTTATCAATAAAATTAAAAAATAAAGTTTCTGCTTAAACTTTTCATTAAATTTTCAAAAAATATTTATTTATATAATTTTCAACTAGTGTATTAAGTGTAATTTTCAAAAACTCTCATTTCATTTTGTCTCAAAGAGCAAATAACACATTTATTTTAAAATTCTAAAATTGCCTAAATTGTCATGTTGTTGTGCCATTTTACATTTTATCGTGTCATCATACCGTCGTGTCTTGTTACTTAGTTATGAATTTGTACATCATTAATGGAAAATCTCAAAATTTCTCCTTTGTAGGGCTTCCACGTCACAAGCCATTCCACTGCCATTTGGGTAATGCTTCCACGTCAAAAGACATTCTACTACGATTCTTCTTTTCCATATCTAGGCATGATAAAGCTGCTGTTTATACATGTACAAACAACTAACACAAGGATGACCGCCCCACCATGAATTGGAATTACTTACCAGGATAGAACGTCTTTTTAGATTGAAATGAAACGAAAAATTAACCGGACTAAAAACAAATTATTTCATAATCAGGCTATAGGGCAGCATAGATTTTTAGAAGTTAATGAATAATAATGGAATAGAATGTCCACTTATTCCGATCAATACAAATGTGGTACTGTAGATTTCTTGTGTTGTTAACAAGATGGAGAGCATTCCATGCCCAACTAAATGCATCTGCTACATTGCGAATTCAATTATAAAGGATGTCAATGTATCTGCTACGTTGCGAATTTGAGCATACCAAGGACACAGCTTTTTTTGGTTGATGAATGAATGCAACAAAGAAAAACAAGGCTTTACCTCACTTGTATCACATTCAACGGTTGCTTCACATTCAGCTTAACCATCATCTCCACCTGACATTTTTTTAAGAATATGAATGAATCCCATTAAGAACTTGAAAACGATGTGCATAGAGTTCCACATTAATTTGCAAGGCAAATAAACGGCGTGCAACAATTAACATAGCACTCCCCAAAAATTTAAAATTTAAAATTTAAAATCTCTGGCACCAAAACGTGTACAACAAATGACATTAGTCGGTAACAGATATCTTTGCTTTCAGTTGCCCGTTCTAATGCTTCATGCTTGTTTTCATTACTGCATTATAACTCTCCTGTAGAAAGTGTACAAAGAACTTCTCAATATCATGTGGATTAATGTTCATAAAAATCAAATGATTAAAATGAAATGTTAGCAACAACAAAACCGCATCGGAAACGATAGATTAAAAACGATAGCAAAGATACAACAATATTTGAACAACAAAATAAAACTATTCCATCTTAATGATGATAGATTCTAATTGTATGAATCCTTACGACACTCATCCATCCTTACGACACTCCACCTTTTATGGATCCATCAACTGTTCTCCTTTCGAATCAAGGACTCTAGCTTTCCTCTTGACGACTAATACAAAGCTTAGTTGGACAATCCATGGTAGACATGGAAGAGAAGGCGCCATTCAAATGCGATACGGATGTCGTCCCCCCTGAGTGGCACACAGCTATAAAATAGATAAAATAGACCAAAATTGGGCTATAGACACAACAAATGTCAAATTAAGCAGAGAAAAGAAAGGTGACAAGTTGTAAACAAAACCATCAAATTTTCTGATAAAAAACTATAAAATGAGCAGAGCACTTCTTCTAACATCTAGGGGCATGTTAATAGCCAAAAATGTCCTATAAAGTTTGCATGAGAACATACCATCTAACGGCTAATGTTAGCCTTGTATCATTGAGCAACTCCATTAGGCTTTCTTAAAACCCATCATTTGAATGGTCACATCATTTGTTGAGAGTTCCTAATGATGTGGCTACCATCTTTATTTGGAAAAATCTGCCATATGGACAAAGACTAGAACTATTAAGTGAGAGATTTTGAATAACCAGACCCAGCCTGCTTGAATGACAAACCTACTCGAAAGTCGAAGACAAAGTTACATTGTAATTGCAGATTCACATGTTTCTTGCCATCCAATGCCCATTTTGAGGAATAATATGATTTAATATCAAGTAAGCATTAAAACAGGTTAGGTATACTTAATGAAAGTTGTGTGAAGTGTTAAATTGAACAAATTCAATGATTTGCAAAATTCACCTTTCATAGCCATGAAAGTGCACTTTCAAGTTAAAATTTTTGTTGATTTGATTCCTGAACCTGAATACCTAAATGAAGTCCAAATAAAGTAGAAATTGGCACAAAGTAAGGTGCATTATATGCTTTAAGATGGAGAAGATAGTTTGTCAAAATAGAAATAGTATACCATTTAAAAATGCATCTAAACAGGGCTGCTTGGTAAAAGACATAGCAGAAAATTCAGCTGGGCATTTGAACAATTTAATGAACTCAAAGAATTATGAAACTTAGCGTAATTAAAGTACCATATATAGTTAAGAGCTGCTTCAGGTTTCAAAGCAACGTAAGTTGAAAAAAGATTTTCAAACAAGCATGTCAAGATAGATCTCAAATCTATATCAAATCTACTGAACTTTGAACTTTTGAACCATTTTTATATATTGTTTTCAGAGTTTATGAATTAGAATATAATCAATTATGTATATAGGATGATTTCCTAAAGTTTTAAGTAATTTAGAACTTGTTTATGAAAATTCGATGTTCAAGTAACTAAAAATTACATTTATAGAAGGTAAATGGAATTTTTGATAAAATAACTATGGAATGATACAAAAATGAGGAGAGCATATGTAATTATGCATATATAGATTTTTAAGATGACTTTTTAGAAGTTCTAATTGATGCATTGCAATTCGAATAGAAACTCAAAAAGTTAGGAGTTATAGGACTGAAGGGACTATAAGTTATTCTAACTCCAACTTGCAATATGAAAATAGTAAAGTACATGGCATGAAAATAGCAACTTCAGTACCTATCATCAATATCGAAAAGCCGGTCAACCCTTGTTGTGCACATTATCTTCGTCATCTCTTACAACCGCTTATTGCAACCAACACCATCAATAAATAGAACATCTTTCTTGTCACGATGGGCCATTGCTCGTCCTGTGAGTAATTTCAAATAGTATTGCAAACATTCTCCTACACCATAAGCATGAACAAGATTCAAAAAGAAAAAGAAATAAAAATCCTATAACGGCAATTAGCTCATAACAGATAAAGGTACGAGTATTTTGTATTAAAAATTCTTTGATGCAACTTTTCATCTAGAGGTCCTCCAAGAGAAAACAAATAACCCATTCTTATAAAATTAAAAAGACAAGCACATGATTTAAATGTTTGTCTAGAGCATTTATAAGTATAAAATTAAAGATTCAACAACATGCTTTCAAATAAATTTTGCAACCATCTTTCATCCCCAATTAAGAAATTATCATAGTTAAGTAAAAAGTTTCACGAATTGTTAGCGTGATGCCTACAAAAATATCAAACATAGTCGATCTGTTCAGAGTTCTTTTCATTTGAACTTGTCGGTTACACTCCATAGGCATCTTGATAGTCCAATTATTCAAGGCAGCTACAATAGCTAATTAGATGAAAGTCATATTTGTGGTCAAGAACATCAAACAAGAATCGAATATTTCTAGAAAAAATTTAAAAATATAAACAGAATAATCACTGGTTAAAATCTAATGATACTCTCCCCCGCTTAGCTGTGTCAAATAAACTAAAAAATTTTCATCAGAAATGTGTGTATGGTTTAGTTCAATCATCTTCGACCTGTACTTATTTCAATCTTTGTCATCCAGAATTTTACCAAACAAGAAGGTTGTTAAGCAGTAGGGAAAAAAAGTTTTCTTAATTTCCAAACTATGAGAACTGCCTTTAATGTTGTTTAGAAGAACCATTTGACATTTCTCCATTAGTCGAAACTAAGTACGACTACCAATTACATTTTGAAATTTGAGGTGGTTTTGAAATTCCTAGAGGCATTTACAAAGTTGCATCTTCTTGTACTAGGCCCCTAGTTGTTGAGGGTATGGCTCTGTCAAGGTGAGTCTCTAATGGAAAAAGGAATATAAATAAACAACTTAATTTCATCTGATTATTTCTAGCAGATGAAAGAATATTGGATATCAAGAAGAAACACTAACAAAAGAAAATGCTGGACCATTCGAGGAACATGTGGAGGATTGGTTATCACATGAAGCACCTATTAACTAGAACTGGCATGTCAAGAAGGAAATATATATGCCCCACCATTTCATGACGTCACAATTTCCTAATTCTTTGAAGCCAAAGTGCGGCCAACCAACAACTTCAACAGAAGCTTAATTTCATGTTCATAAAGCATCATCTAATATGCAAATCTAGATAGCAAACATCACAGTTCCTCAACATCATTGAATGGACAAGCATTCCATTAAAACTAAATCCCTTAAAAACCAATAGCGTATCAAATTGCATTTTCATGTAAACTCTTATTTCTGAATCCATCCAATAAAAAGATTCCAATGCAAGTAAATTGCTATTCATTCTATAGATGAAAACCAGGCAGTACCATCCCTTTAAAACTGGTTCAATCAGACCCGTACCCTAGCTATTCTAGTTACATAAAACCATGCTTGGGATTATTTTTCTATAGGAAAGATATTGCAATATGAAAAATCAGTTGGGCTCGTTGTATCACATACAAGTGAGTTTAAAGGGGGAAATATGCAATCTTTATCAATCGCAACTGTTTAAAAGGGGAACGAAAGAAATCAAAAAAATGTAACTTTTTTCAGCTCACCTTCATCGACAGTGAGATCTAGCACCTCTTCATGGGCTCTCCTCTTCTCCGGTGATAGTACGATAGGGACCGGTGTTTATACCTCTTGGCTTCTCCTTTTTCCGGCTTTTCCTCCTTTGCTCCTCTCAGTCACTCCCATTTAAACAAGCAGCTTCTAGAGGAAGCTAAGGGGCTCCCATGAATTCATACACGCGAGTATACATGCGACTGTGCTTTTTATTTTTCCAATTTTGCCCCAACGAATCTGAACCCCTCATTGTAAATAGATAGCAGATGTAGCATTTGCACTTTACCGGACCCAACAAACCCTCATGAATAGGTTCCTCATGAAGGAGGGAACAACTCCGTATCCTTCGTATTACAAGAGAGACCCACCCGAAAAATAGAACCTACACTTAGGTGTATTTACGTAAAATGCCACTGATTTTCAAAAATAAAAAATAAATATCTAAAATACTTCAAAAATGGTAAAAATTTATAGATATATTAAATACATATAAATTAACAATATTGTAAAAACATTTCAAAAAAATGGGTGTATGCGCCCGGGAGCATTGAGCGTTGTATGCTCCCGGGAGCATACGACCAGTGTCCCTAAGAGAGTGGATGAAAAAAAAATGTTTTTATTTTTGATAAAATTGCAAATGGGGGCAATATGGTACTTTCTTCATGTGAGTATGATTGAAGGTAAACCGTGAGTATAGGTAGGTGAGACACCGTATAATAACTTGTGGTGCATTTTCTTTTATAAGCAGCCATCTATTTTTAATAAACTCATATTAATCATGAATGATCCGAGACGTCTAATATGTGTAACATAATTATCATAAATGATAATACAAAATTTACAATTGGGTCTATTGTTATTATGAATGATTACTATTATTTCCAAGCTAATCATGGACAATTCATGCTTAACCTTCTTGGTGCTAGACGATATGAAATTCTGGGTGGCTTTGGTAACACTGTAATAAGGAAAAAAAATTCTTACTCTATTCACCCATTTTGATGTGATTTAATATGCTAATTATTTAACATATTTTTCAATTATTTTATATATTTTCAATTTCTATTTTATATGTCATACAATAACTAGGATTGCAACTTTGATAGTGTACTTCTTAGTATCTAAATAAATGACATGCTTTTTGATAGAATAGATTTTCCTTAAAAAAATTACTAATAAGGTAAAGTAGGATATTTTTCAAATTAGGATAAGATGGATTCTATATAATGGTTACTTAGAACCAACCTAATTGAGTATATCATTCATATGTACCATGTATTTTTTCTTCCTTCACTAGGATTTGGTTTTTTTTTTTTTACCTTTCATATTCTATTCTCAATATCTAATATTTTATTTATATAAAAAATAATTTCGTTACTTTAACATTAAATGTTTGTACTAAAAGAATCAATTTAGACTTGGAGTTAAACCACCTAGACTTTCACATATATAAGGTAAGATCAATTAGAAATTGGACAAATATTGTAACATATGGTTCCAAAAAAAATTGTGTATCCAACTTGGCATCTGTAACATCCCACATCGGTTAGGATGAAAGAGGGAGCCTGGGCTATAAGTGGAAGCCTCCGGTAACTCTGTCAAGGCGCCTTTTAGGGTACATTCAAGATACTCAAAAGGACAAAATCATGCGGATTAAGGCCCAAAGCGGACAATACCTACGACAGTTGGGCTGGGGCGTTACAAATGGTATTAGAGCAGACTCCCGAGATCCTACTGGTGTGTCCAGCGGGAACTCATCCAGCGAGGACACTAGAGCCCTAAGGGGTTAGATGTAACATCCCACATCGGTTAGGATGAAGAAGAGAGTCTGGGCTATAAGTGGAGACCGCTGGTAACTCTATCAAGGCACCTTTTGGGGTACATTCAGGGTACTCAAAAAGACAAAACCGTGCAGGTTAAGGCCCAAAGCGGATAATACCTACGACAATTGGGCCGGGGAGTTACAATTAATTAATTTCAATAAAATGGTTCAATTCAAATAATTAATTGATTTAAAATATTTAATTAATGAATGACCACGATTTAATGATCTTAAATACACATCATCAATTTAAATCATAAAGTTCAATTTTTATGATTTATGATATGTAAATATATATGGAGATATAAAAAATACCATCATTAGAAGAAATGATGGAAAGAGTATATTATTTATGAGGAATTAAGTAATTTTGGTTAATTGACAATATCAAATGATTTAACTAAATTAAACTATTTAGATATGCATTTGGCCATAATTTAAATGGCATGAAAAAGCATATTGAAATGTTTTAAAATATCACGTTGAAGTTTTGCATTTACATTGTCCAATACATATTGGATAGATATTATTGTATGGCAAAAAAGAAAATAGTGAGGGACGATGTAAATATATGATGCATGTGCAGTGCACTAAAAAAATCAAAAGGGGCTTTGGCCCCTTTCAATCGTACGAACAGAGAGAAAAAAACGAGGGGAGATGAAAGGAAAGAAGAAAGAAGAGGAATAAGAAGAGAGCAGGAAGGAGGGGGGAAGAAGGGTTGCCAATCATCCCCGCTCATGTCTGTTGGGTCCCGAATTGATGGCAAAACCCAAGAGGGGAGGGGTGAATTGGGTTCTTAAAAATTTATAACTCAAATAGAAACTTTACCCCGGATTAATCTAGTCCCCTTGAATTAAGAAACAAAATGGAAAGCAAAGTAATGTAGAGAGCAGAAATAAAAACAAGTAGACAAGAATTTTTATAGTGGTTCGGGCAACCTCCCTACTCCACTCTTCCAAGCTCACACACCTTGTGACTTGGGTTCCACTATTGTATTCTCTCAATACAATTAGAGCCTCTTGCTCTCTTCTAGATTCTAGCTGTAGGGGGCATCAACAACTAGAGCCTTTTGCTCTCTTCTAGATTCTAGCTCTAGGGGGCATCAACAACTAGCACAAGTAGGTGATGAGTCACACTCCAATCACACACTACTTTGCTATCACTTGATCTTAGCTACCCAAGCTAAATCAAGTTCAATACACACAAATAATCAATGAAAGAAATCTACACTTTACAGGTGTGTAGAAGCAGTTTGGCGCAGAGAAGAACTTGTGGTAGGCTTTGAAGAATCTGAAGTGAAGCTCTTGCAGTTTTGAAGTGTAGTTCTTCCTCTCTTGATTGGCTTGATCACTTTAATGCTCTTGTAGATAGGAGTTATGCTCACTTAATGTTTTCCAACTACTTCCCTCGTCTACAATAACTCCCTTTTATAATTTTGGAGGGAATCCGAACGTTAGAGGGTTGGTGGCGCGCATTTAATGCGCCAACGTTCGAATAAAATCCGACCGTTGCGACCCAAGTCGCAGGTGGAGTCGACTTCGGGTGCGACTTCGCCCAAGTCGCAGATGGAGTCGACTTCGGGTGCGACTTCGCCTCTCTGTCGCAACTTCAAGTTCCTGTCAGGGTCGACTTGGGTTCTCGTCTTGACCCAAGTCGCAGGTGGAGTCGACTTCGGCTTCGACTTCACCTCGTCAGATGGCTTCACGAACTTGGAACTTGGAAATCGTTTTCTTTTGCTTGGTCTTCTCTATGCCTTTAGTTCTTTTGCACTTTTTGTATTACTTTCTGGATCCTTGTGCCTTGCTTGATTTCAGTAACCTTGGATATCTTCATGATTTGAGTTTTATGCTTCTTGCTTGTACTTGGATTTGTCTTCAAATGTTTCAGTTTGAGTATATATGTTGCCTTGATCTTCATCTTCATTCAGTTTTGCTTGAAATCAAATAATCCAGAACTTGTCTTTTGAAATTTTTCGTCTGCCTGAGCGAAGTCGATGTCTGAGTTGACTTCGGCTGCGACTTCACCTCAAGTCGCACATGGAGTCGACTTGGGGTGCGACTTCGGCACGTTGTGTTCTGAACATCGACTTTGGAAGGTTTTGCTCGACTGAAGTCGATGGTGAGGTCGACTTCGTTTGCGACTTGGCTACCCAAGTCGCAGGTGGAGTCGACTTGGCCTGCGACTTCACCTTCCTGTCTTCCGTTTTCAACTCTGGACAGTTCTGCACATTTGAAGTCGATCTTGAAGTCGACTTGGGGAACGACTTGGCCTTCCATACTTGTTTTTCTTCAAATGGTTATTCCTTAAATATTTTCACAAACTTGTTAGTAGCCAAGACTTACTCAAATTGATTTGTTAATCATCAAAACATAGATTGAGCTAGTTTTCCACATATTTCCAACAATCTCCCCCTTTTTGATGATTGACAAAACTGATTTGAGTATATACCTTTTAATTAAAAAAAATATCATTCTTAGCAATAACATGCTTAGCAATCCTTCAATATTTAACAAACATTCAATCTCTTTTCCCCAATCATATCAAATCCTTTTTTTTTTTTAAGCATATTCATATGAATTCAATCCTATTCTTCTCCCCCTTTGGACTCAAATCCTACTCTTCTCCCCCTTTTTGTCAATATATCAAAAAGGTTAGAGGGTAAAGAAACAAGTGGGTTTGCTCCCCCTTAATGGGTGCTCCCCCTCAATTTATGCTTTAAGTGAGTTCAAGCATTCCCATGTCATTTCTAATCTTATAAAATGCTTCTTTTGCTAGGGGCTTAGTGAATATATCTGCAACTTGATCCTCTGTTCTTACATATACCAAACATATGTCATGATTTTCTACATGTTCTCTAATGAAATGATGTCTAAGGTCTATATGTTTGGTCCTAGAATGCAGCACAGGATTTTTGGTTAGGCATATGGCACTTGTATTATCACATTTGATAGGTATATCTTTAAAATCCATGCCATAGTCCTTAAGTTGTTGTTTCATCCAAAGTAATTGAGCACAACAGCTCCCGGCGGCAATGTATTCGGCTTCCGCCGTAGATAGAGCAACACTAGTTTGTTTTCTCGAAAATCATGAAACTAACATGCTTCCAAGAAACTGACATGTTCCACTAGTGCTTTTTCTATCTACTTTGTAACCGGAAAAATCTGCATCCGAGTAGCCGATTAGATCAAAATTAGAACCCTTTGGATACCATAATCCTAAATTGGTAGTGTCTACTAGGTATCTAAAAATTCTTTTTACAGCTACCAAGTGTGATTCTTTTGGGCATGATTGAAATCTAGAGCACATACACACACTAAACAAAATATCTGGTCTAGAAGCAGTTAAATACAATAAGGAACCTATCATGCTTCTATACAATTTTAAATCAACTAATTTGCCCTTCTCATCTTTGTCAAGCTTGATTGTAGAGCTCATGGGCGTGTTTGCTCCTTTGCTATTCTCCATGCCAAACTTCTTGAGCATCTCTTTGATGTATTTGGACTGGTTTATGAAGATTCATTCATTTAGTTGCTTGATTTGCAGTCCAAGGAAGAAATTGAGCTCTCCCATCATGCTCATCTCAAATTCTTTCTGCATAAGTTCAGAAAATTCTTGACAAAGAGATTCATTAGTAGCACCGAAAATGATATCATCAACATAAATTTGAATAATTAATATATGATTTTCTTTATATTTGATAAACAAAGTGGTGTCTACCTTTCCTTTTTGAAAATCATGATCAATCAGAAATTTGCTTAGTCTATCATACCAAGCTCTTGGAGCTTGTTTTAATCCATATAATGCTTTAGTTAGCTTGTAAACATACTTTGATTGATCATTTTCTTCAAATCCAGGTGGTTGCTCACATACACCTCTTCATTTATATATCCATTCAAAAATGCGCTTTTTTACATCCATTTGAAACAATTTAAAGTTCATGTGAGATGCAAAAGCTAGTAATATGCGAATTGCTTCCAATCTAGCAACCGGGGCATAGGATTCTTCAAAATCTATTCCTTCTTCTTGTGAGTACCCCTTTGCCACAAGTCTTGCTTTGTTTCTCACTACTAATCCACTTTCATCTAATTTGTTCCTAAAGACCCACTTGGTGCCAATAACACTACAATCATTTGGTCTAGGAACAAGATGCCAAACTTGATTTCTTTCAAATTGATTTAGCTCTTCTTGCATTGCTATAATCCAATTTTCATCATCAAGAGCTTGATCAATATTAGAAGGTTCAATTTTAGAAACAAAAAGCATATTGTCCACAAACATTTTGCTTTGACCTTCTAGTCTTTACACCTTTATACACATTTCCTATAACTTGTTCAATTGGATGTGCATGTTTGAACTTTAGGTCAGTTGGAGGTTTATAAGAATTTTTACCTTCACTTACCCTTTCCTCCAAGAATTCCTCTTGCTTTTCCATATGCAATTTTTCAAGATTGCTTGCTATGTCATCTGCATCACTTAAATCATCCTTTCTTTTGAAGCAAGGGTTAGTCTCATCAAAAACAACATGTATGGATTCTTCTACAACTTGGTTTCGTTTATTGAAAACTCTATATGCTTTGCTATTTGATGAATAACCAAGGAATATAGCTTCATCACTTTTAGCATCAAGTTTTCCCAAGTTGGTTTTTCCATTGTTCAAAACATAACATGTGCATCCAAAAGTATGAAAATAAGATATGTTTGGTTTCTTTCCTTTCCATAGCTCATATGGGGTCTTTTTCAAGATTGCTCTAATGGTAACTCGATTCAATACATGATAGGCTGTACTTACAGCTTCACCCCAAAATTTCTTAGATAATTTGCTCTCATTTAGCATAGTTCTAGCCATCTCTTGTATAGTTCTATTTTTCCTCTCCACTACTCCATTTTGTTGTGGAGTTCTTGGTGCAGAAAATGTGTGATGAATTCCTTTTTCATTACATAGTTCTATGAACCGTTTGTTCTCAAATTCACCACCATGGTCACTCCTTATAGATATAATGGTACTTTGTTTTTCATTTTCCACCAAGTTTACAAAAGTTTCAAACATAGAGAAGGCTTCGTCTTTACTAGCTAAGAGAATTATCCATGTAAATCTTGAAAAATCATCAACTATGACAAACACATATTTCTTTCCACCAATGGTTAAAATGTCGGATGGCCCATATAGATCCATGTGTAGCAATTCAAGTGGCCTTGTGGTGGAAATCTCCTTTTTGGTAGAAAAAGACATCTTTGGTTGTTTAGATAATTGACATGCCTTACATATTTTGTCTTTGTCATATTTCAATTTAGGCAAGCCTTTCACCAAATTCTTTTTCCATAGGCTTTTTATGTTTCTCATGTTTATGTGTCCAAGCCTTTTATGCCAAACCCATGGATCATTATCAATGGCCATTAGACATTGACCATCTGGTTCATCAAGTGAAACCGCATATACATTTCCATGCCTTTTTCCGCTAAACATGATATGTTCTCCATCAAATACATTACATATAGATGATTCAAACACAACTTTATATCCTTTATCACATAATTGGCTAATGCTCATTAAGTTATGCTTGAGTCCTTCAACAAACAAAACATCCTCCATGCATGCATTTGAACTACTATAAATATTTCCTTTACCTTTGATTTTACCTTTCTCATTATTTCCAAAGGCAACAGTTCCGTCGTTGCAAGGCTTAAGTTTGTGAAACAAATTTCTTTCTCCAGTCATGTGCCTTGAACAACCGCTATCCATGAACCATATATTGTTTGCCTTTGCCTTTAAACAAATCTCATCATTACTTGTACATTTGGTTGAGGTGGATTGATCTTCCAAAACTTCCGTTGTGTTCAAGCATAGCAGATTTTCTTCTTGATCGATCCTTGCCATGCAGCAAATTCTTGCACAATTTTCTGCATTGTTGTCGTCGGTTGAAGAGCAACTTGTTGATGAAGTTTCTTCATACATGCCTCTTCCTCTTGGACTTTGGTATTTTCTTCTTTCATGATTCTCCTTTGGCCTTTCTTCCGGTGTAGGACATTGAGCTTGCATATGTCCTACGCCCCAGCCATCGTAGCATTTTGTGACCTCCTTCTTCTTTTCTTTTTGTGGTCTTTCTTTGAAGTCTTTAAGATTCTTTTCTTTTCTCACAAATTTTGGAAACTTGCGAGTAAGAAGTGCGATATCTTCATCACCATTATTAGACGAGGAGGTAGATTCATCTGAGTTGCGTGCCGCTTTTAATGCAATGATTTTCTTGCCTTTATGATTCTCTTCGTTTCTTCTCTTAATTAGCTCATGTGACATTAGTGAGCTAATTAGATCTTCTAGCTTTAGGGTGTTGAGGTCTTTGGCTTCTTCAATAGCTGTAATCTTTGGAGTCCATGAATCCGGTAGAACTCTCAATATCTTCATGACCTGCTCGGATTCAAAAATAGTTTTCCAAGACCTTTTAGAGCATTAGTAATCTTAGAAAATCTAGCAAACATTTCATAAATATTTTCTGTGTCTAGCATTCTAAAACTTTCCAACTCTCCTATCAAGATATTTCTCCTAGTCCCTTGGACTTGAGAGGTTCCCTTCATAAATGGATGTTAGAGTATCCCATATCTCCTTGGCGGTTAGGCAAGATGATACTCTATCATATTCCGAAGCCGTAAGAGCACAAAATAAAGAGTTCATAGCCTTAGCATTGCTCTTGACGGTTCTTACTTCCTCTTCGGTCCATTTGGAAGCTCTTTCATCAATTGGCAAAGTTACACCGTCTTGGATAGCAATCCAAGAATCCATATCGGTAGCCATGATGAGTTGCTTCATACGAAGCTTCCAATAACCAAAATTGTTCCCATCAAACAATGGTGGCCTTGTAAAAGATTGGCCCTCGGCAAAAGCGGGAACGGAAGTAGATTGGTATGCCATGATAATAGATCTCTTTGATAAAAACTCAAAGACCTGCTCTGATACCACTTGTTGGGTCCCGAATTGATGGCAAAACCCAAGAGGGGAGGGGTGAATTGGGTTCTTAAAAATTTATAACTCAAATAGAAACTTTACCCCGGATTAATCTAGTCCCCTTGAATGAAGAAACAGAATGGGAAAGCAAAGTAATGTAGAGAGCAGAAATAAAAACAAGTAGACAAGAATTTTTATAGTGGTTCGGGCAACCTCCCTACTCCACTCTTCCAAGCTCACACACCTTGTGACTTGGGTTCCACTATTGTATTCTCTCAATACAATTAGAGCCTCTTGCTCTCTTCTAGATTCTAGCTGTAGGGGGCATCAACAACTAGAGCCTCTTGCTCTATTCTAGATTCTAGCTCTAGGGGGGCATCAACAACTAGCACAAGTAGGTGATGAGTCACACTCCAATCACACACTACTTTGCTATCACTTGATCTTAGCTACCCAAGCTAAATCAAGTTCAATACACACAAATAATCAATGAAAGAAATCTACACTTTACAGGTGTGTAGAAGCAGTTTGGCGCAGAGAAGAACTTGTGGTAGGCTTTGAAGAATCTGAAGTGAAGCTCTTGCAGTTTTGAAGTGTAGTTCTTCCTCTCTTGATTGGCTTGATCACTTTAATGCTCTTGTAGATAGTAGTTATGCTCACTTAATGTTTTCCAACTACTTCCCCTCGTCTACAATAACTCCCTTTTATAATTTTGGAGGGAATCCGAACGTTAGAGGGTTGGTGGCGCGCATTTAATGCGCCAACGTTTGAATAAAATCCGACCGTTGCGACCCAAGTCGCAGGTGGAGTCGACTTCGGGTGCGACTTCGCCCAAGTCGCAGATGGAGTCGACTTCGGGTGCGACTTCGCCTCTCTGTCGCAACTTCAAGTTCCATGTCAGGGTCGACTTGGGTTCTCGTCTTGACCCAAGTCGCAGGTGGAGTCGACTTCGGCTTCCGACTTCACCTCGTCAGATGGCTTCACGAACTTGGAACTTGGAAATCGTTTTCTTTTGCTTGGTCTTCTCTATGCCTTTAGTTCTTTTGCACTTTTTGTATTACTTTCTGGATCCTTGTGCCTTGCTTGATTTCAGTAACCTTGGATATCTTCATGATTTGAGTTTTATGCTTCTTGCTTGTACTTGGATTTGTCTTCAAATGTTTCAGTTTGAGTATATATGTTGCCTTGATCTTCATCTTCATTCAGTTTTGCTTGAAATCAAATAATCCAGAACTTGTCTTTTGAAATTTTTCGTCTGCCTGAGCGAAGTCGATGTCTGAGTCGACTTCGGCTGCGACTTCACCTCAAGTCGCACATGGAGTCGACTTGGGGTGCGACTTCGGCACGTTGTGTTCTGAACATCGACTTTGGAAGGTTTTGCTCGACTGAAGTCATGGTGAGGTCGACTTCGTTTGCGACTTGGCTACCCAAGTCGCAGGTGGAGTCGACTTGGCCTGCGACTTCACCTTCCTGTCTTCCGTTTTCAACTCTGGACAGTTCTGCACATTTGAAGTCGATCTTGAAGTCGACTTGGGGAACGACTTGGCCTTCCATACTTGTTTTTCTTCAAATGGTTATTCCTTAAATATTTTCACAAACTTGTTAGTAGCCAAGACTTACTCAAATTGATTTGTTAATCATCAAAACATAGATTGAGCTAGTTTTCCAAATATTTCCAACAATGTCGTCGTCGTCGCTAGCTACCGCCGTTGTCACCAGTAGCTGCTGTCGTCCATCCCATCGCTGGTGACTCTTGGTAAGAGAGAAAGAGATGAATTTTTTGAAATAATGTATACAAGCATGCAAAAATCATGAGAATTTTGTCAAATATGGGCAGATTTATAAGAACAGAGAGAAAAATTATAGAAAATGGGATTAGAAATTCGGATTCGTGGCTATGGGGAGTTAGGGTTTTGATTTTCTATCCCAAATCATAATAGAAATCATGGAGTTTTTAATAAATTTTTTGCAAAATATGATGATAAAAGTTCAAAGTTTGTAAATAGAAGTCCAAAATTGACCTAGTGAATGAATCCAAATTTTCAAAAGTTGAAAAGTTTTAATTTTTCTACCCCCGAATTGTTATATGGTGTATTTAAATGATGTTAGGATGTATTAGTTGAAAAATTACATATATAATCTTAAGTAAGAAAGAAAATTATAAATTTCTATCTTGTCAAAAATGCATGGAAGGTCTAAAAATGTGGCTAAGGAATAAGGCTCTTGCACCAACTTGTGTTAAATAAATTATAAATAATTGTAGAATAAATTTCATGTTAAATCTCTGCCTAAAATAGAGAAATTCCAATGAAAGTCACATTGTAAGTTTGTAAAATGAATTTCAATATGAGGTTTTCATGTAAAACGTGTAAAAAAGGTTGAAGCATGATTTGTAAATCGTTAGATAATGGAAATTAAATTTATTTTGATGGCCATGAACAAGGTAATTGGGTAAATTGCCTATATGCATGTGGTTTGACATACAAATGCTAGATTAATTATTTCAAGATATGTAAAAATAATATGGAATGGAAATCTTAAGTTTTAGTGAAACAAAACTAAGTTATAGGAAGGTTGATGATGGATTTTCTTGAATAGGGAGGAAAACAATTGTAATTAATGATTTCTAATGATTTAGTATGAATGCTAAAATATGTGTAGGAGGATAAAATGTTAATTTCATGAAAAGGATGAATGGAAGTTGGAAGAATCCAACTGTGCTTCCAAGTACGAGGATTGAATGTGTTTTTATGAATTTTTCAACACTTAATTATTAAAATTACTATTATAAAATGATTAATTTAGTTTAAAATGTTAAACACACATGGGCATATCAATTATGGGTGTTAAGAATTAATTAGAAAGTATAGAATAGATGAATCAATGGGCCATGAAAACATGTTTACTCGATTAACTCATGGATTCTAAGTGGAAAGAAAATAGATTTGAAATAAAATAATTAGTTTTATGAATCTAACTTGAATAAATGGTAGTTGTGAAGTTTAAAAAGAAATATTACATAATCTCTTGTGGTACTCAGTTATTTTAAAATGTAAACTATAAATACAAGTGTTAGTATAACTATTTATGAAGAGAGTGAATCTATTTAATATTAAATAGATAAAAAAAGAAGGAAAATTAGTTAGGGCAGTTGTGGATAGTGGTTGTGTGACTTATGAATTATGAAAATTTCAACCCAAATGATAAATGAGGCTAATTATATGAGTGATAAAATGGAACACATCTTAAATGAATTTTAGTTGTCCGAGATGGGTTTACAAGTTAAACAGATAAATAAGAAGTATTTTTCACTTCTCCATTAAGATGAGTTAAGATTTAAAATAGATAAACTTATTTTGACAGATATTTTATAAAGTATGTTTTGTATGAGTAAAATGATCTATATAAGACTCATTAAGTGTGATTCTAGAATTATGATAAAAATGCCTAATTGAAATTTACTGATTTGAATCAATATAATAGACTTATAAATGATAAGTCTTAGCTAAAAGTAGTGTTTAATGTATACATTCACTTTCTATGACATGTTTAGTATTAGAGGTGCCAAGTGATTTAGTTGGTGGTTTAGCATTTATTTAAAGTAAATATTGAAAATTTTATAGGAAACAAAGGAATAAAAGCAAGGGGAGTGTAGATAGCCCTTGTATGAAGTTGAATGGTTAATCAAAAACCTATTTTAGAATATTTTAAATGAGCGATCTAAGTTGAAATGAATTGAATGTATGAAATGATTAGTCTTAAGGTGTGGAAATGTATTAGTAAATTTGTTTAGATTATGAATAATCCTGACAGGAGTTAAACATGATTTGTATGTGATAAATAAAGTTCAAATGAAACATAAGTGTTGATATGATTGATAAGGATGACTTGAATAAAAAGGACTTCTCTAGACACATACATGTTTTAATGAAATTAATTAATAACAATAAGTAAGATAATAGAAAGTGGAAAGAAATAATGTGGAATAGAAAGTTTGAGGGTGAATATTTCTATTGTATGAATATTAGCTATTCTAATAATATTAAGAAGCTATTCTAAAAAAGGTTAAGGATGAATCGTACAATAATGAGTTAAGATGTAATGAGATTTTATATAACTAACGTATGATTTTGCAAACTTTATTGCAAAGGTTATCATAATTATGAAAGGCCTTGAAAAAAAGTTGATTATGATTGATAGGTGAATTATATTGTCAATTCTAAGTTTCAAGTACAGGTACGATAATTAAATGTAATATACATAAAATGTATAAGCCACATTAAGAGATTTCATTTACAGAATGACTAAAATACTAATATAGCCTATAGTATATGAATTTTCAGAATTGTGTATTTTTTTTTTAAAAAAAAAACTTTTGCACACATTAGGGTTATGAAACGATCTAAAACCTAATTTTATAGTGAATCTGAAATGAAGTTCGTATTTGGAAGACTATGAGTGAGAAATGATGTTTGTACAAGTGTAGGATGAATTATATTTAAATGAAATTTTCAAGAAAAGAAATGCTTGAATTTCTTATTAAAGGTCAACAAAAAGGGGGCAAATAGGAAAATAAGTATACATGTAGATTAGCATACATGATGATGAGAATAATATTCTTAAATATTATTTTTTATTTGTTATGCTAGAGAGGGGTAAAGAAATGATGATGAAAAGCTAAAGGAAAAAGGTAAGGAAGCCTTTCAAGGTTTTGTTTCAAAAGAATTTTATGGTATGTTTTTATTTTATTACGAAATAAAATGTAAAATGAGTTGTTTTATTTAAATTGACATGAGTAGTAAATGTGTTTAGGGATGACCATTACCCTATGCATATATTTTAAAGAAAAATGTGTGTTTTAAAATATTTTTATAACTTGATTTTTGTGTTCAAACATTGTCATCATGTTGAGTTGTCAAAACTCAATTCATGTCATGAAATGCATACGATGCATGTGTAAATGGAAGTCATGCATTCAAAAAAAATGAACTAAGAAGGCTTGTCAAGGTTGTAAGAGGACAAGTTGTTTGCCCTTGATGTAGCCAAGTCGAGACACCCGATGTCGTTCAATAGAAAGGTTTCTATGGGTAGATAATCACTTGGTATCTGTCACCACCGAATGAAAATAATGTCGTCGAATGATATATGTACACTCAACTGGTTATCACACAGGGATAATGGGAACTGAAGTAGATGTGAATGAATCTGGTAGAAAATGTTAGATTATGTAATATTTATTTGGTTTTCTCTCCGCCTAAACATCCTAAATATAGATGGTATGTTGTCGAATTTTAATTAAGAAAATAAAATAAATAAAATTAAAGAAAGATGGAAGACTTATTTTTATAGTCTACTAAATAATACCCCAACCAGAATATTTAGCATCAGATGTTAGTCTAAATAAAGAAGAAAATAAGAATATCAATTATTTCCCAAAAATTCAAATATTTTAAATAAGGAAGCTCTAAAAACATGAAATCAAGAAAAGCCTTAAACGTAAATAATAAACCAATTAAGGTAAGGAAATGCACGGGAGATATAGGTGTAACATAGTTAACAAATTTCTTTAATAAGATTATAAAAATAAAGTTAATACCAAGTGAACGGAGAAAAACACCTAGTCCCAATCTGTAAAAATAAGGAAGATATTCAAAATTATGCAAATTATCATAAAATAAATTAATGAGTCATACTGTGAAGTTATGGGAAAGAGTAATTGGACATAGACTAAGACAGAAAACTAATATATAGGAAAATCAGTTTGGTTTTATGACAGGAAAATCAACCACTGAAGACATTTTCTTACAGAGACAACTACTTGAGAAGTATAAGGAAAAGAAAAAGAACTTATACATGATTTTTACTGATTTGGAAAAAGCATATGAACGAATACCAAAAAAATTAATATAACAAGTGATGAAAAAGAAAGAAATTAATAACAAATATATCGATGTTATTAAAGATATATATGATAGGGTCATTACAAATGTGAGGACCACAAATGGAGATACTAATATTTTTTAGTTAAAATAGATTTACATCAAAGCTCAGCCCTAAGTCCTTACCTTTTTTACTTTAGTAATAGATAAAATTACTAGACATTTACAAGAAGAAGTACCTTGGTGCATGTTATTTGCAGATAACATTATTCTAATAGATAAAATTAGAGAATGACTAAATTTGAAATTGAATAGGTGGGTAGATGTGTTAGAATCTAATCACTTTAAAATTAGTTACACAAAAACTGAAGATATGAAATGTAATTTTAACAATAATGAGAACCTAGATAAGGAACCAATTAAAATTTTAGATCAAGTAGTAACAAAAATTAATCATTTTCGGTACTTAAAATCAATAGTTCAAGAAAATAGAAAAATTGAGAAAGCTATAACACACAAAATTCAAGCAGAATGGAAGAAATGGTGGAGTGCATCGAGAATTTTGTGTGATCATCGAGTCCCAATTAAATTAAAAAAAAAATTATAAGATTACGACTAAACCAGCTATGTTTTACAGGGCAAAATGCTGGACAGTTAAAGAACAACATACACATAAAATGAATGTAGCGGAAATGAGAATGTTAAGATGGATGAGCAGTAAAAAAGAAAAGATAAAATTAAGAATGAAATAATTTGAAAAATCTAAAACCAAGACCAATAAGTGATAAAATGAGAAAAAATAAATTAAGATTGTTTGGTCATGTTAAATGGAAGCTTAAAATGACATCGGTTAGAAGGACAAAGTCTATCGAAGGAGAACATGGTAGGAGAATGAGAGGAAGACCCAAAAAATATAAATAAAAGTAATTAAATAAGATGTAAAAATATTATACATTACAAAAATTTTAAGCTCAAATCGCCAAAAATGGCACACATAATTCATGTAGCTGATCCCGCTTAAATAGAAAATGACTTATGATGATAATGATGAAACAGAACCAATGTAGGTTCTAAGAGCGTGTTTGGATTGTGTAGAAATATTTTTTACTGAAGTCAACTCAATAGTTTGCTGATTAAGGCATTGAATGCAACCGCATACAATTAATGGATGAGGGGACAAGAGAGGCTGTGGAGGAACTCGTTAATCAGAACTTAATGAGAATTCTTCCAAAATTATATTTGTTAATTGATTTTTAAAAATCACACCGTTCATTAAATTTAAATTGTTATTTTGACCATTAATAATAAAATTCATATAAATCAAAAGTTAAAATGATATTGAACAAGTAAAAATTATAAAGAATACATATTTATCCTGTAAAAATGAAATTACATAATTTTAATAATATTTTAAAACTTCTTTACACTTATCTAGTTAAATTAAATATATAATGTTTAAATTATATAAATTATATTATATGAGTTATTTATATCAAAAATTTTACCAACCATTGAAATTATACCATTTCATTTTATTAATTAATATAATCTGATTTTTATTATTTTCATTGTTAATGGTTAAATTGATATTTTAAACCTAATGTATGGTTTCATTTCTAAAAATAACCAAAATTCATATTTTTTAAATGAGTTCCCACCATGAGTTCCAAGTTCCTACTGAAACTATTCACATGGACTACCAAAGCCACTCGTTGTGGTAAGCTACGGTGGTTTACATGTTTGTTATATATGGATCAACTTGGTTTGAAAGGGTGAAACAACAACTTTTAGATTTTAGTACCCATGTTGATAAGTTTTACACTCCATTTAGACTTTTCGCATTTACCAAACAAGCCCTAAAAAAAATAAAGAAAAACACCCATGGGTTAGGGTGTTTCACTTATATACCTACAAAGAAAGATGGAAAAGGGAAAAAGCATGAGAAGGAATATAGTCATATCAAGGTTGCAAGGATTACATATAATCTACTTTGGCAAAAATTCTTTGTAATGAGAAGACATATAAAGCATTATCATCACAATGAAACTTCCATCAACCACAAAAGTTGTGACTGTAAGAGCTAACGATGTCAAGTATGCGCTATCTATGCGCAAATAAAAAAAAGCTTTCTTGTTATTTTTACCCTAAGGCAACTTGTCTAGTTGGATGAAATGAAAAAAGATGGACTGAGTTTAACTTCACAGCGAGTAGTCGTCACCTTGTTGTAATTTGTAATTGCAAATGCTAGTGGATTTTATAAAAATATGCTTTCCAACATATGGTCAATTTTTTCAAACCCTGATGATATGAATATGGACCAGTTCTATATATAGGAAAAAGATTACCTCCGAAACATTCAGTATGGAAAGGAAGCCACCAAAGAGAGGGATTGTGTCAGATATGTAATCATCAAATTTTGCATTCGGCTTCAGGAAGAATCCACTCATTAAAGCAATAGTCCAAATATTAGTAACACATAAGGTTGTTGCACTGACATATCCCCAAGGAGGTGAGAAATGTCAGAACAAGGTGTCATCATCATCTTATTCATATAAGTCTTGGCATCCGCATATCCAGTTGAAAAAAAAAGCACTGTTATTTTATCCATGTATACATTGGATCTTGGACGTGCATGATCAAATTGAAATGAAGTAACACAGATTTATCTTCAATGGTCACTCCTCTTCTAAAAGAGATTGAAATAGTTACAGAATATAAGAGAACTTCACTTGAATAAAATCGTGGAAACATGTAAATCAGCAACACAGGGAAACGCAAACCATTAAGAATACAAAAATGACAAATCCAATTATCAAATCAAACCACATCCACATAAGAAAAAGATAAATTGTTAAATCTAAACTAGTCATTATAAAGAATAAGTTCATAAGTCATGTTGCTATCAACCTCTTCACCACCGGCCACTCACTAACATTTGGCAATGCATTGGCAGAAAACCCTAGGGAGAAAGATGAAGAGATAGGGGTGGCAACGAGGAAGGGGAGAGAGATGGGAGGAGGGGTGGAACTGAGCTAGGCCAAAAAAGGGGGAAAACCTATGTGTGCGAGAATAGCTAATTCACTACCCCATACGAATTATTCAGAGTACCAAAATAATCCCCTTGAATCTAGACCGTCAAATGGAATTGAACGGTGGATGGTGAGCTTCTTATGAGAGAATTGTGAGAACACCTTCCCATGAATTGGGCCTCCTTTCAATAGAAGCGCATGAAAGAGCCTCAATTTCAAAGAAGAAATGAAAGGCAATTGTAATGATGACATCAGAGAAGATCTCCTTGCCCGTCGATCATGCTAACCAGAAATGCAAACCAAGGTGAAAAGTAAGGGTACAACTTGGTCCAAGTAAGTCCCTCTTATCTTATTTTAGAAAATCTCTACCTTACTTTGTCTTAGGCTAAGTCGATTGAGATCTCACCCTACCCTATTTTTTCAAAGAAAAATCGATTCTGGTTCCAGATCCAAATCGGTTCTAAAAAATGTCATGCAATTTATTTCATTGTGATAATTTGTCATGTGCAATTAATTGTCCAAAAATGCAAAATGAATAACCTATTCAATCAAATTAAGTGTCCAAACATGAATTACTAGAAAATGAATGATCTATTATGTGCAATTAATTATCTAGACATGAATTACTGCAAAATAAATAACCTATTAAATAAAATCAATTATCCAGACATGAATCACTAAATGAATAATCTGTTTTATGTAATTAACTATTCAAACATGAATTACTACAAATTAAATTTTTTTTTAAAACAAGATAAAAAAAATCAAAAAAATATTGTAAATGAGTTTTTTAAGATAGGTAGGGGTGCAACTTAGTCCAAGTAGGACCATGTAAGGGAGTAACCTACCCTTACACTATTTTAAAAAACCTCTGCCCTACCCTATTTTAGGCTAAGTAAGTTTTCAATCTACCCTACCCTACTTTTTTAAGTGCAAGTTTGTTCCAATTCTGGTTCCAAATTGGTTCCCAAAAATCACATATTTTCTGCTTGATTATTCCATATAACAGACATATTGCATGCAATCAATAACATATTGCAATTACATGCATATCTATCCACTAAACCTACTACATGTGCAATGCAACGTGCAACTACATCTAAAAATATAAAAATTGCAACTGCTACTTGCCATATCTGTCCACATAAGCATTTCCACCATTGTGAACACTTCCTATGCAACCTGTAACATATGACCTATATTTTCATGCAAATATGCAATCTAACATGTAATATGCTACAACTACAACATGCTTCATGCAACGCATTGTAACTTATACAATTAACAACCTATTTGCAACCTATAATATGCAATAATTTCAAATCTCAAAATCTAATTTTAGCTTTATTTGAATATGATAACCTATAATATCATATTACAACAGTCTGAAAATATAACAACCCAATAAAATGATAATTCAGAAAAATCTCAGTCTAAAAATTCAATAATTTCAAGTCTTCAAACCAATACAACTCAAATCAAATAACACACAAATCAAAATATGAAAGTCAAATTTAACATAAGTACAACACAAATCATATCATAAATCAGATGATTAAAATCAAAGTTCAAACATGAAAAAATTAGAATTCGAGAACTCTTATCATCTCTCAACTTTCGTCCTTCATTTAGAATGTCTTTTCCTTGAAAGTAGAACCCATAAAATTTAGTAAGAGTCATTGACCTTTAAATACAAGTGTTATTAGAATTGGATCGGCCGGTCCAACTAATCAGACTGAGAACCGGACTTGGATCCGATTCATTTACAATCGGTTCGGTTTAACCCTTTGGAACGACTTGAACCACCCGAACTGCGGTTGAACAGTTGCCTCCGGTCGGATCGCTTCTAACTGGCTCAATGGAGATATTAAAAAAAATGACCAAATCAGCTATTCTACAGCCTCTTGCGCTCAGCCCCAATTTCTCAGTTCCTGCTTCCCTCTTCCCATCTTATTTCCTTTTGCCCCCCCCAAAACCCAAAGCCTAGCATTTCTGCAGTGCTGCTCTCCAAACTCCCACCATTGAAGCAAGACGATACTCCTCTATCTTCTTCATCTCCGATTTGCTGCTATACAATCTAGCAAATCGATTTTCTTCTACGCAAATCACAAGTCGGTGATATGAAGTAGAGTTGCAAAAATTGCCATTATCGTCACCGCTCAAGCCTGCTGCCCTACCTTGCCTCCTCTGAGCCAACCAACATGCCACTACATCCACCATTTACGCCATGCTCAAGCCCAAGCTCCTCTCCTCGCCGATCACAACTGCTGCCCTACTTTGCCTCCTTAGCACTCATGCCAACATCCCCAATCGACTTCAACCAGCTTGTCAGCCCTTCTTGTCCCTTCCATTTCTCCCGAAACCTGATTCCCTTCTCCCTCTCCTATTTTCTATGGTCCATTAATGACATTTTTCTTCTTAAATGGAAGGTTGAAAGTCTAAAATAGTTTTCCTATGCCTTAATGCAATTGATATACTTATTTTTTGGATCTTTGATTGAATGAATGGCTATTTCATTGGTGGGATCTTTCAGCCTCACCTATTCATTGCCTTAAGCTGCTCTCGAAGCCTCTAGCCTCTCCATGTAGCATCTCCTTTTAGTTTTAATTTTCTAACCACAATAGTAAATTTTTGTTACCTTGTCCATCTCTGGTCAACAACATCATTTTTTAATAAAAAAGAAAATGCATAATACTAATATTTGTTGCATTGTGTAAACCTCATTTATCAATTGCATGCATTTTCTAAATTCTACTATTGTAGTATCTGATAATAGATATTCATTATAATTTATATTGTTATTCATTTGTGTATTTGAGAAAATATTATTGATCGCATGATTATCTAAGTTATAAAATTTTTATTAGGCTTTATTGTACCAAGCTAGGTAGTATTTGTTCATCATTGTTGATTGCAAGATCCAAGGCTTATTACATTTGAGGTCAGCTAATTTAGCTTATTTTTAAATTTAATATGTTATATTTGTGCTTACTACTTAGTTAATTGATTTTTAAAATTTTCTATTAATTTAATTCGCATGTTTTATTGTGATGATTAAAGTCTAATATATAGATTTAAGAATTATAAATATACAATTTTTTCAATATAAAATTAAGTAAAATTAATTACACAGTTATAACATCATAAATATGTCATGCTGACATCATCGGTTCAAACTGGTTTATTTAACCAGTCAAACCGGTTCAACCCAGACCAGTTCCTTTACCGGTTTAGTTCTGACAACATTATTAAATACAGAGATTGGAAAATGAAAAATAAAAATTAACACAACCTTATTATGAATTGTGGCAACATCAGTGGTTTTGGAATGGACACTTGTACTTTCTATAATGATAATTTATCATACAAATTATGCTTTTGAACTTATTACCTATGAAATATATTTAATATATGTAAAAAAAGAAAAAATGTAAAATATTACCTGATGCTATAAATCATATAGTTGGACTAAAAGTATTAAACACGTAACATAGGATGTGTGAGACAAAACCTTCGTAATCTCATAAAATTCTTCCAAATTTTGACAAAAAACTTATGCATTACTCCATTAAACATTGTTGGAAGTCTTTCCTTAGCAACAATTGCATTCTTTCCCCTCAATTTATCAAATGTCGCTATATACTTCAAAGCACTAGCCAATATAAAATATGTGGAATTCTATCTAGTAGGAACATCTAAGAACAAGACACCTTTTTCTTTGATTCCTGCTTGCTAACAATCTTTTCTAATAGGTGAAGCCCTTACATGTTTAATCAAATTTCTAATACAGTTGACCGAGTCTTGAATCTCATTTATTCCATCATGCATAATTAGATTAAGAATAAGTGTTGCACACCTAATATGAAATGTGGATCCATCCCTAATGAGTAAACTCTTCTCCCTTAAACTTTCTTTCAATTTTCTAGTTGCGACATTGTTGATAGATGCATTGTCCATGATTATAGTACAAATTTCATTGAAGTTTCATTTCATTAAGCAATTAAAAATAACATTAGCAATGCATTCACGAGTGTGTGGAGGTGGGCACAAACAAAAGTTAATAACTTTCGTATTTAACTTTCATTTGTCATTTACAAAATGTGCAGTGAGGCATAAATAACCTTCATTAGCTATGAATGTCGACATATCTATTGTTAAACACGCTTTATGCACTCGGTCATGTAAAAAACTCATTAGCTCAGTTTTTTCACTTTCATACACCAAAGTGACATCTTTAGCGACTTTTGTTCTTAACACAAATTTCACAAGCGGTTGAATTTTAGTAATATATCAGCGAAAACCCTCACAATCAACCAACTTAAACGACAATTCATCAATTATTATCATTTCAGCAAAGCCCCTTTTATTTGTATTTTGATCAAATTGTCATGCAGGTAAGCTACCATCTTAGCTACTCAAAGTTCCTATAGGAGATGATAAACTCAACAATGTTTGCTTTTTGTCACCCCACCCACGATTATAATGTATGCATTTATCTAGATATTTTCTCATTGAGCTAGTGTCATTTTTACTTGAGTAAGCTAAGACCTTTTTGCAATGATTAAATGTTACTTTGTGTTTCTCCTCTATCTATCCATTCTTTTTAACTTGCTTAATTTTTTTTGTGAAGCTCTACCATACACTAGAAGAAACCTTATAATCAGCTTTGGGTTTTACAACATTTGTAGTTTTCTCATCCTTTAACGATTTCTCATTAACGCCCACTTCTCCCATTGCATCCCTCTTTACTACATTTCCAACCTCATTCTCAACCTCTAGGTCCTCTATTTCATTAATTATTTCATCCATATTATCATCCGTAGCGAAATCAACATAATTATTCACACCACTGCCATCTTCCATACCCAATATTATACAACCAATCCTAAAATAGCAACATTACAACATTAATCAAAACATATAACCATTTACATCCACAAATATATCATGCACAATCAATTTAACATTCACAGACATTTCTAATACAAATAGTAATTTTTACCTCAAGAAGTTAAAAGAAATAGGTCCCTTGGCTGGCTACAAATGTGCAATGGTCCCATCAACGCCTATAAAAAAGTGCAAAACTATCATTAATTACCATCCTAGATACTCATTAACAATAGCCGAGGCAGAGATAAGCTTTGTGGCTGATAACTTCATAAGATATGTGAAGTCGTATAGGCTATTTGAAATCCGAGTCGATGCTAGGTACCCGGACCCTAGCCTCGATTTTTGAATGGGCATTTTATGGGCGAAATCAACCCAAATTGAGTTGTAACCCTAAAGGTAGGCTAAGCGAGACATTTACTTAGCCTGAACTAACAAAATTATTCATATTATTTATATCTTCCTTTTCAATTACTTTACATTTAAATCATTTTACACCACTACCTATAAAACTAACTTATGTATTTTAACTTTTTTTAAAATTTTTGTATACTAAAAATTTTTCTTTTAAAAATTTTATCATTTCCTAAACACACTCATAGGTTAAAATGACATGATTCATTTAAAATAATTTTTATCATTGTAATAATGGATGGATGAGATTACTTAACACTGTTTATAGTAACAAAACTATACCAATAACTCCCAACTTCCGTCATCGCTGATATGGTAGTTTTATATGTGCAATTGCGCATCAGGGGTCTGGTCCTATGGGCAGGAAAAAAATTAATACTTATGTAAGTACAGAAGTCTCCATGTTTGCCATTTATTTTTTAATTCTATGAAAAATTCTCCTTATATCCACAATATTACCAATATTTCTTTCATAGTCATAACTTTTCAAAAATTCCCACTCACACCCATAACATTTCACCCTTAACGGACATCAGCTGCATAGGTAAATGATGATTTTGCCCCAACAACCTTCATAAGCTAAGAATTGCATGTGCATCATCCTTTGTGTACTGCTAGAGTACCAAATCACATGTTCATCTTCCCAATGGGCATCAACCAAGGTTGTCGTTCATGGATTATGCAACAACAACAACAACGATAATTGCAATCACGTTCGAAATCACAACATGCTTCATCTGCCTTAGCTCTGACACTAATCTACATCACCATTATACTCTCCAAGATCAGCCAAATTTACTTATTGATTAAGAGCTATGAAATCCATCAACTAAATCAAAGTTTCCCTATTGATGATCTGTCATCGAAAATTAGATTTAACCCATCTCCCAAGCTAATCGCAATCATCCTATCTACACCTCCGGCTTCATCAAACTAATCGTTGCAGGCCTATCCGTCCAAAGTAGCGACGACCACCCTATTTGGTCTATCCTGCTGTTATGTGTGGTTGCAACAACATTACACCTTTCAGAAAGCAAGAACCTAGAGCGTTGGATAGATCCAACGATTCTCATTAATCGAGCTTCAATCATCTAATAGACACAATCATGATTAGGCAACTTTTGCAACCCAGAATAGAGCTCTCCAACTCTGTTTCCTTTAATGGCTTGTATAGCAGTATCAGTGGTTGTCAATGGATTCTCGAGCATTCAAAAATTTGAAGAGCATTGTTGACTACCACCAAATCAATTGCACCAATTTATCTCTATTTCGAGATTGCATCTTTTGTTGGTACTTTGGCAATGGCCTTTCTCTATTAGAGGTGATCGAGAGCATTAAATCTAGCAATGGAGGCATTTATGGAGATGCACGTTGATAAATACGTGCAAAAAAAAAACATACAACATCTATCAATACAAGCAAGTAGTGCCCAAGAATCCAACATCCGAATCATGGATGATGGTGAGGAACTCATTGATGATCTAGAGGAAGGCAACAAAGTTGGTGGTGTTGGACTAAATAGCACGATAGAAGAAGAAAAAGGAGGAGACGTGACATTTAAGGGATAGCCATGTGAAGTTTTCTACAATCGATTGGACGAGAGTGGAATGCAAATTTCGATGAACGGAGGTATTATAGCTAGTTTTGGGCAATTTTCAAATTAACAAAAAAAATAAGCAGGTATCTATCAAGTCCATTAGCCCTACTTGACAAAATGTGACGGGGAGGCATCGAAGGAATTAATGGTGAAGTGTTGATTGAAATGTTATAAGTACAAAAAGAATATTAGGTAAATGTTGTATGTATGAGGGAATTTTCACTTAACTTTGAAATATTTTTAAAAATCTAAATTATTTATCATACTTATGCATATATTTAATTTATGATTTTAAAAACTACATATACCGTAAAATTTTATATACTATATTTGTGTTATGATTTTTTAAAAAATTTTAGAGATAATATATTCGCTCTCAAAAATTTTACTTTTCAAGCCCACGGGGCCAGATTAAGTCCAAATCCAACAATAATTGGTTCCTATTGAAATGTGATTCTATTTTTCATTGATAATTTTTCCAAAAGGAATAGATTAAGGGAGCATTGGTTTTGAAGATTTAGTGGATTTAGGGGTGCAACTTGAGTCGGGTACCCACTGGTCGACCTGATTGGTACCCTAAATAAGGTCAGTTCGGTTCCACCATAGTTACCCGTAAGGTCAATTCGGTTCTGGTTAAAAAATATCCCAGAAATTTAATTAGGGACGGTTCTAGGTGCCGGGTACCCGGAACTGACCCGAATTGTATATATATTACTAACAGGCTCGGTTTGGTCGTTCAGATGCTCCTCTGTCAAGCGCTACCCTAACCTAAAATCCCTTTCCCAATTCGATTTCAAGCCTCCAACGCCGTCGCCCTCCTCCAAGTCGCCAACGTCATCTCCCCATCCAGCAATCCTCCAGCCCGTCTCTCAGTGCTGCGTTCAATCGTCGTCCTCGACGCTATCAGCCTGTCATCGCCGCGTCTGCTCATTGTCCTCGACGCCGCCAGCCCATCAGCGTCGCCGCATCCGCTTGTCATCTTCGATGACGCCTGATTGCACAAAAGGCATAAAGAAATCTTAACAGTCGTCCATCGTTGCCCTCGTCGCATCCAACAGCCATTTCTTGTCACACGCATCTTTGATTCCCATTCTCTCCTACCACCTCTCCGTTCTAGCATTCCTCTCTCCTCAAGGTGCTGAAGCAGATGCACTCCAACATTGTCATCTCCAAGAAGGCCATGGGCATCTTGAACAACCTAGTCCAAGGAGATTCAAACCTTTGTTTGCCTCATTCTCCCTCCTGCCCTGCACTTCTTTCCCTTCAACTCGTCTCCCTTTGACATGCTCCACCCTTTTAGCCCCAAATCCCAAGCTTACATGTTTGCAGCCCCACATCATTCTAATTAGGGGTGCAGTTTCAAATCTATTTCGAATGGGTCATCAACTGCTACCTCTCTATTGGATTGAAATCTACTTTGGGTAAGTCCTCAAATCTGCCTTAGTTTACCCCAGTTTAAATGATTTTTTGTTTGGTTTCTTGATATTCGGATTTACTGTTACGCACGTGATTGTTAAAAGTTGTAAAGGATGGAATTTCTGGTATATGTTAATTGTTTGGTGTGGATTGATATTTGGACAGTTCCGTGCATTTGTTTAGCAGCATGTATTCTTGCTTATGATGATTTTTAACCATTTGAATTATTTCTTATTGAAAGATTCATGCATCCGTTAACTGTTTTATGAATTTCTTGCAAATGTTTGGAACAGATTTGGTAAATTGTTTATACTTGGTCATGATATTCAAATATCCAGACTTACAAACAGATTTTGGCAGCATGCTTGAAGAATTTTTAATGGAACCAATTTAGAATCGGAACCGAAACCGACCCGACCTTAAAAAAATAGGGTAGGGTATGCCTCGAACCGACTTGGCGTAAAATAGAGTAGGGTAAGAGCTTTTTAAAATAGGGTAGGGGTAGGGGTCGACCCCTACCCGGACCTACCTGACCCAAGTTGCACCCCTAGGTGAATTACATATTTCCATCTTATTGATGATTTACTGACGAAAATGAATGACAAATGGAAATGGAATTATTATGCAATGAGTAATTTTAGCTTTTGGATTGGCTTTTATTTTCTCTCTCTACTGTCTTCTATTAATGTGGTTCTTCTTCTTCTTTGTATTTTCTTTTTATAATTCCTTTACCTTTGTGTTGTCTATTTTCTTAGAAATTTAATGGGTGAATTCCACATGTGTCCATGAATTTTTACCAAACTCCACTAATTTTTAAAAAATTCAAATATACTTATGTATTTTGTCTAAAATGTCATTCTTATTTACAACCCTATATGAAATGATGAACGTGTCCAAAACCCCATTATGATAAATTTATACATGAAAATTCTCATTCAAGTGATATATGATTTTATATTAATAGAAGTATGATTTTATAACTATAAAGCACTAAAAATTCATTTGAATATAAATTTTATCTTAGACTTATAATGAGAGTTTGGACATATTTATCATTGCACAAATGTTCATAAGTATAAATAAAATTTTAAGTCAAATGCATGGCCATATTTGAAAATTTTATAATATAATTACCATAAGTAGAATTATGGGTAAAATTGATGAGTATATGATAAATTTTTTATTTATTTCATAAATGTGTAGAGTTATGTGTATTTAACTTATAAACCAACTTTTACCATTTTTGGATGACTTTAAGTATTTTTTTTATTTTTAAACACGGTGGCATTTTTTAATTTTCTAAGTCAAAAATTGTAAAAAATGCCATTGTGTTTTAAAATTAAAAAATACTTAAAATATCTAAAAATGGTAAAATTTAGTTTATAGGTTAAGTACACCTATCTCTACATGCTTATGAAAAAAATCAAGAATAATTATTAAAAAAATAGGTCCCATGGCACGGGGCCCCTTCTCAAAATTTGCCTAAATTTAACATATAAAATTTAGCAGTTGATGTTAGAGTCATGTATTTGATCGGAAAACAAGAAAAAACAGGAGTTATGTTGATTTGGATATGGACAACTCAAGGAAACGACGAACTAAAATCAGCCCATATTCTCTTTGATCTCCAAGTACAGGTCAACTCTCTCGGAAGCAACATCAGAGCTCCAAGAAACGCGCGCGCACAAACATTGTGCTTATTTAAATTGGTATGGGTTGAACCAACAACCTCATCAGCCGATCCTCCGTTTCACTGCCTGGCGCTCCAAACCCATCTCCAAACAGGTACACATAATGGCTACTGCGTGTGCAAGTCATTACAGCATCAACGAAGCACTCAGAAAACCAGTATTATTCAGACGTGCTTCATTCAGCTTCTTCCACGTCTCGCTGATCACAACCGCTACTTCTTCGCGTGCAGCCCATTCGGAAATACCCTTTTCGTGCATGTAGCATTGGATGGCTTTGGGGACATCACCTCTAGCTATCTCGTCCTGCATAAATTTTCACCCAAATCAGAATGCATTGCTGCAAATATTCTTAAATATCCGTAAATACATTCACAATAAATTCCATATCATAAGCGTAAGCACTGCAATTTACTCTAAATGCTATCCGTATAGAATATCAAAGAATCATGCATGCACAGCCTATAAAGGTCGTGAAGAGGGAGGAGATTAATTCTATTCGATACCTTGGAAGTGCCTAGATCATCATTTAGCCGGAAAATCAGGCAGCAGAGGCGAATGAGTTCGGCATGGTTCTCTAAGCCGTCTAATCCCTCTTTTGTTACGTTTTCTCCTAGCATGAAATAAATGTGGATCAGCACGATGGCAATGCCAATTGTACGCCAAGAGTGCTCAAGGTATTCACTGATTGTTGGTGTATAATTGTTGTTATACCATTTTGCTTCCACTAGATATCCTTTGCATAAATCTGCCCACTGTTGAAGTGAAAAAAAGAAAAAAGAAAAAAGAAAAAAGTGACTTAGACATATCAATCCGAGGGATTAACTAGTAAAAATACATTGAAAATTGGAATGATGAATAAAATAGTTTTTGGAAGAATCCTTGATCAACTACCCCTTTCTTGATATATGGCAGTGCATTGCATCCTAGCTCTTTCAAGGAATGATAAGCTGCTTCATTAACACAGTTGTAGAGAGCTAGAAAACATAGCTGCATATAATCTGGAAGTTTTTCCATTGCATTAAGATCCCATCTGGAAAAAAAAAATCCAAAAAGTTGATTAGAAAGTGAAATCCGTGGATGACACATTGGTACTTGCACGTCTCCCGATCAAACTAGAAGCCCTGTTTTATATTTTTTTTGCTTCAATTGCTAGCTTACCTATCAACAGCATCTGTGAACAACTCCAGCTCATCCAATGAACCATAAATATCATAAATATCATCAATTGTCGTTACGAGTTGATTGACTTTTGCAACTTCATGTCTGGCATGTTGTAAGTGGGGAGCATGCGCCATGCCAAAACTGAAGAGGTAACACTCCACTATCTGGTCTCTGCTAAAGCTCAGCTTCCTTTGGAGCCCCAACTCATGCCACCATCTTCAATGGGAACAACAAATATTAATGTGCGGATTTTTCTCTAAAACAAATTAAAAGGGTAAATGATTTGCTACTTGATGGAGTCATGGTCTAAGTTTTTTCAGCCAGTACCATCAAGCAGGAAATGAGAAATGTATAAACATATATGAAGAACTGGGCTAGATTTTTTCCAGCTGACATACCCCAGCCATCGACCGCCCATCTATAATCATTGAACCAATCACGTGCACTATCATGTGTAAAAAGAATGAATTAACATCACCAAATGAATTATCAAAATAGAGTGCTTCACATGCATGTGGTCTGAAAATGAAGAAAAATGGACATATATATGAATGGATTAATGACCAGAGATTGCATCTCAAAAATCATGTAATCAACGGCGCATGAATTAATTAAGGATACCTCGATACGTTCTGCAACTCTTTTTGCAGCATGGACTGCAAGGTATTGAACTCCAGCTTGGCTAGTTCTAGTGTTGCAAGATCAGTGTCACCCGTTTTCTCATATGTCTCTATGTACCACCTGGACACCGTCCTTGGATTCCTCCAGTGCAACGGGAGCTCCAGTGCACCACGTATCAGCCTCTGAAGGTTTGGGTCCCCTTCTCCTTCTAAATCCTGGAGACGTCTTTTGGCGAATCCTCTAGCCTCGTCTAAAGTAGTTTCGCCTTGAAAAGAAAGATATGAAGCCTCATACAAGCTCAACAATCCCTTCATGTCCCAAATGCTTTGCTTGAAATTACCTACGTCGTCTCTGAAGCAATTGAACACATCTGTTCCTCCTCTCAAGTCGTAATTAGTAACTAGTGAGTTAATTATTTATATATTTATAATTATCATAAGAGCATTCAATATTTAAAAAATTTCGATTATCGGAAGATATATAATTTTATAATTACTTTACAAAGGAGCGAAGGTGCACACACATACAACATATACCTTGTGAAATTGTGTAACCATGTTGTCTGAGTAGTCTGAACTTGAGGGCTGTAGCATGAAGGTCGTCCTCAATTATCCTCCCTTGGCTGTTGGTGGATATTTTATCCAGCTCTTCCTTAATCTCGCTTTGAAAGAAGTGAGCTATCCCCAGCCGCTGGAGAGTGTCAATAAGCTCCAGGCATTCCAATTCGTTTTTGATTTCATGGAACACTTGCCGCATCTGCCCTTTCAACACCTCCATTCGTTTTGCACACGAATTGGCCTGCATAAATTAAGTAGTTTTAAAATGCTTCAAGCCCAATTCCCCTAACCATTCATCTTACTTAATTTTGTAAAACCTAAACCATTCATCTCACTTAATTAAAATGATATTCCATATATCGTAATTAAAATATTCAAATATACATACATGCGTCAAATTACTTGATGTAAAAATGCATCGAATGAAGGAGATGAACGTGATCATCTCGGGTATTTTCAAATATTCCATTGACCGAGGTAGACGACAAGGGCTGGAAAGGAATTCGATGCATTAACGTATGCTGGTATATGTAAAATAACAATTATAAGTGGACACATAAAAATGAAAAGAAAAATTAAAAAACTCAATATAACTACTTATATTGAACTTCTATACACCTATGTGTATTAAATCATTACGACATTTAAAAGGGATATAATCCTGTTAGCTGGATTTTTCAATTTATAAACGCGTGTATTCACTTCTCTTAGAATATAACTATACTTTATTTGATTGTTTATGGTTTAAATTTTTTTGATAAGGAAAAGGGTAAACCCTATTTCATTCCAGAGTATTTATCCTTTCATATATGATCAGCAATACAAAATGATGAACCCTATGTCATTCCAGAAAATTTATGGTTCAAATGTTGAAAGTATAATCTGCGAATGTGTTTGGATGAAACTTAATGTAATATAGAAATAAATAATTGTAAGTATAACACATGGTTTAAATATTTATTTTATCATTACTATGGTAACATTTGCAGCCGGCAAAGCATTTCCTGTATAAGGACCCCACCCATGGGAAGGCCTTCCGCAGAGAAAAAAAAAAGGAAGGCAATCTAGAAAATTTACAATGTGAATATGTTTATTTCAAAGTGTGAGTATATTTTTTTTATATAAAATTTAAATTATATGTACACAAAATCTTAATCCATTCCAATAATTTAGTGGATCAACCAATAAAACAAATATAGACATAATTTTTCATTATTTGAATATTTTAATAATATTTATGCATAAAATATTATTTTTAATAAGATTTCATTATAATTTATAAAGTTAAAAATATATTTATATAAGAAATTATATTATATTATTTAAAATTTATATAAACAACGTACTCTCAATGATAACAATTTCAATATTTATTTTAGAATTTTTGAAAATATATTTTTATTTTTATTTTTATTTTTTGAATATAATAAAATCTAACTGTATCTAACAACATCTAACCGCATTTAGTTGGATCTAACCAAATATAACTTTTGGTACTAATAAGTTAATCCTAATTTAACATCTATAATATGACCTTATGCACCTTATAAGGTGATTTGTGCCTTAATTATAGAAATTAAAACTCAAATAATAAGATTTAATGAAATCAACTGAATCTAATGACATGTAATTAGATATAACTGCATTTAACTGTATCTAATCAGATCTAATTTTTAATATTAATAAATTAATTCTAATTTAACACTTGTAATATATCATATGCCCTTATAAAGTTATTTATACCTTAATTATAGAAATTAAAACTCAGATAATATTATTTAATAAAATCACCTAAAATATAATGGTATCTAACTAGATCTAACAACATGTAACTGTATTTAACGAATCTAACCGCATCTAACGAGTTATAACTAGATCCAACTTTTGATATTAATTAGTTAATCCAAAGTTAACACTTATAATATGATACTAGGCCCCATGTAAAGTTATTTATACCTTAATTATAGAAATTAAAACTTAGATAATAAAATTTAATGAGATCTACCTAAATTTAACGGCATCTAAACAAATCTAACTACATCCAATTGAATCTAAACGGATCTAACTTTTCGTATTAATAAGTTATAAGGGCGATTTATACCTTAGTTACATAAATTAAAAATCAAATAATAGGATTTAATGAAATTCACTTAAATCTAATGACGTCTAACGGATCTAACTGCATCTACTAAATCTAACAGGATCTAATTGTTTATATTAATAAATTAATATTAATTTCATACCTATAATATGATTCTAAGCACCTTATCAGGTCAATTATAGCTTAATTGTAGAATTTAAAACTCATAAAATAGGATTAGTGAAATCCACCTAAATCTTATGGTATCTAATCAGATCTAACTTTTGATATTAATAAGTTAAATTCTAATTTAACATCTTCAGTATGATCCTAGGTCCCTTATACCTTAATTATGAAAATAAAAACTCAAATAATATCATTTAATGAAATCCACCTAAATCTAATGACATCTAAACACATCTAATCGCATCTAACATCATCTCATTTTAATATTTTTAAAAATATTTTACATAAATGCGTATTTTGCAAAACATATACACTTTTTAGAGCTATGCAAAAGATAAATTATTTTCATTTTTAATTTACATAAATATACAAATATGTAATTACAAAAATATAATTTGTGAAATGCACAAATTTTTAAGACTGATTTAATAATTAAATAGTTTTAGATTACTAAAAAATTACTTATGCGAAGTATATGAACATAATTATTTTGATGAGTTTAGTGTTTTAAATCTGCATAGATCCATAAAATTCACAAATTTCCCCCAGTGAATAAAAAATATTTTTAAAAATTATTTTAACTAGAAAATAAATAATTTTTTTGACTTCAACTTAAAATTGCAATCGTAAGTAGAACAATTTAATTTGAAGAACAGAAAAACTTAAATTATGAAAAAATAAGAGAATATTTTAATCTATCTAACATGCCTTCTTAATTTACAAAAGTCCATTAAAGATATCAAAATTTGTTATTAAAATATATATTTTTATTTATTTCATTAAATTTTATTTTATTATTACCGATTTATTAAAAATAAAATTTTATTTTCAGAAAAAACCTCAAATTGAAAAATTAATTCATGCCCACACGCCCTAAAAAATTCTTGTCTATTAGATTTTATAAATTTCTACGTAACTCAACTTTCAAGCGAAAATCAATAAAAGTCATTTAAAAACATATATTACTTTTAATTTAACACATATTATTTTTATAATAATTGGTCATCAATTTAAATTCTTTATAGTAGGTTTTTATATACAATAGATCTGAGATTTTGTATATTTATATTTTTTAACACATCTAATTTGAATATTCTGAAAGTAAACTACATAAATTTATGCATTTTAGAAAAAATGTAACTTTACTAAACCATTTTAGAATGTATATTACGGCTGCTAAAATAATTAAATTTAGTGGACGGTTGAGATGGTTATAAACAATTATTGTTGGTGCATTTTGAAGAATTAAATAGGTCAAAAATAATTTAAAAATATTTACTAGTTTATTAAATTAATTTGAAAAAAATTAACATAATATTTAGATGGGGTAAATTAAACATCTATGATAACTCGCAGTTTTGATGTAAGGATATAAAATAAGCCAGTTTATATTTGGTTGTAAAATGGAATCATATATATTAAAGGAAATTAAAATTGATTTAAAAATAAAAAATATATTTTTATCCTATTAGATTAGTGTAGAGAAAATTATATTTTAACTATGTAAATCAACATATATATACATGTATATTTAATATGAAAAACAAAAATAGCGATGAATACATTTACTCCGAGCAATCCTGCAAAACCGAGCCCCTTGCCAGCAACTAATTCTAGCAAAATCCCATCATCGTCCAAGCAACCTAGCGTCCCACCCAACTGTCAAAAATAAGCAACTAGCACTAAATCGCTAGCCATTGAATTCCATCTCCACCGACTCTCTACAGCCTCTCACAAAAATCGTGACATTCTTTCAAATTAAAAAAAAAATCAAAAATAACAGCAACAATTTTTTTTATTAAATTTTCGGCAGTAAAACCACCAAAGAAATTCCTGTCTCTTTTTATCCTGTCAATATTTTGCAGCCGATCATGGCAGCAAAAAAGCGTCCATTCAACGAACCACCTGTTAGCTACATGTCATCGGAGACGACTATACGGCCATGAAGAGCTTAAGCCCTAGCTGCTGCAGAAGAAAGGGAGAAACGGGGGAGAAAATGGATGCTGGTTCAATCCACTCAGGTGTACGTCACCCCTTTTTTTATTTTATTGAAAATTTTTCATGAAAATGTTAATTTAAGTGTATTTAATATATGTATAAATTTTTACCGCTTTCGAAGATTTTTAGATATTTTTTCGAATTTTCTAAAATCAGTGTACTAAAAATGCCATTGATTTTTAAAAAATTTAAAAATCTCTAAAAATAATAAAAATTTATACACATGTTAAATATACTTAGATTAACAATTGAATAAAATTCTTTTAAAAAAATATAAAAAAGGTGAAATACGCCTCGGTGCATTGAACCTAGGGGTGCAACTTAGGCCGAGCTAAACCCAAACTTGACCAGCCAGACCCGAATTAAAATAGTGTTGAAACCGCCTACTGTAGAACCCTAGCTCAGTTTTCTATGTTCAACCTGAACCCGAATTGAAAAGAACTTGAACCTGGGTCGAGCTAAACCCGAACCCGAATTATATATAACAAACATATTTTATATTTATTTTATACTTGATATAAATCTATTTTCATTTCTCTCATGTATATTATATTTATTTTATGCCATATATAAATATTATTTCTCCTTAAGTTCAATTATATAATATAATATTTTTGTATTTTTTTAGGAAAAAGAGTTTGATTTAGTGGTAGTTTCAAAACAAAAAACATGAAAACTATTTTTAGAACTTGAAATATTTTATTTGGTGTTTTAACTTAACTACTTATGTAGGATATCGTTTGGTCGTTTTAATATGATATTAGTAGTTGAATATTTATTCTACTTGAAATAAATTTATTGTAATTTATTTGACTTAATCCTATGATTGGCGAATATTTTTTTATTATGATTGACATTATAAGGTTTTTCTTATAATTAGATATTAATGTTTATTTATATGTTTGTGATATTAATATTAAATTGCATAATAGAAAAATAATGTAAATTTTTATTTTCTAAAATAGACTACTAGTCTACTCTTTTTTTTTGATAAATGACTATTAGCCTACTTAATATAAAGATAATATTTAAATGAGATTTTTTCTTCTTGAAATTCTTAAAGACTCTTGAATTTTTGCTTGAAAATAGAAAAATATCATTTTTGATTTTTTAATGATAGATTTAAAATTGAATAAGTATAAGATAAATAACAAATATATAGAATATTTTCAACCCAAATTCTGGCTTGAAACTCAACATGAGCTTTAATTTCAAAAATAGAGTTAAGGTTTAGGTTTATCAATAGGGTTAGGGTTGGGGTTGAGGTTTTAGAAGTAGGGTTAGCGTTGGAGTTAGGGTTTTTGAAATAGGGTTAAGGTTGGGGTTGAGGTGAACTCGAGTTTTATGAACTCGAGTTGCACCCCTAATTGAACCAATATCCAGAGAAGACGGGCTTGTGCGAAATACGTGTACTACCATTCCAAAATCTGCCCCTCTTTCTAAATTTTTAAGATGCCGAAATTAACCCGGAAATCTCAACCATACAAAACGTGTTCCCATGGGTTGGTGCCCCTCCTATTTATTACATTCTCTCCTTCTTGAGGCCCAATTTATGGAAAAGCGTTCCCATGAGAAAAAAAAGAAAGTAAGGGTAATTTCGTAAATTGACAATGTGAGTATATTTGCTTGAAAATGTAAGTATATTTGGTTTTTTTATAAAATTTGTTTTAAATATACAAAAAATTTCAGCCCATTCCATTCATTTAGGGGATCAACTACTAAAATATATGTAAATATTCTTCATTATTTGACATTTTGTAAAAATATTTTTGTTACAAAAATATTATCGTTCACTAAGATTTCATTATAATTGATAAAGTTGAAAATATATATTTTATATTGAAAATTTATTACATTATTTAAAGTTCATATAAATAAGGTTCTCTCGCAAATAAAATTTTAATGTTTATTTGTAAATTTTAAAATTAGATAATACTTTTTTCGCATCTAACCGCATCTAATACTTCTTACTGCATCTAATTACTTCTTACCACATCTAAAGGTATATAAATGAACCTAACCACATATTTCTGCATCTAACCTCATCGAACCTCATTTAACTTTTATTTTATATATGTTAAATGTAATTTAATAGTTTCTGATGTGATTTTGTACTCTTCATAATGTCATTTATGCCCTTAGTACATAATTTAAATTTAAATTGATAAAATTTAATAATTATAATTGATTTTAACAACATTTTATCACATCTAATAATATTTAACTGCATCTAACTAAATTAAATTTTTGATATTAATAAGTTAATCATACTTTAACACCTATAATATGATCCTAGGCTCCTGATTGGATCATTTATACGTTAACTTTCAAAATTAAAATTCACATAATATGATTTAATAAAAGTTATTAAAATATAACCACATCTAACGTTATCTAACAGCATCTAAACGCATCTAATTTTTTATTAATAAGTTAATCTTAATTTAACACCTGTAATATGATTATAGGCTCCTATTAGGTTATTTACACCTTAACATCCAAAATTAAGACTCAGATGATATGATTTAATAAAATCCACTTAAATCTAACCACATCTAACCACAACTAACCATATTTAACTACATCTAGTAGCATCTAACCGCATCTAATTTTTCATATTAATAAGTTAATTCTAATTTTAAATGATTTTTTCATTTTAATGTATATTAAACCTTTCTAATTTATACAAATGTTACAGTTTTTATCAGTGAATAATATTTTAAATTTTTAGTATTAAATTTTTATGTATAATACACCTCAGTTATTTAAAAAAATTATTGCCAATAAAAGCTTAATATTGAATAATGGATGAAAGAACAAAGGGTTAGAAATTAATCTGTTTTACTAAAAGTGCCTCCAACTTGAAAATCGTTGCCCGTAGTATTCATTGGAGGACTATTTTCATGGCCCAAGATGTGTAGATATTAATAATAATAATAATTATTATTATTATTATTATTATTATTAACTTTTGAGTTTCCCCAAATGTTCCATCTCATCCCAGCCATCCATTCAAAATTAATGGTAAAGATGTAGCTTCTCATGAGAAAATCACGGGAACAGCTTCTCCTGAAATGGGGCTGCTCTCCCACCCCCACAACCCCGCACCCACCACGAAGACATGCATACATCAATGCACCTAAGGGTCACCAGCCAAAAATTTAATCAAAAAACTTAAAACTCATAGACGATTATCATGAGTCCCTCTTTCGTGCACGAAGACATGCATACATCAATGCACCTAAGGGTCACCAACCAAAAATTTAATCAAACAACTTAAAACTCAGACGATTATCATGAGTCCCTCTTTCGTGCACGAAGACATGCATACATCAATGCACCTAAGGGTCACCAACCAAAAATTTAATTAAACAACTTAAAACTCATAGACGATTATCATGAGTAGTAATGTACCGAAAAGGCAGTCATATATATTTAACTCACTTCATAATCACTAGTAAGTGATTTCACAAATTCGTAGTCCCAAATACTAGGCTGGTAATTAGCAGACCTCCGAGCAATTTCATGAGGCTGGTGTGCACTGCATCGTGGAGTTTGGCTCACACAGAGATGATCACGCCCAGTTCCGGCACCGGGGCTTACTTTTGCTGGTAATACTGGTACTGGTATTGGTAGGCATGTTGAGGCGACAGATAACAACGGCAATCGAAAGGAGGTAGATGACAATGCCATCGTCGCGTATACGAATGATGGTGCTCTATCTTCGCAGAAAATACCCATGGCTCTATTTATAGCATAGAAGAATGAGGAAACTACACTATCGGCTTCCATTGTCCGTGGGAAACATCTAAAAAATTTATATTTTTGTTTGTTTAATTTAAAATCTCACCCGACATATTATCGAATATAATTTAACCTTTCATAATAAAAAGTACGCAAATCAAATGTTGTCAATTAAACGACTATGATGGAAGAACTTTAATGGCAGAAATGTTTTTAAATTGTAAGTAATATCTATAGTAGTAAGATTTACATCATCTAATGCAGTAGATTTAAATTGTTTGTTTTTAGTTTGAACATTTAATGAGGAGTGATATTGTTAGCCCGAGCTAAATAAATATCCCGCTTAACTCACTTCAAAAAACTCATTTACAATAATTTTTTCTTCATATACTTATTTATCTAAGTGTATCTAACATATAAACTAAATTTTACTAGTTTTTGATATTTTTAAACATATTTTTGCATATCTGTATTTAAAATGACCTTATATTTAAAATTTTTTAAAAATATATATACATGTTCAAAAATGGTAAAATTTGGTTTATATGTTAAATACACCTAGATAAACAAATATATGAAAAAAACGCAAAAACAATTATTGTAAATAAATTTTTTAAAGTGGGCTAAGCGATACATTTGCTTGGCCCAAACTAACAGGATCGTTCCTCACGTTTAGTTATATTTCAAGTAAGAGATGTGATCCCGTGAGCTTAGGCTAAGTGCTAGCCCACTTCATCTTTTACCGTCCAATCACGCAGGGTAATGATTTATGACGGTCGGATTTGCTTTGGCAAGAAAAACGGCAGAGCAGCTCCTGTGTAGGACGCCCTTTTGAGTGAAAATAGAAAAGTGCTCTCCACTCTCCCTCCCTCCATCCTATCTAACCTCTATCTGGGGGTAGGAATTGAGACAGGTTGACCCGTGATCCTGCTTTGACCCGACTCTTTTTTTTGTTAGGTAAAACCAATATATTTGACCCGGTATATAGATGGGTCAGAAGTTTTGACCTGAATTCAAAAATATGGTTAGGGTGGGTCGACCATGTCCTGACCCAAATAGTCCGACCCGCCCTGCATATATTAATTTATTAAAAATTATAAGGCTATATTTAAATATTATTGTTATTTTCTTTAAAAATTCTTACTTTTTTATAATCAGCTCTATCAATAATAGAAGAACCAATTTATTCAGAAAGCAATATAAGAATCAATAAAAAAATTGTACATATATAACCCTTATGTGTAATTGTATATTAACCTATTTTAATAAATTTATACTATATTTTCAAATGTTTTGCTTTTTTAATTATGTGTTTTTAATAATTAGTAAAATATTGAAATATATAATATTTAAATTTAGTATAGATATATACTTATGTTTGATAGGTATATAAATCCTTAAAATTACTTTATTTAACCCGCATTTTCAACCCAACCCGCTATCCTGAAACCAGCTCAATACCAACTCGAGGTTTGTCTTGGAACTTAATAAAAAAAAATAAGAGTCAAGCCGACCTTGACCAGCCCAATGCCCACCCCTACCTCTATCCTGAATCTTGCCAACGAAAGTCGATGATTCAGAAATGAGAACAAGCGAATAGAAGGGAATTTTTAGTTCAACAAAATTATTACTGCCAGTTAATGGAGACGAGTGGATTGGTTAGAGGGCCGTTGTGATAGGAGAAGCGTCATTAGTGCTGCAAAAGATAGGTTTAGGCGTCATGTAGCTGCTAGCCAACGGTGGGGCTGCTGGGGAAGGTCGGCTTCTGCACGGTATTTTGCAGAGCAGCAATTGATGACGGAGCGCCTCTGGATCAAGGATGCTGGTTGCCGGATTGGAAGAATATCATGTGGGTCCGTGACAATGGCCCTGATTGCTTAATCGATCAGTCAATTCATGGAGTTAGGGAAATCATTGACAGGTTCATGAATGTCGAGGTTTGGAGAGGGAGCTCATTGCCGGCCGGTGGATTTTAGTGGCTGGTGAACGACGCAGCGGTGGGAACTTGGTGCTGTTGATTGCGTGGCTGCCAATACAGAGGGAGATGGTGAAAGATATTAATGGCTACCAATGTACATTGGGGCTGGATTTAACAGTTGAAAACGTTGGAACAGAGGTCCGTGATTGCAGCAGGGACGATCTATGCAGGACTTGGCTTAAATTTCATGGTTGCAGTAGTTTTTAAGAAAGATGGCAATGTCAGAGGAACTTGTCGGATTTGGATCGCCAGTCATACTGAATTTATTTACCGTCTAGAGTTCTGCAATACATTTTATGAATCTGCCATTGCCTAACAACGCAGCATTGATTTTGCCTTGCTTTCTTTCTCGGAGATCGGATTCGGGGTTTGAATAGGTAGTTCTCCGCCCGAACCTGAACAACCCAACCCCAACTCCATTTATAATAATTTTGGTTTAAGCATTTTGGAAAAAATATGTTCTAAAATTCGAATTGAACTGAGCTAATTTCAAAAATGGATTGGTTTGGGTTAGATGATTGTCAACCCCACCTGATTTCATATATTAGCATATAATATATAAGAATTAACTAGGGGGCCATTTGGATTCTTGAAAAACTGCTGTGACGTTTTTTACCTATAAAAAAATGTTAGCATCAATGAATCACAAGTGCATGCATTAAATGTCCATGATAGGCAATTGTGGGACCCATAGGTTTTGATGCTATATGGCTTGTGTATCAACAACACAAAAGGCGGGCTGACTGCAGACGATAGCCGACAGTCAACAGCAAAGTTGGGATAAAAATGCACTAAAATGACTAGTTTTCGCCTGCATTCCTGGCGATGATAAGTTTTATAAAAAATTTTAAGTTTTTGCGATTGCCAAGCGGACCCTAGATATTATTGCTTTGAAACAAGATTATTTAGCAATTATTTTATTATAAAAGTTATAAATTAAAAAGTATTCATATAAAAAAGATTAGGGAACGTTTGGTAATCAATAAAAGTGGAAAATTGTAGTAAATGGTGGGAGAATATTTCCCAAGGTAGGTATTACTTCTACCAATCATCACATTTTTTTCGGCTTTACCCCTCCACTTCAATCATTTTTCCTACTAACTACATCTATCAAACCTATTTATTCCAACTTTACCTCTATCATTTTCTATCAATCTCATTTTTTAAAATATTATCTTTTCTATTTCCCACCCTGTCCCACAATCCCACAAAATTTCTCATTCCCAAATGTCCTCCTAATTTTTATTCTTTTATATAAATTTATATTTAAAATAGGTTTAATTAAACAAAATATACCTAAATATTATATATTTATCAACTCAATTTTTAATTCAAACGGAAACGGTTTCTATAAGATTAAAATAGGATTGGGTTAACGTGTGAGAAATAGGGTTGATTTGAGATTTTATAAGGTAAGTTTACACCCGGAGATGGGGGTGACAGAGGGAGCGTAAAGTGAGATAGGAGATCCGACGGCCATAAACTACCCTCGCAATCGGACAGGCAAGCTGCAGCAGGCTAAGTGCCCTGGGCGCACGGAGTCACGGCTCTTTAAATAATATTAATAATGGTGGGATTCTTAAAATAAAATCAAACTAATAATTTTTAAGGTTGTTCACACGGACAGTGGTGCAACCCAGTAACCACCGAAGCCGCCGCAGAACTACCATCATGGTCAGAAGCGCAATCCTATACACCTGGGTGGTCAGGAGCGCAATCCTATACACCTGGCTCAATGCACAGGGTGTATTACACCTACTTTTTTATTTTTTTTGAATTTTTTTTTCATGAAGCTATTAATATAGGTTTATTTAACATATGTATCAATTTTTATTTTTTTGGAAGATTTTTAGATTTTTTTTAGATTTTTAAAAATTAGTGGCATTTTCAGTAATTTTAAATTATTAAAAATGCCATTGATATTTAAAAATCTAAAAAAAATCTAAAAATCTCTAAAAATAGTAAAAATTGATACATATGTTAAATAAACCTAAATTAACCGTTGTATAAAAAAAAAAAAAAGGTGTCGTACAGCCGGGTGCATTGAGGCTCAATGCACTCGGGTGTATAAAATTGCGCTCCTCTTTGTCCAGGGCCACTTGCCACTTCCATAATTTTTATTTATTTATTTATTTTTTTTAATTTCAAGTTTTCAACGTGATTTGGGAGGAAACATCTGCCAACCATTTTTAGCCACCAGAATCTGATTGAAAACTTCCAAAAATCAAGTTTCCCGCAATGTCCCAACAACCATTTCAAGTTTTCAACGTGATTTGGGAGGAAACGTCTACCAACCATATTTAGCAACCATAATCTGATTGAAAACTTCAAAAAATCAGTTTTCCCGCGATGTCCCAACAACCATTTCAAGTTTACCATTTTTAGCAAGCAGAATCTGATTGAAAACTTCCAAAAATCAGTTTTCCCGCAATGTCCCAACAATCATTTCAAGTTTTCAACGTGATTTGGGAGGAAACGTCTGCCAACCATTTTTAGCAAGCAGAATCTGATTGAAAACTTCCAAAAATCAGTTTTCCCGCAATGTCCCAACAACCATTTCAAGTTTACCATTTTTAGCAAGCAGAATCTGATTGAAAACTTCCAAAAATCAGTTTTCCCGCAATGTCCCAACAGCCATTTCAAGTTTACCATTTTTAGCAAGCAGAATCTGATTGCAAGCTGATTTGGCAAAAACCTTTTCCATTTACTTAGCTTTATGAAATATGTTTAGTTAGAAAGATGATAAAATTTTTATAAATAATTAGTTGAACTGATTGAGCTGGCTGAAGTTCGCTAATTAACTAACGTACCTCTTGTTTTGGATAATTATAATGAACTGTAGGCAAGGTTGCTTTTAATTTATGTCACATGTTTCTGTATCTGGATTGCCGAAACTACAATTAAATATATTTTTACTCAATGAACATATGCTGCACAAGTTTCTACAGTCATGCTTCATTTAATGTCATCCACACAACCGAAGTATTTCATTGTTATCATCCAACCATTTCAGCCACTTTAACGATTAAATTAAAATTCAAATACTTATTTTTGTCTAACATTATTTTTGTTTTTTTGAAACATGCGATTGTATTCCTAGAAACTACTTAAGAGTACAAAAGATACATGTATAATGGATTTATGAGAAAGTCTGGTAGATTTTCCCGTGATATATCTTCGGTTAAAAAGAAAAAAGTCTTCCTTAGGGTGAACCTGCTTAAAAATATAAAATAATGATGTGCATATTCAATTAGTATAAAACTTTTTTAATTAAATATAGTTTAGATACAATTAGTTGTCCGGATTTTGATTTAACATTAAATAACAATGAAAACCATTGATTTTTAAAATTATGAAAGGGCTTAAAATATATTTTAAATGATAAATTTTAGTACGTATATATAAAGATTAGGTATGGCCTACACAAAACTAGGCTAAAATGTGATTTTGTACAGAGACTTGGATTTTATTGTATTGAATTATTATCCTTATATTAATTAAAATCATTTTAAGTAGAAATTTGTATGGGCCACACATAAGATGAGAATTTTAAGGTTTATATTCACTTGAAAATTATATTTATTTGTGGTCCACTTTTATCGTCATTTGGGTTCAGGTTCTAACCTTCAACTAAGATTTATACGATGTGAAAGGATTGGGAATGGATTCGAGAAAAAATTCCGGTGAGAATTCGGGTGGAATTTGGGTTAATCATATTGAATTACTTTCAAAATTTTAAAATAAAGATTGTGTGATCGATTTCAAATTATGTGCATTAAATAGTTATTCACAAAACAACAGACCTAGATTATTTTTTAAAATAATAATGTAGAACGGTATAATAAAAATTATAAATTATACCAAGCTACATGTCTCGTATGATATTTTTCCTGACATTTATATTAGAATTCAGGTTTTCATTTCAAAATTTCTATTTGAATTCCTGTAAACTCAAACCCGACCCTAATTTAGGTTAGGTTCAAACCTAATTTCTAAATCCAAATTTTCAAATTATTTAAAACTGCACAATTAAAGATGACAAGTTGTGTTGTCCGTGCTCATCAGATCAACTCAATCCATGCAGGTTGCATCTCCACTCCATTTATTGTAAATAAAATTAATATATGCTTAATTAAATACATTATTTTAAATGCAATGGATAAAATAGGTACTCTAAAATAGCGCAGTTGCAGCTCATTTGAACAAGATATAAGTGAATATTATCTTTTTGTAATTTTTAACATATTTTCGGTGGAGAAAAAATAATTAAAGGACATTTCTCTTATAAAATTAAGTTCATTTTGCAACCCCTTGAGTTTCTTAATCTTTTTCAATTTTTAGGAATACAGGTTATATATGTTGCTTTGAAAACTATTTGTTGTTTTTATTTACTCTTGATACATATTATTAAATTCTCGTTTTATTATTCTATCTTATTTAAACTTGTTAAATCCATATGAACGAGCTCTAAGAATTTTTAAAAATAAAATAAGCCTGTACTAGTGGGCACATCGCTAAGAGTTCAGAAAGGTTATTCCACATTTCACGTCACCATCGTCATCGTGGATAATGATGCGCGGATTCTTAGAATGTCTTAGCTATCAGGCAAATTAATTTATTCCCTGTTGTTATAGCTTTCGGCATAAATCAGACTAAACTGCTTGAATTTTGAGTCTTATTAATATTGCATGGACGTATAGCTGCTGATACTTTGAAAAGCCCACAGGAAAATTAAGAAGATTGGTGATCCCATGTGTCCGAGTGCATGGGACTCCCATGTGTTCGGCATTGAATCCCCTCAAAAATATTTTTTTTATTTTTTCATAAATGTATTGTGCTAAATGTATTTAACTTATAAACTAAGTTTGACCATTTTCGGATGTTTTCAAGTATTTTTTTATTTTTAAATACAGTAGCATTTTCATAATTTTCCTAATCAAACATTAGAAAAATGTTACTATGTTTAAAAATAAAAAATACTTAAAATTATTCAAAATAGTAAAACTTAATTTATAAGTTAAATACATCTGCTCTATATATTTATGAAAAAATAAAAATAATAAAAAAGAGTTCAAGGGTCGAATGCATGAGAGTCCCATGCAATCGGCCGCATGGGATTATTGCTCAATTAAGAATTAGTTTTTTAATTAAGAATTAGATTTTTTTTGCTAGTCAAGACATTGTATAAGGCTTTTTCTGCTTTTAAATAGATGAAAATGGAGGCTAATAAGTGCGATTTTATTTCTTTGTTTGTTTATAATTAGGCAATCTTGATGAGAATTCCTACATGGATTATACTGATGATGAAATGCTGCATTATAACTAAAGGAAACAACCTCGCGTGCTTTTGATCGGCAATGATTATGCTTTAATGTGACAATTAGCGCCGTCACAGCGTCTGATCTTGAAGAATTCCAATTACGACTGAGCTCGGATGTTTTTATATGCTTCTCTTGATTTCTTTTATTTTGGTACTTTGTAAAACTCAAAAGGAAAATATGCTGAATGACATTCACTAGCTTAGCTAATTCTTTGTCATGCCAGACATTTTATGAGGCTTTTTCCATTTTTAAATCGACGAAAGCTGAGGGTAATAACTGCGATTCTACTTCTTTATTTCTCGATGATGAATTCCCACATCGACTCTACAAATGTTAAAATCCTACATTATAACCAAAGAAAAGAGAACCATAGAGACAACAACTACAATATTATGTGACGATCAGCATCAACGCAAAGTTCGACGTAGATGAACACGGAATGTAATGTTTTCTCTTTTCTATAAGTTTTTAAAATAAGGCACTTCAAATTCGACTTTACTTTTTTCGTCGTTAAAAGAGATATAGTAATTGACCCACCTGAAAAATATAAATAATATGAATCATTTTGAATTTGTATATCAATACGTGATATGAGTTACTGCAAATACAGAGACAGCTTAAAGTAATAAATTGTAAACATAGATAAATAATCGCGCCATTAGGGATAGCAATAACAAAAAAAAATTGAAATTGAAATGCCTTCAACAGCCAAGCTACATGAAGTGGAGAAATCAAATGTCATATAGCTACATTGCAAATTTATAATCGTCGAGAAATATAACAAATTTTTGCGAAGAAATTTTATTTAAAAGACTTTTTGTAAATAGCTACTCAACTTTTTTTCAATTTACAATTATAGTTTCGTAACTCATTTAAAGGGCTTTTGAAAATCATCCTCACAACTACGCCGGATTAAAAGGATATATGCTCCAAATTGTAACCGTTGCACTGAAGATCTTTAATGTTATAACCATTTTGGGCCCATCTTAGTCATTAAACCCAAAATTTTCTATTTATTCTGTTTAATATCTTTCATTTTATTATTGTACCAAAAAGAATTTTAATTAAATTCTTGGGATAACAATTAGTAGTAAATTAAAGTTTAACAATGCAACTTAGTCATTTCTACTACTATTGAAATCCGCCATCCAAGTCCCACCCAAGCTTAGCGAAGTTTGCAGATTTATTTGTTAATGATTTAGGTAATTGTGTGATTATTTTCATTATTCGTTTATGATTATTTTCTTTATTTGTATAAATAATTCTGAATTCCATCTTTGTACATACTTGAAGGAAGCCAAAAAAGTGGCCATGACATAAAGCGTTGTCACAACACCTGAATGGCGATAAAATAGTGTAACTGAGCTCTTTCAATATTATTATTTTTTATAATATTAACAAAAACATCTCTTTTTTCTCTTTGCCAAATCTTTAACCTTTAGCTCTTAAGCAATATTTATTTCTTAAGTAATAAAATAGTTTTCTCCTTATAATATTATCAAAATAAAAAAAATTCTATCCACCAGGTCTCTATAAAAGTGAACTACAAAATTACATTTTTATAATATTCCAAAAAAATATTCTTCTTTTTCTTTCTATGAAATCTAAAAACATCCTTTTTTCTTTCTGTCAAATCTTTGACCTCCAGTTCCGTAAATAATATTATCTTCTGTTAACAATAGTAATATTATCCGAAAAGAATATCATTTTTCTCCTTATAAAATTATCAAAATGAAAAACGTTTTTCTATCCACCAAATCTCTTTAAAAATGCATGAAATCATTACAATTTTATAGTATCCCCATAAAATATTCTTCTTTTTCATTCTATGAAATCCTAACTTTCAAAGTGTGATAGAAGATTTGAAATTTTTTTAATATTACTGAAAAAAATCCTTTTTTCTTTCCACTAATAATATTACCAAAAAAATTACACTTTTTCTCTACCAAATCCTAACATTCAGCTTTTTAATAATATTACAAAAAAATCCTTTTTTCTCTCTCTGCCAGTCTTAATCTGCAAAGTGGCATAGAACGTTTAAACCAAGAGGCCCAATTCATGGGAAAGTGTTCCCATGAGGAAGTAAGGGCATTTTGGTAAATTGACAGTGTGAATATATTTGTTTAAAAATGCATGTTTGAATTTTCGATAAAATTCGTATTAAATGTACATAAAATTTCAATCCATTCCATTCTTTTGGTGGATCAACTATTAAAATATATGTAAACATATTTTTTCATTATTTGACATTTTATAAAAGTATTTTTTACTAAGATTTCATTACAATTGGTAAAGTTGAAAAAATATTTTACATTAGAAATTATGTTTATATTATTTAAGTTTATATAAATAAGGTACTCTCAAAGATAACAATTTCAATATTTATTTTTGAATTTTTGAAAATTAAATAATATTTTTTATTTTTCACGTCCATATCTAACTACATCTGACCATGTCTGAATTTCATTTTATAAAAACGAATTGTGATTTAACACTCATGATGTGATTTCGTACTTTTTAAAGTCATTTATGCCCTTGGTATAGAATTTAAAGTTTAATTGATAAAATTTAATGGTCATAATTAAATTTAACAATATCTAACCGCATCTAATCGTATCTTGCTACATCTAACCAGATTTAGTTTTTGATATTAATAAGTTAATCTTAATTTAACACCTGTAATATGATACTAGGCTACTTATTAAGTCATTTATACCTTAAGTACCAAAATTAAAATTCAGATAATATGATTTAATAAAATCCTCCAAAATCTAACCATATTTAACAACATTTAATCGTATGTAACCAAATTTAATTTTTTATTAATAAGTTAATCTTAATTTAATACCTGTAATGTGATTATCAACGTATATTTAGGTCATTTAAACTTTAATTTCCGAAATTAAAACTCAGATGATATGATTTAATAAAATTTACTTAAATCTAATTGCGTCTAACTACATCTAACAACGTTTAACCATATCTAATCGTACCTAATCATATCTAGCTACATCTAATTTTTTATATTTATTCCTAGTTTAACACTTATATTATGATCATAGCCTCTTGATTAGGTCATTTATACCTTAATATCTGAAATTAAAAATCAAATAATATGATTTAATAAAATTTACCTAAATTTAACTACATCTAACCTCGTCTAACTACATATAACCATATTTAATCACATCTAACCATATCTAACTACATCAAATTGCATCAAACCGAATCTAATTTTTTATATTAATAAGTAAATCTTAATTTAAAACTTGTAATACAATCATAGTGTTGGTCTCGAGTTTATGACAACAAAATTTTCACTTAAACAGAAACTTTTCCACATTTAATTCAATCCCTTTAATGAAACAAGTAGAGACAATGAAGAGAAACAAAGCAATAAAAGCAATTGAACAAGTCATAACAAATAGACATGATTTTTATAGCATTTCGGGCAACCTTTCCTACTCCACTCTTCCAAGCTCACATCCCTTGTGACTTGGGTTCCACTATTAGATTGTCAAATACAGCTAGAGCAGTAGCTCTCTTCTAAATTCCAGCTCTAGGGGGCTTGCACAAACTCAGCACAAGTAGGTAACGAGTTACACTCAAGTCACAATACTACTTTGCCTTCACTTGGTTCCAATTTTCAAAATCAAACCAAGTGATAAATACAAACAAATGAATCAGACAAAAAAAACTACACTTTACAAGTTTGTGAAGGTAGATTTCAACTCGTGGAAGAACTTTTTGAAAGAATGATTTGATCAGCAATGTCGCTTTCAGCAAGTTGAAGCAAAGTTTTTCACTTGAAGTTGGTATAGATCATTTAATGCTTATAGAGAGTGGAAGGTGAACACAATGAATGCTTCTCTAACATCTAGCACGTTCTCTTGAATGCTCTTTTATAATTGTGGAATAATTTGAACGTTTGGTGGTAGGTGGCGCGCATTTAATGTGCGAACGTTTGAATTTTTTCGACCGCTGCGAACCAAGTCGCATGTGGAGTTGACTTTGGTTGCGACTTCGGTCCCCAGCTTGACTTCAAGTTCCATTTTAAGTTGACTTGGTCTTGGACCTGACTCAAGCGGCAGGTGGAATCGATTTCGGGTGCGACTTCACCATCTGCGTGTATATTCTTGGAACTTGGATTCCTTGAAAGTGATCCTTGATTCTTTATTTTTATCTAATATCTTGTTCTTCAAATGATACTCTTGATTTTCAATGTTTGGTTTTGAAACTTGGCATATTCTTCTTCTTTTGATAAATTTATCCTTGTGGCCGTGATCTAAAAATGATTTTCCTTCCTTGAGTTTAAAGTCCAAAGATGTAGTTCATGATCTTCCCTTTAATGATATTTCATCTTGAAAGATTCCATCATGATTTTTTGCTTGTATGGACTGTCTTGGTCTTCAGCTTGGCTCAAGTAAGATGCTTGGGTCGACTTGAGGCTCAACTTCACTCAAGTCACACTACGGAGTCGACTTGGGAATGCGATTTCACCCAAGTTGCAGGTGGAGTCGATTTCGGCTGCGACTTCACTTATCTCCGAGCCCAAATTCAACTCTGAAAGTTTTTGGTCACCTGAAATTGATCTTGGAGTCGACTTGAGTTTGCGACTTCACCTAAGTCACAGGTGGAGTCGACTTGGCCTTGCGACTTGGTCTGTTATGTTCTAAAATCGAAGTTTTTATCCTTTAAACAAGTTTAACAAACTACATTAGTACCCAAAATATTCTCAAATTTAGTTGTTAATCATCAAAACATGGATTGTGCTTAATTTGCCTTGGTTTCCAACATAGGCTCTTGTTGAGGTAATCTATGCCTTAATATCTGAAATTAAAACTTAAATAATATTATTTAATAAAATTCACGTAAATCTAATTGTATCTAATTATATCTAACCGCTTCTAATCACATCTAATTGCATCTAATTTTTTATATTAGTAAGTTAATCCTAAGAGTATCTAATTTGAAATAATTAAATAAAAATAAATATTAATTTAAATTAAATTTAATCAATATAGAATTATCAAAATTATCTAAAATAATATTCTTATAATTTATGTAAAATATTTTAAATATATTAACCATTATTTTTATTTTAAAATTTTCAAAAATATTTTTAATGAAAATAATTATTTTGATTAAGTTAGTTTGTATCTGCATTAATCGTTATTGTAATATCATATTATTGACTTAAATTAAACTAAATCAAAATAAATTTATGGATTCAATACATATTTGTATTAAATAGAGGATTTATAAAAAAATGTTTAGTGTTGTCTCTAATTTTATAAATAGAATTATCTTGAAATGTCCACTCAAAATGATTAAAATATTAATTAATTCATACTTGTGTTGCTTATTTTATTTTTAATTCCTTTTAAATCATAAATATCTAAAATATCATAATAATAAAAATTATATGTTTCATTCATACCGCTGTTTATCTATGGGGTGAGTTTGCATAAAAAAATTTAATAAAAGAATTATACATGTTAAAAATATTAAATTAAATAAAAGTAAATATTTACTTGAATTGAAATAAATATCGTACCAATTAATCATAAACATGATCAATTTATTATATTGAGCTATTTTCAAACCTTAATGGTTAAATTTACAAAAACCCATATGTACTACTCATTGTAGAAGTTGTTCATTTCAATAGAAAATTATTAAAATTTAATTAAAAACAAATTCTAATTTATATGAAATTAAATGCTAACTTTTAGATAATTTCAATTTGAAAGGCACTTGGGTGCTTTTAGGTATATTTGTTTTTCTATTTTTGGCCATTTTAGTTAACTAAAGACTGAATGGAGGCATGAATTCTGTTTGCTCACAATTTCAAAATGTTTTGTCGATGCCCATCCATGGATTAAAGAATATTAAATTTTTTATTTCAAAATTTAAAAAGTATATTTTGTATTTAAATTTATTTTATTCAAATTGAGGAAGCAATTTTAATTTTTGGTTTGTTTGACATTTCGCATTATTTTAAGCAATTTTATCAAAACCAACATGAAGATTGAATCATTATGACGTCTGGTTCAAGTTTAAGTGGGCCGACGTTGGTTCAAACCGTATTTAACTGTGACAAGATATGTTATAATTATATATGTAAGTACAAAAGGAATATAAGGTAAATGTTGTAGGTATGAGGGAATTTTCACTAAAATTTAAAATATTTTTAAAAATCTAAATTATTTATCATATTTATCCATATATTTAATTTATGGTTTTAAAAACTACATATAGTATAAACTTTCATATAATATATTTGTCTTATAATTTTTTCAAAATTTTTAAAGATAATATATTTGCTCTCAAAAATACTATTTTTCAAGCCCGCGAGCCCCAGATCATGTCTGAATTCAATTGTAATTGGTTCCTGTTGAAATAAGATTCTATTTTTCATTGATAATTTTTCCAAAAGGAACAGATTAAGGGAGCATTGGTTTTGAAGAAGATCTGGCGGATTGCATATTTCCATCTTTTTGATGATTTATAGATGAAAATGAGTGGCATATGGAACTGAAATTATTTTGCAATGAATAATTTTAGCTTTGGATTGGCTTTTATTTTCTCTCCCTACTTTCTTCTATTAATGTGGTTCTTCTCCTTCTTTGTATTTTCTTTTTGTAATTCTTTTACCTTTTTGTTGTCTATTTTCCTAGAAATTTAATGGATGAATTCTATGTGTATCCGTGAATTTTTACCAATAACAACACTAATTTTTTAAAACAATTCAAATATAGTATTGTATTTTGTCTAAAATTTCATTCATATTTACAACCCTATATGAAAAGATGAACATGCCCAAACCTAATTATGATAAATTTATACATGAAAATTCTCATTCAAATGATATATGATTTTATACCAGTAGAAGTATGATTTTATAGCTACAAAGCACTAAAAATTCATTTGAATATAAATTTTTAGCTTAGACTTATAATTAGAGCTCGGACATATTCATCATTTCACAAATTTGCGTCAGTATAAATAAAATTTTAAGTAAACTAAATAGTTATATTTGAAAATTTTAAAATATAATTACCATAAGTAGAATTATCAGTAAAATTGATGAGTATACGATAAATTTTTTATCTATTTGATAATGGGTAGAGCTATGCGTATTTAACCTACAAACCAACGTTTATCATTTTTGGATGATTTTAAGTATTTTTAATTTTTAAACACGGTGGCATTTTCTTAATTTTCTGAGTTAGAAACTATAAAAAATGCGCCACTGTGTTTAAAAATTAAAAATACTTAAAATCATCTAAAAATAGTAAAATTTAATTTATAGATTAAATACACATAGCTCTACTTGTTTGTGTAAAAAATCAAAAAAAGTTTTTTAAAAAATGGTCCTATGCATTTGATTTTTAAAAAGTTTTTAAAATCATCCCTTCTCAAAATTTGTCTAAATTTAATATATGAAATTTAGCAGTTGATGATAGAGTCATGTATTTGATTGGAAAACAAGACAAAAAAGGAGTCTTACCATTTTTAGACGATTTTAAGTATTTTTTATTTTAAAATACGGGGATATTTTTTTAATTTTCTGAGTTAGAAATTATAAAAATGTCACAATGTTTAAAAATAAAAATACTTAAAATTATGTAAAAATCGTTGGTTTATAGATTAAATACACAGATCTCTACTTGTTTATGCAAAAAAATCAAAAAAAGTTATTAAAAAAATGGGTCCCATTGCCTGACGCACGGGATCCCTTCTCAAAATTTGCGTAAATTTAACATATAAAATTTAGCAGTTGATGTTAAAGTCGTATATTTGATTGGAAAACACAAAAAACAAACAAACAAACAAACAAACAAACAGGAGTCATGTTGATTTGGATATGGACAACTCAAGGAAACGACGAACTAAAATCAGCCCATATTCTCTTTGATCTCCAAGTACAGCTCAAGTTTCTCTCTCGGAAGCAACATCAGAGCTCCAAGAAACGCGTAGCAAGCGCACCCGCACACAAACATTTGTGCTTACTTAAATCGGTATGGGTTGAACCAACAACCTCATCAGCCGTTCCTCCGTTTCACTGCCTGGCGCTCCAAACCCATCTCCAAATAGGTACACATAATGGCTACTGCGTGCGCAATTCATTACAGCATCAACGAAGCATTCGGAAAAACCAGTATTATTCAGACGTGCTGCTTCATTCAGCTTCTTCCATGTCTCGCTGATCACAACCGCTACTTCTTCACGTGCAGCCCATTCGGAAATACCCTTTTCGTGCATGTAGCATTGGATGGCTTTGGAGACATCACCTCTAGCCATCTCGTCCTGCATAAATTTTCACCCAAATCAGAATGCATTGCTGCAAATATTCTTTAAATATCCGTAAATACATTCACAATAAATTCCATATCATAAGCGTAAGCACTGCAATTTACTCTAAATGCTATCCGTATAGAATATCAAAGAATCATGCATACACAGCCTATAAAGGCCGTGAAGAGGGAGGAGATTAATTCTATTCCATACCTTGGAAGTGCCTAGATCATCGTTTAGCCGGAAAATCAGGCAGCCGAGGCGGATCAGTTCGGCATAGTTCTCTAAGCTGTCTAATCCCTCTTTTGTTACTTTTTCTCCTTGCGTGAAATAAATGTGGACGATCGCGAGGGTAGTGCCAATTGTACGCCAAGAGTGCTCAAGGTATTCATTGATTGTTGGTATATAATTGTTGTTATACCATTTTGCTTCCACTAGATATCCTTTGCATAAATCTGCCCACTGTTGAAGTGAAAAAAAAAAAGAAAAAAAAAAGTGACTTAGACATATCAATCCGAGGGATTAACTAGTAAAAATACATTGAAACTTGGAACGATGAATAAAATAGTTATTGGAAGAATCCTTGATCAACTACCGCTTTCTTGATATATGGCAGTGCATTGCATCCTAGCTCTTTCAAGGAATGATAAGCTGCTTCATTAACAAAGTTGTAGAGAGCTAGAAAACATAGCTGCATATAATCTGGAAGTTTTTCCATTGCATTAAGATCCCATCTGGAAAAAAAAATCCAAAAAGTTGATTAGAAAGTGAAATCCTTGGATGACACATTGGTACTTGCACGTCTCCCGATCAAACTAGAAGCCCTGTTTTATATTTTTTTGCTTCAATTGCTAGCTTACCTATCAACAGCATCTGTGAACAACTCCAGCTCATCCAATGAACCATAAATATCATAAATATCATCAATTGTCGTTACGAGTTGATTGACTTTTGCAACTTCATGTCTGGCATATCCTAAGTGGGGAGCATGCGCCATGCCAAAACTGAAAAGGTAACACTCCACTATCCGGTCTCTGCTAAAGCTCAGCTTCCTTTGGAGCCCCAACTCATGCCACCATCTTCAATGGGAACAACAAATATTCATGTGCGGATTTTTCTCTAAGACAAATTAAAAGGGTAAATGATTTGCTACGCGATGGAGTCATGGTCGAAGTTTTTTCAGCCAGTACCATCAAGCAGGAAATGAGAAATGTATAAACATATATGAAGAACTGGGCTAGATTTTTTCCAGCTGACATACCCCATCCATCGACCGCCCATCTATAATCATTGAACCAATCACGTGCACTATCATGTGTAAAAAGAATGAATTAATAGCACCAAATGAATTATCAAAAAAGAGTGCTTCACATGCATGTGGTCTGAAAATGAAGAAAAATGGACATATATATGAATGGATTATTGACCAGAGATTGCATCTCAAAAATCATGTAATCAACGGCGCATGAATTAATTAATGATACCTCGATACGTTCTGCAACTCTTTTTGCAGCATGGACTGCAAGGTATTGAACTCCAGCTTGCCTAGTGCTAGTGTTGCAAGATCGGTGTCACCCGTTTTCTCATATGTCTCTATGTACCACCTGGACACCGTCCTTGGATTCCTCCAGTGCAACGGGAGCTCCAGTGCACTATGTATCAGCCTCTGAAGGTTTGGGTCCCCTTCTCCTTCTAAATCCTGGAGACGTCTTTTGGCGAATCCTCTAGCCTCGTCTAAAGTAGTTTCGCCTTGAAAAGAAAGATATGAAGCCTCATACAAGCTCAACAATCCCTTCATGTCCCAAATGCTTTGCTTGAAATTACCTACGTCGTCTCTGAAGCAATTGAACACATCTGTTCCTCCTCTCAAGTCGTAATTAGTAACTAGTGAGTTAATTATTTATATATTTATAATTATCATTAGAGCATTCAATATATTAAAATTTTCGATTATCGAAAGATATATAATTTTATAACTACTTTACAAAGGAGCGAAGGTGCACACTCACATACAACATATACCTTGAGAAATCGTGTAACCATGTTTTCTGAGTAGTCTGAACTTGAGGGCTGTAGCATGAAGGTCGTCCTCATTTATCATCCCTTGGCTGTTGGTGGATATTTTATCCAGCTCTTCCCTAATCTCGCTTTGAAACAAGTGAGCTATCCCCAGCCGCTGGAGAGTGTCAATATGCTCCAGGCCTTCCAATTCATTTTTGATTTCATGGAATGCGTGTCGCATCTGCCCTTTCAACACCTCCATTCGCTTTGCACACGAATTGGCCTGCATAAATTAAGTAGTTTTAAAATGGGTTAAGCCCACTTCCCCTAACTATATGTATTAAATCATTACGACATTTAAAAGGGATATAATCCTGTTAGCTGGATTTTTCAATTTATAAACGTGTGTATTTTTTTTAACTTAAAAAACTAACAGGTTTTTGTGTGAAAATTATTTAAATGCCTCCTTTACCGTTGATTTTTGAAAAGTTACACTTGTGCTGATATTTTCATAAAAATATAAATGTGATAAAATAACAATATTTCTTCGTAGATCAGACTGACATTATTATTAAATTAAAATTTCCCTGGTCAAATGACTTAATATTATTTATTTTTATCACACTACCAAAAATCATTCCAAATCCTATTTGGCCTAGCGTCGTTATATAACCCAATGCCACCTGTGACACTTTTGCAAAAGTATCCATCATCAATTTCATGCAAAAGTAGAAATGTTTATGGTATTTCCTCCAGCCAACCCTTGCAAAGGAAGGAACATATAGAGTTGGAACTCCAGACAACCAGCAGCAAGGCCCCTGGAGTTACCACCACCACAAAGGGCCCGTGACCAGGGCAATGCAATTTGGATAGAGGGCAAATACATTCAAAATTTCCAAGAGTGTGGATGGCCGGGCATAATTAATGCGTGATTAAACAAGCCCCTGATTAGGGTCTCGTATGGGCTACACCCCTTTAAAATGTATATAATTATCTGTAAATTATAAAAACTTCTTAGATACATCCACTAATGTATTAGAATATGAAAAGTGATCCTATTAGCCCGTGTTAAGCAAATATCTCAATTAGTCCACCTCAAAAAATTTATTTACAATACTTTTTTTTATACACTTATTTATCTAAGTATATTTAAAATATAAACCAAGTTTTATCATTTTTGGACATGTGTATATATTTTTTGAGATTTTTAAACTTAAAAATCTCAAAAAAGCATATATTAAACATATACATATATATATAAATAGTAAAACTTTATTTATGTATTAAATACACTTAGATAAACAAACATATGAAGAAAAATAAATAAAAAGTGTTATAAATGGGTTTTTAAGGTGTGCTTAGCAAAACATTTGCCTAGCTCTGGCTAACAAGAACACTTCTCTTAGAATATAACCATACTTTATCTGATTGTTTATGGTTTAAATTTTCTTTTATAAGGAATATAAACCCTATTTCATTCCTGAATATTTATCCTTCCATACATGATCAACAATACAAAATGATGAACCCTATGTCATTCCAGAATATCTATGGTTTAGATGTTGAAAGTATAAATGCACATGTGTTTGGATGAAACTTTTTTTGGATGAAACTTAATGTAATATAGAAATAAATAATTGTAAATACAACATGTGGTTTAAATTTTGATTTTATCATTGCTATGGGAACATTTGCAGCCGTCAAAGCATTTCATGTATAGGGACCCCACCCATGGGAAGGCCTTCCCCTAAGAAAAAAAGAGGGTGATGGGGAAATTTACAATATGAATACGTTTATTTCAAAGTGAGTATATTTGTTTTTTATAAAATTTAAATTATATGTACACAAAATCTTAATCCATTTCATTCATTCCGTGCATCAATTACTAAAAAAAATATAGACATAATTTTTTATGATTTGAAATTTGTAATAATATTTATGTATAAAATATTTTTTTAATAAGATTTCGTTATAATTAGTAAAGTTTAAAATATGTTTTATATAAAAAATTATATTATATTATTTAAAATTTATATAAACAAGGTACTCTCGATGATAACAATTTCAATATTTATTTCTGAATTTTTAAAAATTTATTATTATTTTTATTTTTTGAATATAATAGAATTTAACCAGATCTAACAACATCTAATCACATATACCTGGATTTAACCAAATTTAACTTTTGATACTAATAAGTTAATCCAAGTTTAATACTTGTACTATGATCCTATGCCTTTGATAAGGTGATTTATACCTTAATTACAGAAATTAACACTTAGATAATAAGATTTAATAATATCACCTAAATCTAATAGCATCTAATTGTATCTAACCGCATCTAACTGTATTTAACCAGACCTAATTTTTATATTAATAAATTAATCATAATTTAAAATTTGTAATATGATCTCATGCCCCTTATAAAGTCATTTATACCTTAATTACAGAAATTAAAACTCAGGTAATAGGATTTAATAAAATACCTAAATCTAATGGTATCTAACTAGATCCAACTGGATCTAACTACATCTAACCACATCTAACTGGATATAACTAGATCTAACTTTTGATATTAACAAGTAAATTCAAATATAACACCTGTAATATGATCCCAGGCTCCCATATAAGATTATTCATACCTTAATTATAGAAATTAGAACTTAGATAATAGAATTTAATTATATCAACCTAAATCTAATAATATCTAGATCTAACTAAATCCAACTAAATCTAACCGGATCTAACTTTTCATATTAACAAGTTAATCCAAATTAAAATTTGTAATATGACCCTAAGCCCCTTATAAGGTAATTTATACCTTAATTACAAAAATTAAAACTCAGATAATAGGATTTAATTAAATTCACCTAAATCTAACGACATCTAATCAGATCTAACTGAATTTATCGAGATCTAATTTTTTGTATTAATAAGTTAATATTCATTTCACACATAGAATATGATTCTAGGCACTTTACAAGGTCAATTATACCTTAATTATAGAATTTAGAACTCATAAAATAGGATTGAAATCCACCTAAATATTATGGCATATAATTGGATCTAACTTTTGATATTAATAAGTTAACTATAATTTAATATCTATAGCATGATCTTAAGTTCCTTAAGGTCATTTATACCTTAATTAAGAAAATAAAAACTCAAATAATATTATTTAATGAAATCCACCTAAATCTAATGGCATCTAACTACATCTAACTGCATCTAACAGTATCTAATTTTAATATTTTTAAAATATTTTACATAAATGTGTATTTTGCAAAACATATATGCTTAATAATCATTTTAGAGCTATGCGAAAGATAAATTATTTTAATTTTAATTTAAATAAATATATGATTTGTCATTACAAAAATATAATTTGTGAAATGCACACAAATTTTTAAGACTAATTTAATAATTAAATATTTTTAGATTACTAAAAAATTACTTATGCAAAGTACATGAAAATAATTATTTTGATTAAATATTGTTTTAAATCTGCATAAATCCATGAAATTCACACATTTCCCCCATTGAATAAAAAATAATTTTTTAAATATTTTAACTAGTAAATAAATAATTTTTGACTTCAACTTAAAATTGCAATAACAAGTAGAACAATTTAATTGAAGAATAGAAAAACTTAAATTATGAAAAATATAAGAGAATATTTTAAGATATCTAACAGTACTTCTTAACTTATGAAAGTCCATTAAAGATATCAAAATTTTGTTATTAAAGTATCTATTTGGTTATTTATTTCATTAAATTTTATTTTTGTCATTAGCAATTCATTAAAAAAAATTATTTTCAAAAAATACCTCAAATTAAAAAATTAATTCATGCCCACACACCCTAAAAAAGCTCATGTCTACTAGATTTATAAATTTCTACGTAACTCAAATTTCAAGCCAAAATTAATAGCAATCATTTAAAATATAATTATTTTTAATTTAACACGTATTATTTTTATAATAATTGGTTATCAATTTAAATTCTTTATTGTGGGTTTTTATATAAAATAGATATGAGATTTTATATATTTATAAATTTTCACACATCTACTTTGAATATTCTGAAAGTAAACTACATAAACTTATGCATTTTACAAAAAATATAAATTTACTAAACCATTTTAGAGTCTATGTTACGGCTACTAAAATAATTAAATTTATTCGACGATTGAGATGGTTAGAAACAACCATTGCTAAAATAATTAAATTTAGTCGACGGTTGAGATGTTAATAAACAACTATTGTTGGTGCAATTTGAAGAATTAAATAGGCTCAAAAATAATTTAAAAACATTTACTAGTCTAGTAAATTCATTTGAAGAAAATTAACATAATATGTAGATTGGGTAAATTAAACATCTATCATAACTCACATGCAATTTGAAGTATGGATATAAAAATAAGCTAGTTTACGTTTGATTGTAAAATGGAATCATATATATTAAATGAAACTAAAATTGATTTAAAAATTAAAAAAAACACATTTTTATCTTATTAGATTAGTGTAGACAAAATTATATTTTAACTAAGTAAATCAAATAAGCAACTAGCATTAAATCGCTAGCCGTCGAATTCCATCGCCACCGACTCTCTACAGCTTCTCACAAAAATCGTGACATTCTTTCAAAAAAAAAAAAAAAAAAAAAAAATCAAACATAGAAGCAACAATTTTTTTTAATAAATTTTCGGCAGTAAAACCACCAAAGAAATTCCACTGTCTCCTTTTATGTCGTCAATATTTTGCAGCCGATCATGGCAGCAGAAAAACATCCATTCAACGAACCACCTGCTGGCTACATGTCATCGGAGATGACTGGACGGCCATGAATAGCTTAAGCCGTAGCTGCTGCAGAAGGGAAGGGAGAAACGCGAAGAGAAGACGGGCTTTTGCAAAATATGTGCACTGCCGTTCCAAAATCGGCCCCGCTTTCCAAATTTTTGAGATGCCGAAATGAACCGGGCAATATAAACCATCTAAAATGAATGGCTGAAGATGAGGTTCCCGTGAGAAAATTATGGGAATGTGTCTCCATGGGTTGGTGCCCTTCCTGTTTATTACATTCTCTCCCTCTTGAGGGCCAATTTATGAAAAGGTGTTCCCATGAGAAAAAATTGGAAGTAAAAGTAATTTAGGGTTTGTTTGTTTGGGGCAAAAAAATGTCAACCAAAATTTTTCAATCCAAAACTTTTCACTCTCCATAACTACTTTATTTTTTAATTATTTTTTCACATTTTCCTATACAAAATACCCTACTTTTCAATCATTTCTACACAACTACCCATACAACTAACCTATCTATTTTAACTTTATTCTCTTTACTCCTCATCATTACTCCTATTATATCACATCATTTTCTATCAATTTGACAATTTCTACTTCAAAAACTTTTCATCAAAAGTTTTACCCTTAACCAAACACACCCTTAGTAAATTGACAATGTCAGTATATTGTTTGAAAATGTGAGTATGCTAGATTTTTTAAAAAATTTATTTTAAATATACATAAAATTTCAGTCTATTCTATTCATTTGGTGGATCAACTACTAAAATATATGTAAACATTTTTTCATTATTTGACATTTTGTAAAAATATGTTTGTAGAAAATATTATCTTTTACTAAGATTTTATTATAATTGATAAAATGGAAAATATATATTTTATATTAAAAATTTGTTATATTATTTAAAGTTCATACAATAAGGTTCTCTCACAAATAACAATTTTAATGTTTACTTTTAAATTTTTTAAATTAAATAATATTTTTTATTTTTTGCATCTAACCGCATCTAACTCCCTTTTACCGCATCTAACTCTTTCTTACGACATCTAACCGAACCTAGACACATCTAACCGCATCTAACCTCATCTACCTTCCATTTTATATATGTTAAATATAATTTAATAGTCGTGATGTGATTTTGTACTCTTCATAATGTCATTTATGCCCTTAGTACATAATTTAAATTTAAATTTATAGAATTTAACAATTATAATTAAATTTAATGATATATAATCACATCTAACAATATCTAACTGCATCTAACTAGATTAAATTTTTGATATTAATAAGTTAATCCTACTTTAATACTTGCAATATGATCATAGGCTCCTAATTGGATCATTTATACTTTAATTTTTAAAATTAAAATTCAGATAATATAATTTAATAAAATCCACCAAAATCTAACTATATTTAACATCATCTAACCGCATCTAATTTTTTATTAATAAGTTAATTTTAATTTAACACCTATAATATGATTACGGGCTCCTATTAGTTTATTTATACCTTAACATCCAAAACTAAAACTCAGAAAATATAATTTAATAATATCCACTTAAATCTAACCACATCTAATCACGTCTAACCACAACTAACTGCATCTAATAGAATCTAACTATATATAATTTTTTATATTAATAAGTTAATCTTAATTTAACACTTATATTATGATTATAGGCTCCTTCTTAGATCATTTATACTTTAATATCCAAAATTAAAAATCAAATACTATGATTTAATAAAATCCACATAAATTTAACCATATCTAACCGTGTTTAACAGCATCTAATTGTGTTTAACCGCATCTAACTGCGTCTAATTGCATCTAACTGGATCTAATTTTTTATATTAATAAGTAATCTTAATTTAAAACTTATAATATAATCAAAGGATCCTGTTTAGGTAATCCATACTTTAATATCTGAAATTAAAACTAAGATAATACAATTTAATAAAATCCACCTAAATATAACCACATTTGATCACATTTAACTGCATTTAACACGTTTAACTATATCTAACTGTATCTAACAACATCTAACTATAAGAAAATTATAAATGGCTGAAGATGAGGCTCCCATGAGAAAATTATGAGAACGTGTTCCCACTGGTTGGTGCCCTTTATCTCCTTCAAGGCCCAAGTCATGGGAAGGTGTTCTCATGAGCAAAAATAGGAAGTGAGGACAATTTAGTAAATTGAGAATGTGATTATATTTGTTTTAAAATGTGAGCACATTTGGTTTTTTAATAAAATTTATTTTAAATACATATAAAATTTTCGTCTATTTCATTCATTTGGTAGATCAATTGCTAAAATATATGTAAAATATATTTTTTCATTATCTGACATTTTGTAAAAATATTTTTGTAAAAAATATTATTTTTACTAAGATTTCGTTATAATTGGTAAAGTTGAAAAATATATTTTATATTAGAAATTATGTTATATCATTTAAAGTTCATGTAAATAAGGTACTCTCATAGATAACAATTTTAATATTTATTTCTGAATTTTTGAAAGTTAAATTAATTTTTTATTTTTCACATCTAACCGCATCTAACTTTCATTTTGTATATGCCAAACATAACTTGACACTTGAATGTGATTTTATACTCTTTATAATGTCATTTATGCCCCTAATACATAATCTAAGAGCATCTAACTGGATCAAATTTTTTATATTAATAAGTTAATCCTAATGTAACAGCGGGAATATGATCCAAGGCTCTTGATTAGATCATTTATACCTTAATTAACAAAATTAAAAGTCAAATACTATGATTTAACAAAATCTACCGAAATTTAATCACATCTAATTGCATCTAACCGCATCTAACTGTATCTAATTGCATTCAATCACATCCAACTGCATTTAATCATGTCTAACTGGATCTAATTTTTTATATTAATAAGTAAATTATAATTTAAAACCTGTAATACGATCATAGGCTCCTATTTAGGTAATTTACACTTTAATATCCAAAATTAAAATTCAAATAATATGATTTAATAAAATCCACCTAACTATAGTTGCAATATTTTTTATTAACTTAGTTTGTGTCTACATTAATCTTTATTGTAATACCATATTATTGATTTAAATCAAAATTAAATCAATATATAATCATAGATTTAATAAATATCTGTATTAAATAGAGGATTTATAAAAAATATTCAGTGTTGTCTCTAATTTTTAAATAGAATTATCTTGAAATGAATCTCCACTCAAAATGATTACAATTTTAATTAATTGATTCTCTGTTACTTATTTTATTTTTAATTATTTTTAAATCAAAATATCTAAAATATCATAATAATAAAAATTTATAAGGATCATGGGGTGAGTCTGCATAAAAAATTGTAATAAAAAATTCTATACAAGTTTAAAATATTAAATTAAATAAAAGTAAATATTTACTTGAATTAATATAAATATCATATCAATTGTCATAAACATGATCAATTTATTATATTGAGCTATTTCGAAACCATAGTAGGTTAAATTTACAAAACCAATATGATTTACTCAGAAGTTGTTCATTTCAATAGAAAATTGTTAATTAAAAATAAATACTAATTTATAGAAAATTAGATCTAAATAAATTAAATGCTATTAACACGCATCTAAGGAACGATGATGCACGGATGCCAGCTTATGCATTAATTTGGATGATTTTAAATTCGAAAAATTTGCTGATGCCGCGATTAATTAAATTAGTTGTCCTCCGACATCGTATCCAATGTTGTCAGAACCGAACCGGTGATTGAACCGGTAAAGGAACTGGTCTGGTTCGAACCGGTTAATCAAACCGGTTTGAACCGGTGACGTCAGCATGACATATTTATGATGTAATAAATATTAATTTTTTTAAAATTTTAAATAAATAATTAAATATATTGATAAACTTATATTTTTATAAATCTTAAATATATATGTCGGATTTTAAGGACCACAATATAAGAACAAATTATGTAGGATTAAAATTAATAGCGAGTTTTAAAAAATTAACTACATTTAATTAATTATAATATTTTATTAACTATAGTTAATTTGTTAATTTGTTAGCAATATTATTAAATTTACACCTTGAGCTAGGATTGCAATATGTAATTATGTACTTAGGTTATTTTCATAAAATTATTTAACTAAAATATATTTGATTATTTTCATGTTGTAAAACTAAAATCTGGTATTTTTAAAATATATTTGGTATTTTATATTTTTATTTTGATTTTTTGATTTTTAATTTTTTAAAAATAAGAATACTAAACATTTTAAAACTAAGAATACTAAACATTTTAAAATATGTTAAAATTTTAAATTTCTAGATTTGAAATTTGAATATCTAATTAAGGGGCAGTGAGTAGTACCGACTACCGTACGCAGGCAGAGACGGACGGCGAGGCAGCGAGACGGCGATGGCGAAGCAGACGGTGACCAGAGGCAGACGACCAGAGACGGACGGCGCAGGTAGCGTGACCAGAGACGGCGACCAGAGACGGACGGTCGGCGCTGTGGGTGGCGGACTGCGTGGCCGGCAAACTGCGTGGGTGGCGGACTGCGTGGGTGGCGGGATCGTGCAGGCGACGGAGACAAGGCAGCAGGATGCACAGGAGTGGCAGGACGCGAGATCCTGCTAGCGCTGGCGCCGTGGATGCAGACGGCGAAGAGGAAGATGATCGCAAGGAGGCGGCCGGGCAGGTGGGCGCAGGCGCGAGGCAGCGACGCAATGCTAGGGTTTCGAAAGGGGGAAGAACTGAAGAAGAAGAGCTGAAGAGGGCGTCGGGCAGGCGAGGGCGCGAGGCAGGCGTTCCAATTTTTTTAAAAATATATATATATTTAATTATTATTAGTTTACTGACCGACCGGTCGAACCCGGTTGAACCGGTAAATACGGTTCGACCGCCGGTTCACCGGTTCGAGCGGTTTCTGGTAATTGAACCGAACCGTATTGGATCGAACCGGCCGGTCCGGTCCGGTTTTGATAACATTGATCGTATCCTACTAATGTATGTAAAGTAGTTGCATATATATGGTAATCAAGTGCAGTGTAGTGGTGCTGGAATTGGTCTCACATGATAATCAAATTATAAGCTACTCCACCCTTTGTATTTAGAATAATATATTTTATTATCATATCAATTTTCATCTCAATCAGATATGTGTATGGATCTCATCTAAAATGGTACAAATTCAACATAATTAAATAATTTGATATAAATAACAATTTTAAAGTGGTTTTTCAAACATTTAAATCATCTAAAATATGATTTATATATGGATAAATTATTGTATAAAGTTTTTCTGCATTTTAATATGTAAGAGGCCTTTTTTTGGGCAACTATACCGTATTCCAGTGCAGTGACGCTGCATCGGAACAACACTTATATATATATATATGTGTATGAACGTAATAATAAAAAATCTTCAACAAAATTTTCATTAATTAATGTTAAAATTGATGCTCCAACCCACCAGCCTACCCGCAAGCACATTAGCATATTAATAGTTATATTAATAATAATTTGTAGTGCTAGAAATAAAATTGTCTAAAATAATACTCTTGCAGTTTACATGAAAAATTAAACCATATCACTTATTGAATTGAAAATAACCTATAAGTGATTGTTTCATTCTAATGCATATTAAACCTTTCTAATTGATAAAAATGTAACATTTTTTATTAGTGAATAATATTTTAAATTTTTATTATTAAGTTTTTATTTATAATATGCCTCACTCATTTAGAAAAATTATTGCAAATAAAATCTTAATCTTGAATAATGAATGAAAGAACAAAAGGTTAGAAATTAATGATTTTTACTAAGAGTGTCTCCAATCCCAAAATTCTTGCCCATAGTATTAATTGGAGGACAATTTTCATAGCCCAAGATGTGCAAATATTAATTATTATTATTATTATTATTATTATTATTATTATTATTATTATTGTTATTATTAGCTTTTAAAAGCTTTGTTTGGCCTAACTTATAAATTTCTACTATTTTAAAATTTTGATTATAAATGAGATTTTTATAAAAAAAATGTGATGGTAAAAAGTCACGTAGTGTTTGACCTTATAACTAGAAAAACACTTTTAACAATTGGCTAAAAACTAGGGGTGGGAATCGGGGTGGGTCGGGGCGGGTCAGGGTGTGCCCAACCCTGACCCTCCTTTTCAAAAATTTTGTTTGACCCTTATTTTATACCGGGTCGGGACAAGGTCGGTTTGACCCTTACTTTTTTTTACTAGGTCTCGGGACAAAATTCGGGTCGGTATCGGGTTAACGGGTCGGGTAAAAAATTGCGGGTCAAGTAAGAAGTTTTTAAAAATTTATAAAACTATCAAGTATAAAGACAAATTTATATTAAATTTAACTGTTATATGCTTGAATCTATTATTAATCAGTCAAAGTAAATATAAATAATTAAATAAAACATGAATATTAGCATTGAATGAGGTTTTTCTTTTTAATGTAAAATATCAGAAAACGGGTCAGCAGGTAGGTCCGCCTTGACCCGCCCCGCCATCCTATTAAAAACCACATTTTGCCCCGACCCATCTTTCTTTAAAATCATCAAAATCCCGACCCGCCCCGCCCCGCCGGGTACACAATCCTGACCCGCTCCGGTATTAAACAGGGTCGGGGGCGGGTCACGGGTCGACCCGCCCCGATTCCCACCCCTACTAAAAACATTGAAGTACTTTTATAGATGTATAATAACCAAAAGAGATATAAAAAATATTTCAACATTTAAATTATTTTACTAATAAAAGATATTTCTTATATATCGTTAAATTAAAAATATTTATTATATATTTTACAAATCTAATTTGAATATTTTCAAATATAATATGCACAAATATCTAAATTTACTTGCATTAAATTTAAACACAAATATCTAGATTTCTAATAATAAAACTTATATTTCCATGCTCTTTTATTATAAAATTTGTCAAAATAAAAATGTAAACTAAAAATAATAAATTTTAGATAAAAATAAGAATTCATTTAAATTAAATAAAATCAAGTTTATGTTAATGTTAGTTTTTGTCTTTATTATAATTCAAGTGAAAATAATAATTTTAAGTAAAAATAATTATTAATTTAAATCAAATTCCATCATCAATATACAATTATTACTTTAATAAAACATTGGATCGTAAAACAGATCTGTCAAATCAAAAGGATGTGCAAATCCTCCGAGTCCTACAGCTCTCTTAATCCCTAGCAAAGATCTTATGCTGGCCACCATGCAAGATCTGGCTTTCCTCTTCATTCACTTTTGCCTTCTTCCGATCCTAACACCCACTCCTGACCATGGATTCCTCCATGAAGCTACCATAAAACCTACTAGTTTTGCCCAAATTTTCACTGCAATTTTTCCCCATAATAGTAATTATCATTTGCAAGAGAGGGAGAAGGTGCGACAGAATGGAAGGGGAGGTGCGAGTGAGATCCAAAAACTCCGTGCCACCCTTCCTATTTTTTGAGTTTCCCCAAATGCCCCATCTCATCCTGACCATTCATTCAAAATTAATGGTAAAGATGTATAGTCTCATGAGAAAATCATAGGAACAGCTTCCCTGAACTGGGTCCTCTCCCTCTCTCTCTCGTGCATGTAGACATGCATACACCAATGCACCTAATATCAAACAACTTAAAACTCATAGACGATTATCATGAGTAGTAATATACTGAAAAGGCAGTCATATATAAAACTCACTTCATAATCACTAGTAAGTGATTTCACAAATTCGTAGTCCCAAATACTAGGCTGGTAATTAGCAGACCTCCGAGCAATTTCATGAGGCTGGTGTGCACTGCATCGTGGAGTTTGGCTCATACGGAGATGATCACACCCAGTTCCGGCACCGGGGCTTACTTTTGCTGGTAATACTCGTACTGGTATTGGTAGGCATGTTGAGGCGACGGATAACAACGGCAATGGAATGGAGCTAGATGACAATGCCATCGTCGTGTATACGAATGATGCTGCTCTATCTTCGCAGAAAATACCCATGACTCTATTTGTAGCATGGAAGAATGAGAAAACTACCGTACCAGTTTCCATTGTCCGTGGGAACCATCTAAAAAATTTATATTTTTATTTATTTAATTTTAAAAATCTCACCCGACATATTATTGAAAATATAATTTTAACCTTTCATAATAAAAAGTACGCAAATAAAATGGTGTTAAACGACTATGATGGAAGGAATTTAATGGTAGAAATGTTTTTAAATTATAAGTAATATCTATAGTAGTAAGATTTACATCATCTAATACTAAGGGTTCAACTTGAATCGGGTATCCTATTTGTAAAAGGTCGACCCTACTTTATCCATTTGTTGGTTTGTTTCCTAGTATACCCTACCCTACCTATTACCCATAGGGTCGGTTTCGGTTTCGATTCCAAATTGGTTCCTTTAATACTCAAATATAATATTTTTTAAAAATTTATATGTTATTTTAAATAATGTAAAGTAATATTCATTTATGTTTTAAAATCATAAGTACGTATATTATTGTTTATATTATTATATAAAAATATGAAGTGTAGACCATTATGACCCAATTATTAAAACTATTAATATATTATAATCATAGGTCACAAGCGTATTTATTAGAATCTTTCCAAAGTCAATGACGTATATTTAAATTCATTTAAATTTATAATTCACAAGGTACAAAATTCATTTAAATTTTAATTTGTTAAAATATGTGTACATATGAGATGTCAAAGAAAAACATAATACATATGATATAATATATATATTATACTTATATATAATAATGCACCTAATTAATTACCTATATAAGTACCTATGCGGATCGGTTCTGGATACCCAACGTATCTACTTTACCTGTATCCTATTTGAGGTAGCGGGTAATAATTTGTACCCTACCTTACCGATATTAGGGTCGGGTTGGTGAGTACCCTACGCAAGTTGCACCCCTATCTAATATTATACATATTTAAATTGTTTGTTTTTAGTTCGAACATTTAATGAGGAGTGATCCTGTTAGCCCGAGTTAAGTAAAGTCTCGCTTAACCCGCATCAAAAAACTCATTTGCAACAGTTTTTTTTATTTTTTCTTCGTACACACTATTTATTTAAATATATCTAATATATAAAGTAAGTTTTACTAGTTTTTGAGATTTTTAAACATCTACATGCATATCTATATTTAAAATGACCTTATATTTAAAAATTTTAAATATATATATGTTCAAAAATTGTAAATTTTGATTTATGTGTTAAATACATATAAATAAACAAGTGTGCCAAGAAAAAGTAAAAAAATTATTGTAAATAAATTTTTTTTAAGTGAGTTAAGTGGGATATTTGCTTAGCTTCAGCTCACAGATGATTCCTCACGTATAAATAATCACGTATAATTATTTATGGCCATCGGATTTGCTTTGGCAAGAAAAACGGCAGAGCGGCTCCTGCGTAGGACGCCCTTTTGAATGAAAATAGAAAAAGTGCTCTCCACTCTCTCCCTGCGTCCTACCTCACCTCCATCCGGAATCTTGCTAACGAAAGACGACGATTCAGAAATGAGAACAAGCGAATAGAAGGGAATTTTTAGTTCAACAAAATGAGTACTGCCGGTTAATGGAGACGAGTGAATTGGTTAGACTGCCGTTGTGATAGGAGAAGCGTCACTGGTGCTGCAAAAGATAGGTTTAGGCGTCATGTAGCTGCTAGCCAATGGTGGGGGTGCTGGGGAAGGTCGGCTTCTGCTCGGTATTTTGCAGAGCAGAAATTGATAGAGGAGCGACTCTGGATTAAGGATGCTGGTCGCCGGATTGGAAGAATATCATGTGGGTCCGTGACAATGGCCCTGATCGCTTAATCGATCAGTCAATTCATGAAGTTAGGGAAATTGACAGATTCACGCATGTCGAGGTTTGGAGAGGCGGATGGACTGGAGTTCGCGGAATCTACTCCGTCGATTAGCTTTCATGCTCCGGACGCTTTTTATGCAGGAACCAAAAAAAAAAAAAAAAAAATCATGGTGGTAATGTAATATTTTTGTTCATTGAAAATTATAGACGGGAATTAATAAAAATAATATAATCCCGAGCATGATTGCGCTGTTGCATCATTTTGTCGAGCATTTCTAATCCATTCCGCTGCTGATTACGTGAGTTACTTTTTCAAATGATTATTCCTGTTTACGACCTTTTTCCGTAATAATTTGAACATAATTATTGGACAATTTTAAATTGAGAATTCAACATTAATTAAAATGGATTGGATAGATGTTTATTCAGGGTGTGTTTGATTGGAAGAAAAACTTTTGACGAAAAATTTTTAGAGTAGAAATTGTCAAATTAATAGAAAGTAATGTGATATAATAGGAGTAATGATGAGTAGTAAAGAGAATAAAGTTAAAATAGATAGGTTAGTTGTATGAGTAGTTGTGTAGAAATGATTGAAAAATAGGATAGTTTGTATAGAAAAATGTGAAAAAATAATTAAAAAATAGAATAATTATGGAGAGTGAAAAGTTTTAGTTGACACTTTTTTGCCCTAAACAAACGCACCCTCAATATCTTGTCGGGTATCTGTTACTTTCTAAGGGTGTGTTTGTTTATGATAAAAAAGTGTCAACTAAAAACTTTTCAATCTAAAACTTTTCACTCTCCATAATTACTCTATTTTTTAATTAATTTTTCACATTTTTCTATATAAACTACCCTACTTTTCAATCATTTCTACACAACTACCCATACAACTAACCTATCTATTTTATCTTTATTCTCTTTACTCCTCATCATTACTCCTATTATATCACATCACTTTCTATTAATTTGATAACTTATACTCCAAAAACTTTTCATCAAAAATTTTACATACAACCAAACACATTCTAATTCTCCAATTTTCAACAAAATCCAAGATCGAGGTAAAAGCTGGCACCGGCAATCGCTGATGCGGACCTTTCCACACCTCATGCATTTTTCCGTACGAAAAGTCAAGTGAAGAAAATAAAGGGATGCAAATGGAATAATATTAAAATATATAAATTAGTTTAACAATTAATTATATAAAAATAATTAAAAAGTAAGATAAATATATAAGAATATATAAAAATAATAATTAAAAATACTATAATTATATTACGTGGCTGCCAATGCAGAAGGAGAGGGTGAAAGATATGGAGCGTCAGTGCACCCGGGTGCATTCAGCCTCAACGCACCCGGGTGCACTGCACCTATTTTTTTTATTTTTTTTTGAAAATTTTTATATACAATGGTTAATCTAGGTTTATTTAACATACGTATCAATTTTTACTATTTTTGGAGACTTTTAGATATTTTTTTTAGATTTTTAAAAATCAGTGGCATTTTCGGTAATTTAAAATTACGAAAAATGCCACTGATTTTTAAAAATTTAAAAAAAATATCTAAAAATCTCCAAAAATAGTAAAAATTGATACATATATTAAATAAACCTATATTAACAGCTTCATGAAAAAAATTTCAAAAAAAAATAAAAAAAAATAGGTGCAGTGCACCCGGGTGCGTTGAGGCTGAATGCACCCGGGTGCACTGAATTGCGCTCCGAAAGATATTAATGGACACTAATGTTCACTGGGGCTTGATTTGACAGATGAAAACGTTGGAACAGGGGTCGGTGATTGCAGCAGGGACGACCCGTGCTGGACTTGGACGTTTGGTAATGTGTAAAATTGTGGGATTGTGGGAAATGGTGGGAAATGGAAAAGAGAATATTTTGATAAATGTGTGATTGATAATAAATGATAGGATATATAGTTGGAATAAATAGGATTGTTGTATGTAGTTGGTAGGGAAAATGATTGGAATGTAGGGGTATAAATGAGAAAAATAGTGTGATTGACAGAGTAATGACTGACCTTGGAAAACCAAATCCCATGGTTTCCCACACTTGCATGTTAACAAACATGCCCTTAAATTTCATGGTTGCGGCAGTTCTTAAGAAAGATGGCAATGGTAGAGTAACTTCTCGGATTTTTTTTTATGAAAAAATTTCTCAAATTCGTATCGCCAGTCATACTGAATTTATGTACCGTCTAGTGTTTCGCAATACATTTTATGAATCTGCCATTGCCTAGCAACGCAACATCGATTTTGCCTTGCTTTCTTTCTTTGAGATCGGATTTTGGATGTGAATACGGTAGTTCTCAACCCGGACCCGGCCAACCCAACCCCAACTCCATTTATAATATTTTTAGTTAAACATTTTGGAAAAATTATGTTATAAAATTCAAATTGAACTAACTTGATTTCAAAAGTGGATTGGTTAGGTTAGATAATTATCAATCCGACCTGATTTCATATATTAGCACATAAGATAAAAAAATTAACTGGATAATATTGTTTTGAAACAAGATTATTTAACAATTATTTTATTATGAAATTATAAATTGAAAAGTATTCGTACAAAAAAGATTCCGAAATGTATGGCAATCAATAAAAGAGAAAAATTGTGGTAAATAGTGGGAGAACGTTTTCCAAGGCAATTATTTTTTTCCAGGTTTATCCCGGCACATTAAAGGTTGTTTGGTTGGCAACAAAATTTTTTTATATTTTTTTAACTTATCCACTTCAAAGTACGTGCATTGGTGTCAATACATGTGCTGTCTTTTCTTAATTTTTGTGTATGGCTTGAAATTTTTTTTTGACTATTTTCAGGCCATTGTCAGGGACCAGCTGGTAGCTGACGGCAATGAATAACTCTCCGTAGCATTTGTCTGCCATTGCTGGTACGGGCGGACAGTGTTGCCTGCAATGGACTGGTTTTACACATTGAAAAGTGGGTAGCCGTTCAAATAGCAGTAATTTTGAACACCTATTTGCTCGCTGCTGGACAGATAGAAAACCACGCTGGTGTACGGCATATGCAGATTTTTATAACCCAACCCTTTTTCTTTTTTATTTTTTGTTTATTTTTTGTTTTGTTTTGATTTTTTTTTTGTTTGTTTGTTTTTTTTTTTGCAATTTCAGGTTTTCAACGTGATTTGGGAGGAAACGTCTGCCAAACATTTCTAGCAACCAGAATCGGATTGAAATTTTCCAAAAATCAGTTTTCCCGCAATGTCCCAACAACCATGTCGATGTACAGCTTGCAAGCTGATTTGGCAAAAACCTTTTCCATTTACTTAGATTTATAAAATATATTTAGTTAGAAACATGATAAAAATTTTACAAATAATTAGTTGAACTGCATAAGCTGGCTGAAGTTCGTTAATTAACTAACGTACCTTTTGTTTTGGATAATTATAATGAACTATAGACAAGGTTTCTTTCAATTTATGTTACATGTTTCTGTATTTGAATTGCTGAAACTACAATTAAATATATTTTTATTTAATGAACATATGCTATACAAGTCATTACACTCATGCTTAATTTAATGTCATGGACACAGCCGAAATATTTCAATGTTATTATCGAATCATTTCAGCCACTTTAACGATTAAACTAAAATTCAAACACTTATTTTTATGATGTTGATTTTACTTTCTTAGTACATATATAAGCCACTTGATCATCCAAATGGTGACTACGATGTGCATATTTAATTAGTATAAAATTTTTAATTAAAGATAGTTTAGATATAATGAACTACAATCGGAACAGATCTCATATATATATAGACGTAATAATAAAAAATCTTCAACAAAATTTTCATTTATTAATGGTAAAATTGATGCTCCAACCCACCAGCTTGCCCGCACGCACATTAGCATATTAATAATTATATTAAAAAATAATTTGTAGTTCTAGAAATAAAATTGTCTAAAATAATATTCTTGAAGTTTATATGAAAAATTAAAACATATCGCTTATTGAATTTTATTTTAAAAATAAACTATAAGTGATTGTTTCATTTTAATTAGCGGTGAGAATAGGGGCAAGCCATACTGGGTCAAGGTTTGCCCAACCCTGACCCTACTTTTTAAAAATTGAGTTTGACTCTCTTTTTATAATGGGTTGGGACATGGTTAGTTTGACCCTCACTTTTTTTCAATATGTTCCGGGACAAACTTCGGGTTGGTATCGGGCTGATTCAGGATAGCGGGTCGAGTAAAAAATGTAGGTCAAATAAGCTAATTTTAAAATTTTATATACCTATCAAACATAAATATACATTTATACTAAACTTAAATATTATATGTTTCAATATTTCACTTATTATTATAAAACACATAATTAAGAAAATAAAATATTTAAAAATATAGTATAAATTTATTATAATAGGTTAATATACAATTACACATAAGGGTTATATATGTACAAATTTTTTTATCGATTCTTATATTGCTTTTTGAATAAATTGATTCTTCTATTGTAGATAAAGTTGATTATAAAAAAGTGAGAATTTTGAAAGAAAATAATAATAATATTAATAATATTTAAATATAGGCTTATAAATTTTAATACATTAGTATATGTGGGGCGGGTTGGACTCCTTAAGTCGGGACATATTCAACTCACCTTGACCCTATTTTTGAATTCGGGTCAAAATTTTTTATCCACCCCTATACCAGGTTAAAAATATATTAGTTTTACCCAAGCAAAAATAAGTCGGGTCTTAGACGGGTCACAGGGTCAACCCACCCCAATTCCCACTCCTAATTTTAATTCATATTAAATCTTTCTAATTGATACGAATGTAACATTTTTTATTAGTGAATAATATTTTAAATTTTTATTATCAAGTTTTTATGTATAATACACCTCACTCATTTAGAAAAATTATTGCGAATAAAATCTTAATATTGAATAATGAATGAAAGAACAGAAGGTTAGAAATTAATGATTTTTACTAAGAGTGTCTCCAATCTGAAAATCTTTGCCCGTAGTATTAATTGGAGGACAATTTTCATAGCCCAAGATGTGCGGATATTAATTATTATTATTATTATTATTATTATTATTATTATTATTATTATTAACTTTTGAGTTTCCCCAAAGGCACCATCTCATCCTGACTATCTATTCAAAATTAATGGTAAAGATGTAGCTTCTCATGAGAAAATCGTAGGAACAGCTTTCCCTGAATTGGGGCTCCTCTCCCTCTCTTCTCTCGTGCATGTAGACATGCATACATCAGTGCACCTAAGGGTCACGAACCAAACTATAATCAAACAACTTAAAACTCATAGACGATTATCATGAGTAGTGTTGACACCACACTTAAATGTGAAAATTAAATTTTCAAATGGGCTTACTACCATTTGGCACACCCATTTAAGGTTTTTATTTGAATTTTAACCCATATATTTGCAAGCCCAAATTTGTGTAGGATCCATGTAAAAAGTGGGCCACCAATCCATGCAGCAGATCAGGAGCAATTTGCATCCAAAATGAAGTAACGAGTATTTTCTCAAAACAATTGAAGCAAGATCGACGTGATTTTTTTTTTGTTTGTTTGTTTTTTTTTTTGCAATTTCAGGTTTTCAACGTGATTTGGGAGGAAACGTCTGCCAAACATTTCTAGCAACCAGAATCTGATTGAAATTTTCCAAAAATCAGTTTTCCCGCAATGTCCCAATAACCATGTCGATGTACAGCTTGCAAGCTGATTTGGCAAAAACCTTTTCCATTTACTTAGATTTATAAAATATGTTTAGTTAGAAGCATGATAAAAATTTTACAAATAATTAGTTGAACTGAATAAGCTGGCTGAAGTTCGTTAATTAACTAACGCACCTTTTGTTTTGGATAATTATAATGAACTATAGACAAGGTTTCTTTCAATTTATGTTACATGTTTCTGCATTTGGATTAATGAAACTACAATTAAATATATTTTTACTTAATGAACATATGCTATACGAGTCATTACAGTCATGCTTAATTTAGTGTCATGGACACAGCCGAAATATTTCAATGTTATTATCAAATCATTTCAGCCACTTTAACGATTAAACTATAATTCAAACACTTATTTTTATGATGTTGATTTTACTTTCTTAGTACATATATAAGCCACTGGATCATCCAAATGGTGACTATGATGTGCATATTTAATTTGTATAAATTTTTTTTAATTAAAGATAGTTTAGATATAATGAGCTACAATCGGAACAGATCTCATATATATATATATATATATATATGGGATATGATCGTGTGCAGTCCGCTGTAAAATGGACCCCACACATATTAGATTGTAATGAAACTTTATACACTCATTTATCCATATATAAATCATACTTTAGACGGTTTAGATGTTGAAAAAACCACTTTAAACTTGATATTTACATTAAACTATTTTATTACGTTGATTTTGCACCATTTTAAGATGGAGACTACACACATGTTGGATTTGGATGAAAATTGGTATGGTAATAAAGTGAACAATTCTAAATACAATGGGTGGGATGGATTTATGGGAAATGATCAGGTGGGGCCCACAGTGCATGGACTGCACGGTGCAGTCGCATGCACTGGATCATTTCCATATATATATATATATATATATATAGACGTAATAACAAAAAATCTTCAACAAAATTTTCATTTATTAATGGTAAAATTGATGCTCCAACCCAACAGCTTGCCTGCATGCACATTAGCATATTAGTAATTATATTAAAAAATAATTTGTAGTTCTAGAAATAAAATTATCTAAAATAATATTCTTGAAGTTTATATGAAAAATTAAAACATATCGCTTATTGAATTTTATTTTAAAAATAAACTATAAGTGATTGTTTCATTTTAATTAAGGGTGGGAATAGGGACGGGCCATATTGGGTCAAGGTTTGCTCAATCTTGACCCTACTTTTTAAAAATTGAGTGTGACTATCTTTTTATAACAAGTTGGGACATGGTCGGTTTGACTTTTTACTTTTTTTTTCAATATGTTCCAGAACAAACTTCGGGTTGGTATCGGGCTGATTCAGGATAGCGGGTCGGGTCAAAAAGGCAGGTTAAATAAGCTAATTTTAAAAATTTATATACCTATCAAACATAAATATACATTTATACTAAACTTAAATATTATATGTTTCAATATTTCACTTATTATTAAAAAACACATAATTAAGAAAATAAAATATTTGAAAATATAGTATAAATTTATTACAATAGGTTAATATATAATTACACATAAGGGTTATATATGTACAAATTTCTTTATCGATTCTTATATTGCTTTTTGAATAAATCGATTCTTCTATTATAGATAAAGTTGATTATAAAAATGTGAGAATTTTGAAAGAAAATAATATTAATATTAATAATATTTAAATATAGGCTTATAGATTTTAATACATTAGTATATGTGAGGCGGGTTGGACTCCTTAGGTCGGGACATATTCAACTCATCTCAACTCTATTTTTGAATTCAAGTCAGAATTTTTGGTCGATCCCTATACCAGGTTTAAAATATATTAGTTTTACCAGGGCAAAAATAAGTCAGGTCTTAGCCGAGTCACAGGGTCAACCCACCCCAATTCCCATCATCTAATTTTAATTCATATTAAATCTTTTTATTAGTGAATAATATTTTAAATTTTTATTATCAAGTTTTTATGTATAATAGACCTCACTCATTTAGAAAAATTGTTGCGAATAAAATCTTAATATTGAATAATGAATGAAATAATAGAAGGTTAGAAATTATTGATTTTTACTAAAAGTGTCTCCAATCCGAAAATCTTTGCCCGTAGTATTAATTGGAGGACGATTCTCATACCCCAAGATGTGCGGAAATTAATTATTATTATTATTATTATTATTAACTTTTGAGTTTCCCCAAATACCCCATCTCATCCTGACCATCTATTCAAAATTAATGGTAAAGATGTAGCTTCTCATGAGAAAATCATAGGACCAGCTTTCCCTGAATTGGGGCTCCTCTCCCTTTCTTCTCTCGTGCATGTAGACATGCATACATCAGTGCACCTAAGGGTCACGAACCAAACTATAATCAAACAACTTTAAACTCATAGACGATTATCATGAGTAGTGTTGACACCCCACTTTAATGTGAAAATTAAATTTTCAAATGGGCTTACTACCATTTGGCACACCTGTTTAAGGTTTTCATTTGAATTTTAACCCATATATTTGCAAGCCCAAATTTGTGTAGGATCCATGTAAAGAATGGGCCACCAATCCATGCAACAGATCAGGAGCAATTTGCATCCAAAATGAAGTAACGAATATTTTTTCAAGACAATTGAAGCAAGATCTACGTGATGGACATTTTGGATTAAACAAATAATTAATATTTTATGAAATTTTAATGGTCAAAATAAATTTGACCAAAGAAAGAGGTGAATTTGCAACATTTCAAATGGTTGACAAAAACTACTAGATCCAACCCACTAAATGAAGATCTTAACCGTTAAAGTGGGTAAGGGTCATCAATAAATATGGGCCCCATCTAAGATCAAGGAAAATATGCGATGATCAAGACATGGATAAAAGACACAAAATGCACAAAATCAATAGCTAGGAGAAAGTTGACTTACTAGCCAAGCAAAATAAGGAGCCCATTGGTGGTTTTCAAAAACCACCATAAAATTATAAAAAAGTCCATTTTTGTTAAAGTTTTACGAAAAAAGGCAAAATGGAGTTGTGCAAAAGATTAAAAGAAAATACCAATGTGCAAATTATCAAACTTAAAAAACTATAAAGGGGGGGGCACTCTCCCTCATTTGGACACGCGGAAACTGACCCAAAAAAAAAAACAAAATCCATCATTCTTTTTTCAACGTGTGGGAGATCACTTTTTTTTCCTACTCCATTGCATTTTGACATCTTACTCTGTTGCATTTTGACAATGGGATTGCAAAGAAGAGTCCAGGTCCAAATACCTATATCTGTCCCTTTCCTCATCATCATTTCTTTTTAGTTTTTTTAATATTTTTTTAAGGAAAACGTCAAAAAAAATCAAGCGCGTATCATCTCCTTTTTCATTTTTTTTTAAAAATCAAGAGATAAACTATCAGCGTGTCATCGTCCTTTGTTTTTTTTTTTAATTCCTCGGTCTTCATTAATATATATATTAACACTCATCTCTCATTGCATCATTTTCATTATTTTCATCCTTTTTTTAAAAAAAGAAAAGAAAAAGAAAATCTCCAGCACGTTATCTGCCTTTTGCACCATCGTCTTTTTCTTCGTTTTTTTTAAAAAGGAAGAAAACAAAACACCCACTAGCACATTATCATCCGCCCCTTTTAATTCTTTATATATATATATATATATATTAGCACTCATTTCCCATTGCATCATCCCCTTCCTCGTTTATTTTCATTTTCATATTAAAAAAAATCAAAAGAAAACAATACCTCCAGCATGTTATCATTCTTCCTTTTCAAATTTTTTGTTTTTTTTTTAAAAAACTCCAACGCATTATTTATCTTCTGCATTCACGTTCCTTCTCATTTTTCTATTTTTTTATAAAAAAAAAGGGAAAAGTGGAAATCCAGAAGCATTCGTCCGTTCCTTGCATGATAATACATTTATCATTTAAAAAAAATCAAATACTTATGCAACAGATATGTATCGTTTTATTTATAAAATAAATATATAAAAAATTATAAAATCAAATCATCATAAAAATTTTATTCTGTACAATGGGAACAACTACCCGCATCTAACTTCCAAATTAAGTTAGGGACTCAAAAAAAAGCTTAGGGATTAAATTCTCACCTCCGCCCTCCTGAGCTTTTACATATAAAATATATGTTAATTTTTGGCACTCCTAGGACCGATGTACTAGAAAAATAAAGTTGTATTTTTTTTTCTAGTTGTAAGTTCACTCAGATAAATCTCTATATTTCAGTGCCTTAATGTACACGGACTAACCACCGTTATATGGTTAGTGGCGACTCCAAAAGGTAATATATTAAATTTTATTAATATTTGTATGCATGTTACTAACTGTTAATTGCGTCTAATTGAGATACATGTTTGTGTTTAACTAACTTGCATCATTTAAAAATCTCTAAAATTCGCATCATCTAAAAGCCTTAACGCTTGCATCTCCCTTCTTTAACCTCAATATCTACACTTTTTATATTTTTTTCATTTATGAACTTGAACCCCTTTTCGAAAACGTTTATATTTTTTTTATTTTGCACATTTAATTTCTGTATTAAACTTGCATCATATCTAACCAGCTAACTCGCTAACTTGCATATCATATTTATTTTCCTCTCTAGCATATGTACATTAACTTTCCTGTTTGATCCACAGTTATATATTTTTTAGGCCCATTCGCCGACCCATCGTAGTGCGCTAAAAACTATGTGCTATAGTTTGGCGACTCCGCTGGGGACGGCTAGGAGTGCTAATTTCTATTTTTTAAAAAAATCTCAAGGATGGTATTTTTTAAAAAAGAAAACTTTTCTTTTTAAAAAAATAAGTAAAAGTTTCTGATCATGAAAAAAGAGAAAAGGATTCTAACTCTCCTTTTTTTAAAAAAAAAGTAAAAAGAAGAAATTAATAACCTTTTGGAAAAGATTTATAGAATTTAAATATCATTGGATACTAAAGACCTGTTTATATAGTAAGAATAGCACGTAAAAAGGAAATATTACCTCCTCGAAGTTCGGTAATCATTAGATCCAAAGAAAGCCAAACAAATATGACTGAGACATCACAAAATAAGAGATGATCATATTCAAACCACCCTGCTACAGATCTCACTAGTGTAACACAACAAGTAGACAAGTTGGAAGGAATGATATCCGAGGTCCTAGAAAGGTTAGAAACTTTACACCTACCTAAGAACCAAAAAGATAACAGAGAAGACACTTATACTAGTAATATTATAAAAACAAAAAAAAGTAGACCATTATGAAAAAGAAAAATTTATTTTAAAACATACCACAGATAAAATAGAAAAAGTAAAAAAAACCTTTCAATCTCAACTTAAGAAATTAGAAGATAAAGTGAGACAAAAGGATGGAGAATGGTTGTTATCTTCAAAGATAGAAGACCTATGTCTATTTCCAGATATTGAATTACCTGGAGGTATAAAAATTCCTAAATTACCTATATATGATGGGGATTCATGTCCAAAAGCTCATTTGAAAGCATTTTGTGAAATTTTATACCCTCTAGTTCAAAGGGATGAACTTTTGGTAAAATTATTTCAACGAAGTCTGAATGGAGACGCACTTGAATGGTATGTATCTCTAGATTACAAGTTTATTAAAAATTGGGGGCAATTATCTACAGCTTTTTTAGACAAATTCTCTTATAAATTAAATATTGCACCTAAAAAAGAGCGGACTTGGAATCTTTACGGCAAAAAGAAGATGAACCATTTGCTGAGTATATAGCTAGATGGAGAGCTTTAGCGGCAAAGTTAAAGATCAATTTATTCGTAGAAGATCAAATATCCATAATCATCAAGACTATGCATCCTAGCATTTCTGGAAATTTAGTTTCATACCCCTTCACTAGCTTTGCGCAACTAATACAAGTTGGTGAACAAATTGAATATGGATTAAGAAGAGGAACCATCTCTCCTTGGCCATATCAATGGAGTACTTTTTGTGAAAAAATGGATGATAAGTCACAAGTGTTTGATAATAGCCCACAAGTTTATTTGATTAAAGGAAATAGAAGTCATGGACCCTTACATGCCCAATAAATGAACTTTTCATACAAATATAAAAGTTGAGGTTTTTGTTCTAATGGGTACACCTTCCAATCTCATCGCTTCTCAAAGACAACCTATTAATCAAGCTAATATTTTTATTTTAAAGGATGCACCTTCTAATCACATTGCTTTTCAAAAACAGCCTGTCGATCAAAATGATGTTCTAGCTTTAAAAGGTGCATCTTCTAAAACCACTTTTTTTCAAAGAAAGCCCGTTGATCAAAACGATACTATTGTTTTAAAAGGTGCACTCTCCAATCTTGTTTTTTTTCAAAAATAGCATGATAACTTAAATGATACTATTGTTTTAAAAGACACGTCAACTAGTTCTAATATATTTTCAAAAAAGCCTGTTGATGAATCAAAAATTATTATTTTAAAAGGGAAACCTTCTAATCTTATCATTCCCCCGACACCACTTACGGATAATCCAATCTTTTTTCAGAAAGAGTTTACAGAGTCGACTCCCCAGTCACCTACTTTTACAAAAGAAATAATTAATATATTCTATGAAAGCACAAATAGAGCACCAAAAATGGCCAACCAAGTAGACCCTTCCCACATATTTTCAAAAGAAATTTTCGCTTCAACTATCCAATCAAAGCCTATAGACTTAACGGCCTCTGAATCTTCTATCTTTGCAGAAAGTATGATAAATAAATTTTTCGAGAATATTTGTGAAACACCAAAAACAGCTTCTCAAACAAAAGTCTTTCATTTATCATCAAAAGAATTTTGTACAATTTTCCAGTCAATCTAAGTCTAAAAGGTCAAATTCTCTTCCAACGTCCACAAGACAATCAGTTATTAGATTCTCCAAAAATACAAATAAAATATCAAAAATGGATTATCCAACAAATTTCTCCCAAGAACTCTTCATTCCTCCAAAAGAATTTTCCACCTTTGTTAATCAATGAACCGATAATTTCTTTGTATCTTTGGAAAAAATTCTCATTCCAATTAATGAAACAAAAGACAACTCCCACGTATCTTTGGAAAAAATTTCCATTCAAGACATCTCATCTTCAAAGCTTGAAAAGTCCAATCCAAAAGAGATTTTTTCAGAAAAACTTTACACTTCAATTAACCAACCAATGAATCTTAAAGCTATTAATCTAGAAAAAAAACAAATCCTACTATTGCAGAATATACCAAAAGCTTATGCAGCATAACTTAACCAGAAAATCAAGTCAAAGCATCTACGACACCTTGTTAAAGCCTCTTCATTTTAAAAATTCAGATGAAGTCAAATCTCAATCACCGGAAAAGTTAGCCCCTAAAGCCGTGGAAAGCGCAGAGATTTTTATTATCCAATTATCAAAAAAGCTAGCCGGTAAAGCCGTGGAAAGCGCAGGAGGTTTATTACCCAATTATAAAAAGAAGCTAGCCTGTAAAGTCGTGGAAAGTGTAGGGAGCTTTAATACCTAGTTATCAAAAAAGCTAGCCTGTAAAGCCGCGAAAATCGCGAGGAGCTTTATTACCCAGTCATAAAAAAAGCTAGCCCGTAAAGCCACAGAAAGTGCAGGGAGCTCTATTACTCAAACATCGGATCAATTGGCCCATAAGGTCGCAAAAGGCGCAGGGTACTTATGCAAAAATCAAATTACTCTTCAAAATGAGGCTTTATCATCATTGCAAATAATGCTTTCAATCAGCATGAAGACCATATTTTTGCAAGGTCCCAATATACTCTAGACAATTACTAATTTATCAAAAAAAAGTTGCAAAATTAAGAGTAACTACCAATATATTAAAGAAGTTTTCAAAACTAGAAGGAGTTATCAACATACTAAAAAATGTTATAAAAATAGGGGCAATATCTACTAAATGGAAAGCTATGCAGCACAAATATCAAGGTGATATCATTCTCAAATAAAAGAGGAAGCCAAATAATAGGAGACAAAGGCTAAAAAAGAAAAGAAAATGAAGCGAAGCAAAAAAGTTATTTTATCATGGGAGATCGGGACAACCATGGCTCAAATTAAGAAAAGTCATCGAAATTTCCAACGTCAAATCGGGCATGGCTATAAACAAGGTATGGGACCCTAGAGGATAGTTAGTAATGTATGCTATTTTACCCTCCCTCCCTCCGCATTTTATATGCATTTTTTATAAAAATGGGGTTGTTATTTTAAATAAAAGGAATCTTTTAAAAAAAGATTTTATGTTTTAGCAAATTTTCAAAATTAGTCATATGGATAACATATCTTATTTACAAAAAACACAAAAAATGATGAAAAATGATAATGCAAAAAAAGTGACAAAATGAGAGATTATATATATATATACTTGAGAGATAACCAAATCATCTTTTATCTATTAGAAGGCAGTTAATTCACAATTAACGTTGTCAAATACAAAATGAATTAATTAAATTTAACCAAAAAATATGAGATTGTCTTTTTAAAGTGTAGAATGTTTAAGTCAATCTCAAATGGAAGGCATCACCAGGACCCCAATCTCCTGCGCCCGGGAGCAGGCAGTGCTCCTTGCTCCCGAGCGCACACACCTCTTTTTTTTTATTTTTTTTTGAAATTTTTTTTTAAAATGTTAATATAGGTGTATTTAACATGTGTATAAATTTTTACCATTTTTGAGGTATTTTAGATATTTATTTTTGATTTTTGAAAATCAGTGGCATTTTCGTAATTTAAAATTACCTAAAATGCCACTGATTTTCAAAAATAAAAAATAAAAATCTAAAATACTCCAAAAATGGTAAAAATTTATACACATGTTAACTACACCTAGATTAACAGTTCTATGAAAAACTTTTCAAAAAAAAATAAAAAAAAATAAGTATATGCGCCCGGGAGCAGGGAGCGCTGCCTGCTCCCGGGCGCAGGAGATTGCGGTCTGCATCACCATCATTAATATTCCGGTTATTAAGCCGCATAAGTTGAAGAAGGCGCAAGATACTCATCAATTAAGCCCAGTGGATCATGCAAAGCTCAATGCACCGACTTGTCCAGCTGTAGACCCCATTATGAGAATGTCATTGACCACATTACTTGAAAAGTTTGAATTCCGAACAAATATTAATTTATAAAGTCATAAGATGTGCATGTTGGTTGGCCAAGTATAAAAAAATCAAAAACGCAAAATAGATAAAGGAAAAAAATCAAAAAAATTAATTTTTTGAGTTAAGTTTTCGAAATGTCAAAGCATTTCATGAAAAAAAAACTCAAAAATATCTATTATTCTAATGGATCAAGAAGTGAGAAGTAACAAGTTATATTCGTGAAATTTTTTCATGACATATGTAAAAATTCCATAACACTCTAAAAAAAATCTTATATACACATTAATGAAAATTGGTGGATACTAAGATGATTTAACATTTTCTCACCCAAAGAGATAACTATTAATATAATTATGAAACGTGGTGAATTGTTTAAAAAAAAAGAATAAAAAAAATTCCTAGATACCTTGAAATATGGTGAGGGAAGAAAAAATATATTAAAAAAATTTCAGATACCTTGAAATTGGTGAGGAAAAAAAGAAGAAAATCTCCAGATACCCTAAACTATGGTGAGGGGAAGAAAAATATATTAAAGAAAAATCCCTAGATACCCTGAAATATGGTAAGGGGGAGAAAAAAATATATTAAAAAAATATCTTCAGATACCCTGAAATACAGTAAGGGGAGGAAAATAAAACACACAATCGTTATAATTTTGATATTACAGTTAATTCACTTTGATGAGTTGTTAAGGTTTCATGCATCTGACATCTACCAGTTGATAGATTACACACTCACGTGCTATGTTATTTTAGATACTTTATGAAAAAATTAACACTAATATAAATTAATGATGCTCACTTCTTAAGCTAATTGTTTCAACTAATAACCTTGAAATTATGCAAATTCACTACTCATATGGCTAGAAAAGTTAATAATTCTTAAATTAAAAAAACTATGAAAGCTCATATTACATAATTAATAGGATTACAAGAAAATTTCCTAAAAAGAAATCGTTAAAGACAATTTAAAATAAGATGAAAAGTATGAGAGTAGGGCAAATTATAAAAATTAAGAAAATCATATTGAGCTACACTAAAAAGAAAGAAAAATTTTAGGTATCAACTATACCTTCTTTGATGACAATGTTCATTATCATCAAAGAAGGGGGGGGCAACTGTTGACACCCCACTTAAATGTGAAAATTAAATTTTCAAATAGGCTTATTACCATTTGGCACACCCATTTCAGGTTTTTATTTGAATTTTAACCAATATATTTACAAGTCCAAATTTGTGTAGGATCTATGTAAAAAATGGGCCTCCAGTGCTTAAAGCCTACTTTAGAAGTAAGGGCTACCAATCCATGCAGCAGATCAGGAGCAATTTGTATCCAAAATGAAATAATGAGTATTTTCTCAAGACAATTGAAGCAGGATTGAAGTGATGGACGGTTTGGATTAAACAAATAATTAGTATTTTATGAGATTTTAATGGTCAAAATAAATTTGACCAAAGAAAGATGTGGATTTGCAACATTTCAAATGGTGGACAAGAACTACTAGATTCAACCCACTAAATGAAGATCTGAACCGTTAAAGTGGGTAAAGGACATCAATAAGTGTGGGCCCCTTCTAAGATTAAGGAAAATATGTGATGATCAAGGCATGGATAAAAGACACAAAATGCACAAAATCAATGGCTAGGAAAAAGTTGACTTACTAGCCAAGCAAAATAAGGGGCCCATTGGTGGTTTCCAAAAACTACCCATAAAATTACAAAAAGGTCCATTTTATTAGAGTTTTGCAAAAAAGGCAAAATGGAGTTGTGCAAAAAATTAAATAAAAATACCAATGTGCAAATTATCAAACTTCAAAAAACTATAAAAGGGGGGGCCTCTCCCTCATTTGGACACGCGGAAATTGATCCCAAAAAAAAATCCATCATTCTTTTTTCAACTTGTGGGAGATCACCTTTTTTTCCTACTCCATTGCATTTAGATTTCTTACTCTGTTGCATTTTGACAACGGGATTGCAAAGAGGAGTCCGGGTCCAAATCTGTCCCTTTCCTCATCATCATTTCTTTTCAGTTTTTTATTTTTTTAAGGAAAGCGTTAAAAAAAAATCCAGCGCGTATCATCTCCCTGTCCATATTTTTTTTAAAAATCAACAGATAAACTATCAGCATGTCATCATCGTCCTTCGTTTTTTTAATTCCTCAGTCTTCATTAATATATATATTATATATATATATAAACATTCATCTCTCATTGCACCATTTCCATTAATTTTCATTTTTGTTTTTTTTTTTTTTAAAATCTCCAGCACGCTATCTGCCTTTTGCACCATCGTCTTTTTCTTTATTTTTTTTTAAAAAGAAAGAAAACAAAAGACCCACCAGCACGTTATCATCTGCCCCTTTTAATTCTTTACATATATATGTGTGTATATATATATCAGCACTCATTTCCCATTGCATCATCCCCTTCCTCATTTATTTTCATTTTCATATTAAAAAAAATCAAAAGAAAACAATACCTCCAGCACGTTATCATTCTTCCTTTTCATTTTTTTTCTTTTTTTGTTAAAAAAACTCTAGCACGTCTCTTTCTCTTGCATCACCGCTCATTTTCATTTTTTTCATTTTTTTTTTTTAAAAACTCCGATGCATTATTTATCTTCTACATTCCCGTTCCTTCTCATTCTTTTTTTTTAAAAAAAGGGGAAAAAATGGAAATCCAGAAGCATTCTTCCGTTCCTTACATGATAATACATTTATTATTATTTTTTTAAAAATCAAATACTTATGCAATAGATATGTATCGTTTTATTTACAAAATAAATATATAAAAAGTATAAAATCAAATCATCATAAGAATTTTATTCTGCGCAATGGGAACAACTACCCGCATCTAACTTCCAAATTGAGTTAGGGCCTAAAAAAAAAGCCTAGGAATTAAATTCCTGCCTCCACCCTCCTGAGCTTTTACATATAAAATATATGTTAATTTTTTACACTCCTAGGACCGATGTACTAGAAAAATAAAGTTGTTATTTTTTTCTAGTTGTGAGTTCACTCAGAAAATCTCTGTATTTCAGTGTCTTAATGTACATGGACTAACCACCGTTATATGGATAGTGGCGACTTCAAAAGTTAATATATTAAATTTTATCAATATTTGTGCGCATGTTACTAACTGCTAATTGCGTCTAATTGAGATACATGTTTGTGTTTGACTAACTCGCATTATTTAAAAATCTCTAAAAATTCACATCATTTAAAAGTCTTAACGCTTGTGTCTCCCTTCTTTAACCCACATGTCTTCACTTTTTTAATTTTTTCCATTTCTGGTCTTGAATCCCTTTTCTACTCCATTTATATTGTTTTTATTTTGTACGTTTAATTTTTGTATCTTACTTGCATCATATCTAACCAGTTAGCTTGCTAACTTGCATCTCATATTTATTTTCCTTTCTGTCATATGTACATTTATTTTTTTGTTTGATCCACAGTTATATAATTTTTAAGCTCGTTTGCCGGCCCATCGTAGCACGCGAAAAACCACGTAGTAATGTACTGAAAAAGCAGTCATATCTATAAAACTCACTTCATAATCATTAGTAAGTGATTTCACAAATTCGTAGTCCCGAATACCAGGCTTGTAATTAGCAGACCTCCGAGCAATTTCATGAGGCTGGTGTGTACCGCATAGCGGAGTTCAGCTCACATGGAGATGTTCACGCCCAGTTCCGGCACTGGGGCTTACTTTTGCTGGTAATACTGGTACTGGTATTGGTAGGTATGTTGAGGCGACAGATAACAACGGCAATGGAAAGGACCTAGATGACAATGCTCTATCGTCGTGTATACCCATGGCTCTATTTATAGCATGGAAGAATGAGAAAACTACTGTACCGGTTTCCATTGTCCGTAGGAAGCACCTAAAAAATTTATATTTTTGTTTGTTTAATTTTAAAAATCTCACCCGACATATTATTATAATGGGGAAGCTGGGGAAGGTCGGCTTCTGCTCGGCATTTTGCAGAGCAGCAATTGATGACGGAGCGCCTCTGGATTAAGGATGCTGGTTGCCGGATTGGAAGAGTATCATGTGGGTCCGTGACAATGGCCCTGATTGCTTAATCGATCAGTCAATTCATGGAGTTAGGGAAATCATTGGCAGATTCATGCATGTCGAGGTTTGAAGAGGGAGCTCATTACCGGCCGGTGGATTTTAGTGGCTGGCGAACGACGCAGCGGTGGGAACTTTGTTCTGTTGATTGCGTGGCTGCCAATACAGAGGGAGATGGTGAAAGATGTCAATGGCTACTAATGTTCATTGGGGCTGGATTTAAAAGATGAAAACGTTGGAACAGAGGTCGGTGATTGCAGCAGGGACGATCTGTGCTGGACTTGGCTTAAATTTCATGGTTGCCGCAGTTTTCAAGGAAGATGGCAATGCTGAACTCGGCCAACCCAACCCCAACTCCATTATTAATATTTTTGGTTTAAGCATTTTTGAAAAAATATATTATAAAATTCAAATCGAACTGACTTAATTTCAAAAGTAGATTGGTTTGGTTAAATAATTGTCAACCCGACCTCTATCATTTCCCATCAATCACATTTTTTTAAAATATTATTTTTTCTATTTCCTACCCTATCCGCAATCCCACAAAATTTCTCATTCCTAAATATTTTCTTAATTTTTATTTTTTCATATAAATTTATATTTAAAATAGATTTAATTAAATGAAATATATCTAAATATTATATATTTATCAACTCAATTTTTAATACAAACGGAACCGGTTTCTATAGAGTTAAAATAGGATTAGGTTAATATTTAAGAAATAGGATTGAGTTGAGATTTTATGAGGTATGTTAGGCTTATGTTTACACAAACTCAAGTAATACAACCCTATTTATACCCTCAGACAAGATTGGGATGATAAAGGAAGCGTAAAGTGAGATGAGAGATCTCACATGAGGTGCCTAGAAAAGATAATATTATTTTTTACTTTTATTTTATTTTTATTTGTGGCTAAATAAGTGTATGGAAGGAAAGATGGTTACATTTTCTACAGAAATTTGATAACTAAGAAGTTACTCATAGAAGCTAGAGAGGAGTTGCCTTGTGCAACTTAAGGGGTTGATAACTAATTTACTTAAGTTCATTTTCTTTTTTGATTAGGAGGAGTTTTCACCTGTATCCTTCTTGAAAATAGAAGTTTTTATAATTTTTTAATAATTTTTATAAATTTATTATTATGAGCAGTATTAAGGTTGTGAAAAAGCTAAATTATCATGTTGTATAAATATCAGTAAAAAAAATAAAAATAAAAAAAAGAAGAAGAAGAAGCCAGCGAAAGAAGCCAGGCAAAAAGTTCTCCCCCGCGTTGGCCGATAGGCGACAAGTTCGTGCTCGGTGCAGGGTGGCGAGGCTGTGCTCGGTGCAGGGGGGTAACTGGCAGGGAAAACTGCGGAGGGGAGTGTAAGTGCTCAGGTGAGCAGGTTCGGTAGGAAGAAGGGGCTCGATGTATTAGTGTGGTCTCTCAGAAGGCTACGAGCTGTGAGGGATGAACCCGTCTGCGGCAGACCTGCTCGAGAAGGAGCTCCAAACCATGGTCATTTCGGAGAACGAAATGAAGAAGCTTAAACCGGGGGATAATGCTGCTATGTTATGTTCCATCTGGACGTCTAGAACCTATAATAAGGAGATGTTTAAGGCCATGATGAGGAGATTGTGGAGAACTAAAGGGTCTTTCCAATTCATTGACCTGGGCGAGAATTTGTACAAGATCTCCTTTGAGGAGCAGACGGATAAGGAGAGAATTTTGGGGGGCAGGCCATGGGTGTTCGAGAGGTGCATTGTCCTCCTTGAAGATCTGAAAGTAGAAATGGATTATGCACAGATAGTGCTTGTAAAAACTCCTATATGGGTTCACATTACTGGGATCCCCTACTTTGTGGAGAAGAACAATCTGTGTCATAGAATTGGGCTTTCCTTTGAGAACTTGGAGGAAGTTGTGATTACAGAAGGTGAAGCTAAGATGAAAGTACAGGTGGATTGCCGGGAACCGTTGCGTCGAGGCATGTTCTTGCAGATGGGAACACATCAACGTAAATGGGTGAGTTTTCAGTATGAAAAACTACCCATTTTCTGTTACCTATGCGGGGTTATGGGACATGCCCATAAGGATTGTCCCAGCCACTCGAAGAGGGACTTGCAAATGGGGGAAGCGGATATGCCGTATGGAAGTAGCTTGAGAGCAGGGGCGAGACCGATGAGGTTGAGAGCTGAGACTGAAACAGGGAATAGAGTGGCGCCAAGGAAGTACCTGGGACAATCAGAAAGGGGTCAACAAATCTGTTTACAGGAGGAGGTAACCCAAGGGAATGAAGGTGGGAAGCAGCCAGCTGAGGGGGCAGCGACAATGCAACTGCCTGGAGGCCTGGAGAGGAGTGATGGAGCCGTCAAGGAACACACGTTCAGACACCAGCAGCATGGAAATCAGGGGCTGTGTAGGGGGACTGCTGAACTGAACATGATTTACATGCTGCAGCATGATAATCAGGGGCTATGTTTGGGGATTGCTGAACAGAATATGATCTCCACGTTGCAGCAACACACGCTCTGCCACGAGGGAGAGATGAGGATTCTGGATGGGAATTCCTTTTCTGCAACAACAGCGGGGTGCAGCGGCGACGGAACCATGAATGTGAACCAAAACGAGCTGCAGGTTGAAGCAAATCAGCATGACTATGATGACTCCCAACTGGACACAATCAGAACTGATCGCAAAGGACAGATGCAAGACGATTTCCGAGTAGCTTGCTCGTTGTCAGCTTTACAAGGCTCCGTTCAGAATGAAGAAGTGGAGGACTTGATGGCATATGGGGAGAATGAGGTAGACTGTGGAGATGCGAATGGAATGGGGATGGTTCTGAGGTGGGGGAGAGCATTGACTTCAGCTGTGGGGAGTGGGCAAGGGGTGTTTCAGTCTGTTGGAGTAAATGATCAGCAGTTGGACAGGGTAGGGAGGAGGAAGATTGAGGGAAAATTGTGGGAGGGAACCTATAGTGGGGGGGAGATGAGGGAGGAGACGCGTGGGGGGATACCCGAGGGGGCAGAAGGAGGGGATGGACAAGGGAAGAAGGGAGGGCTACCGCTTGGAGGAGAGAACCCAACCCACCCATGGGGAGGAGCCCAACTACTTGGGGGTAGAGAAAGGCCGCTACGGACTAGAAGTGGTTGGAAGAGAAGGGCTAGGGGCAAGGGGGTCTTGACCAACCATGTGTCAAGTGGAGGGTCAAAGGGGATTCTGGGGAAACGAGTGGTGGATATGGACCAAGAAGAACTTAACACTCACCATAAGAAACTAAGGAATGAGGAGCTAATCTCTAGGAAGGAGGTGGAGGCTGAGGGGGGCCCTCAGCTCCACCTCAACTAATATGGCGATTCTAGCCTGGAATTGCCGTGGGCTTGGGAACCCACGTGCAATTCGTAGTCTCCTCGACCTGATCAGGAAGCAAGCTCCCCGTCTAGTGTTCCTCAGTGAAACAAAACGCTCAGCAAAAGAAATGGAGGGAATTAGACGTAAGCTGAAGTTCGACAGTTGCTTTGCTGTGGATCCCGAGGCTAGGAGGGGGGGTATGGCCTTACTGTGGAACGACGATGACCCGGTACACATTCAGAGCTACTCTACCCATCACATCGATGCGGCTATTCAAGCATGGAGAATCACGGGATTCTACGGTCATCCTGAGACTAACTGTCGACACCAAAGCTGGCACATTCTCAATCAATTAAGCGAGCAAGATAATCGGCCGTGGGTTGTTCTGGGGGACTTCAACGAGGTTATAGGTCCCTCAGAATATGTCAGTCAGAGAATCCGCCCGCAGGCACAGATGGATATGTTTTGCGACACCATGGACAGATGCAACCTGATGGATTTGGGTTATGTTGGAGCACCCATGACGTGGAGAAATAATAGAAGGGGACCTCATCGGGTTGTAGCCAGATTGGACAGAGGGCTATCCACACCTAGTTGGGTGGCCCTGTTTCCTTTTGCTAAGGTGTACCACTTATCCGCTTCAACCTCCGACCACTGTCCGATTCTGCTCGTTCTGGACTCAAAGAAAAATGTGCGAAAACCTCCAAGGGAGTTCAGATATGAAATGTTTTGGGCAAGAGATAGGGAGGCACATCAAATCATTCATGATGTCTGGAATTCACCACAGCATTCAGATACCCAACCGAGGGTGCTTCTTGGCAGGAAGCTCAAGTCGTGCAGTAGGGCTCTATCAAAATGGAATCTGCAAAAGAGAGGAAATCTCAGACGCAATATAGAAAGGAAACAGAGTGAGCTCGTGTCTTTAATGAACCTAAACCCTACAGACCAAAGGGACGAAGCCATCATTAAGGTAAGGCGGCAATTAAACATTCTTCTGGAGGACGAAGAACAATTGTGGAGACAAAGAGCAAAAACACACTGGCTCCATGAGGGCGACAAAAATACGAAATTCTTCCATCGCATGGCTTCCAACAAGAGAAGGGCAAACCTCATCGATGCACTTCGAGATCATAATGGACAGTGGGTCGGGGATCAGGAGCGACTTCAGGAGATGGCAGTGGCTCACTTTTCCAATGTGTTTTCCTCATCGGGTCCAACGGAGGCCGACTGGGTACGGGATCTTATCACCACGAGAATCTCGGACTATCAAAGGAGAACCCTGACAAAAAAGCTAGAGTTTGAGGAGGTGGAGAAGGCGGTAAAGGTGATGTGCCCCACAAAAGCTCCGGGGCCGGATGGGATGTCGGCGGGCTTTTATCAAGCACACTGGGAGCTTGTGGGGAAGGATGTTTTTGATTGGTGTAAACGCTTCATGGAGGAGAATGACATGGAAACACAGGGAAGACACATAAAGGAAGTGAACTCGACTACAATTATTTTGGTTCCGAAGGGGGGGGGGAGTGCAATGTTTATCCCAGTATAGACCGATCAGCTTATGTAATGTTGTATACAAGGTCTTGGCTAAGGTTTTGGCAAATCGGCTTAAGTTACCTCTCATGGATGTTATCAGTGAAGAACAAAGTGCTTTTGTACCAGGGAGATTGATCACTGACAATATGCTAGTGGCTTACGAAGCGATCCACGCACTGCGTCGAAGGAAAAAAGGTAAAAAGCAGGAAATGGCCGTTAAGTTGGATATGTCCAAGGCATATGATAGGGTGGAATGGGGATTCCTTCGGCTGGTTATGGAAGCAATGAACTTTTGTCCTACATGGATAAACTGGATGATAAAGTGTGTTTCAACTGTTCAATACAGGGTGAGCATAAATGGATTCAAAACTGGTTATTTCCAACCCTCCAGGGGACTTAGGCAGGGAGACCCACTATCCCCCTACCTGTTTATCATTTGTGCCGAGGCCTTATCGGCCCTTATTTCTAATGGGATGGCGCACGGGAAAATACATGGGATTAGGCTAAATCCGAGAGGGCCAACCCTTTCTCACTTATTATTTGCAGATGATGCCCTCATTTTCTTTCGGGCTACTTGTCAGGACATTAGCAACTTCATGAATATCCTAAACCAATACTCAAAGGCTTCAGGGCAGGTGATCAATGTTGATAAAACTTCGGTTTTTTTCAGCTCCAATGTGGGAAGCAACTCCAAGGGTGACATAATTCATCTGCTTGGTTCCAAGGGTCAGGAACTTCATCATTATCTTGGTCTGCCTGCGTGGCTGGGAAGGTCCAAGAAGGGATTTTTCAAAGGGCTTAAGGAGCGAATTTGGCAAAGGATTCAGGGGTGGAAAGGAAGATTACTCTCCTGGGGTGGGAAGGAGGTCCTGATTAAAGCAGTTGCTCAAGCTATCCCGACATATACAATGAACATATTTTTGATGCCGAAATCATTCTGTAGGGAGATTAATGGACTGCTAAGTAGATTTTGGTGGGGTGAGAACGGGAATAAGCGAAAGATGAGTTGGGTTGCCTGGAAGGACATGTGCAGATCAAAGCTATCGGGAGGGCTCGGATTCAGAGATATCCAAAACTTCAATTATGCTCTCCTCGCAAAACAAGTCTGGAGATTAATTACATCAACAAATTCGCTGTGCTTCAAGGTTTTAAAAGCTCGTTATTTTCCGAATGCAGACATTTGGGACTGTAGGTTGCACCCTTCTGACTCTTTCACCTGGAAGAGTATACTAAAAGCTAGAGAGGTGATTCGGGATGGATGCAAATGGCGAATTGGCAACGGTGAAAGGGTAAAATTTTTCATTGACAGATGGACCAGATCGAGTTTAACTAAGGTGGGGCCCCTTCCTCTCTCAATCCCAAACGATGTGACTGTTAGCCATTTCATTAACAAGGAAACAAGAACTTGGAACAGGGAACTTATTCTCGCGGCGGTTGGAAGCCACGGTTGGAGCGATATAAACATTATTCCTCTACCTTCACACGCACTGGAGGACAGTCTTTTTTGGATGCATGAACCAAATGGAGCCTTTTCGGTAAAATCGGCTTATAGAGTGCTATGCTCGGTGGATGGGGATTATCACGACGAAGCTATCTTTCAAGCCATATGGAGAACGGGACTTCCAAGCAAAGTTAAAATCTTTGGGTGGCGCCTTCTCAGGAATGCACTACCCACGTTGTAAAATCTGTTGGATAGGGGTATTTCTGTGGATTCTCATTGTCTGTTTTGCAGGTCTGAAAGGGAAGATACCAACCATTTGTTCCTGAGATGTGAGCATACTAGGGGATCGTGCTGGAGACCGGGAAGTAGCACCTCACGGGCAGCGTCTGTGCAGGATATTTTGAGAATGTATACTCCTAAAAATAGGTCATATGACCTTGCAATGTTCATCCTGTGCTGCTGGAGGATCTGGTATTTGCGGAATTCCTTCAGGGAGGAGGGTATCCGTCCAGCCTTTTCGGAGATAACCCGATGGTGTGTGGAGTTCTACGAGGACCACAGAAGTGCTAAAACTATCATGATGGGCGGCTACTTGAACCGTACGTTGATTCCCAGATGGACCAAACCACCTCCTGGGTCCTTCAAGATCAATGTTGACGCTCGATATTGCAGGGAGATGGTTTCCATGGGCTTTGCCGCGGTCATCAGAGATTACAGGGGAAACTTTTTTGCGGCGCATGGATGGAGGATGGAGGGTACTATGGAGCCTATTCTCATGGAAGCAAAAGCTTTTCTTTTGGGAGCCAGTTGGGCTGTCAACCTATTGCGGGGAAACATCATGGTGGAGACCGACTTCCTACTTTTGTGTAACTTTTTGGCAGATGACGGTCCGATCTCTGCTCCGGCGGGGATCATCATTGATGAGATTAAAGCATTACTTTCTTTGGCTCCCCGGGTGTCCATCCATCATGTTTTAAGGCAGGGTAATTCGGTTGCCCACGCCTTGGCTGATATTATGTCTATGTCGAGTCTTGATCACCAGTGTTGGAGGGGAAACTCCCCTCAAGCTATTCTAGAGAAAATTTGTACAGACAAATTTTTTGCTAATAAAATTGCGGTCTCCTCAATCCCGGTTCCCTCCCAAATCGGAAGGGGGTTGGGATAGGGTGAAGTCCGATTCATCAAAAAAAAAAGAAGCCAGGCAATCAATTCTACGTTTAATGCTGTGAACCGTACTCCTGTAATTTTCTACATATTAATTGTAAGGCGGGTAGCCGTTCAAATAGCAGTAATTTGAACACCTATTTGCTCCCTGCAGGGCAGACAGAAAACCACGCTGGCGTACCGCATCTGCAGATTTTTATCACCCAACCCCATTTTTTTTTTTTCTTTTTTAAGTTTTCACCGTGATTTGGGAGGAAACTTCTGCCAAACATTTTTAGCACCCAGAATCTGATTGAAAATTTTCAAAAAACAGTTTTCCGGCAATGTCCCAACAACCATATCGATGTACAGCTTAACCTTTTCCATTTACTTAGATTTATAAAATATGTTTAGTTAGAAACATGATAAAAATTTTACAAATAATTAGTTGAACTGAATAAGCTGGCTGAAGTTCGTTAATTAACTAACGTACCTTTTGTTTTGGATAATTATAAGAACTATAGACCAGGTTTCTTTCAATTTATGTTACATGTTTCTGTATCTGAATTGCTGAAACTACAATTAAATATATTTTTACTTAAACAACATATGCCATACAAGTCATTACAGTCATGCTTAATTTAATGTCATGTGGACAGCCGAAGTATTTCAATGTTATTATCGAATCATTTCAGCCACTTTAATGATTAAATTAAAATTCAAACACTCATTTTTATAATGTTGATTTACTTTCTTTGTACATATATAAGCCACTTGATCATTCAAATGGTGACTACGATGTGCATATTTAATTAGCATAAAACTTTTTTAATTAAAGATAGTTTAGATCCAAGTTGCCCGGATTTTGATTTAACATTAAATAACAATGAAAACCATTGAATTTTAAAATTATGAAAGGGCTTAAAATAGATTTTAAATGATAAATTTTAATACGTATATATAAAGATTAGGTGTGGCCACACAAAACTAGGCTAAAATGTGCTTTGTACAGAGAATTGGATTTATATTGTATTGAATTATTATCCTCATTTGATAGTATTATTTAAAATCATTTTAATTAGAAATTTGTATGGGCCACACATAAGATGAGAATTTTAAGGTTTATATTCACTTGAAAATTATATTTACTTGTGGTCCACTTTTATGGTCATTTGGGTTCAGGTTCTAACCTTGAACTAAGATTTATACGATATGAAAGGGTTGGCAATGGATTTGAGTAAAAATTCCGGTGAGAATTCGGGTGGAATTTGGTTTAACATATTGAATTACTTTCAAATTTTTAAAATAAAGATTGTGTGATCGATTTCAAATTATGTGCATTAAATAGTTATTCACAAAACAACAGACCTGGATTATTTTTTAAAATAATAATTATGAATGGTATAACAAAAATTATAAATTATACCAAGCTACATGTCTCATATGATATTTGTCCTGACATTTATATTAGAATTCAGGTTCTCATTTCAAATTTTCTATTTGAATCCCAGTAAACTCAAATCCAACCCTAATTTAGGTTGGATTTGAACCTAATTTCTAAATCCCAATTTTCAAATTATTTGAAACTACACAATTAAAGATGACAAGTTGTGTTGTGCGTGCTCATCAGATCAACTCGATCCATGCAGCTTGCATCTCCACTTTATGTATTGTAAATAAAATTAATATATGCTTGATTAAATACGTTATTTTAAATACAATTGATAAAATAGATGCTTGAATATTGTCTTTTTCTAATTGTTAACATATTTTTGGTAGAGAAAATATTAATTAAAGGGCATTTCTCTTATAAAATTAGGTTCGCTTTGCAACCCCTTGAGTTTCCTAATCTTTTCAATTTTTAGGAATACAGGTTTTATATGTTGCATTCAAAAGTATTTGTTGTTTAGTCTAAAGACAAAAATCAACTTGATTAAAAACGTTCATAATTTATAGTATTAGAAAATATAGTTATAAAATAACCTCGTGCATTTAAACTTGTTGTAAATTATATACATCAAACTAAAATAATTTTTATATTTTACAAAAAAAGAATACAATAGATAGCTTGAATTTTAAAATTGTCAAAAATTTTTGAAAATACAAGGATGTATATATTTTTTGAGGAAGTATTTGTTAACATATAAAACTTTTCAAAGAAAACTTTTTACTTTCCATGACTATCCTATTTTAAATTTTTTCACTTCCTTTTATATAATTATCTTACTTTTTAATCATTTTTCACACAACTACTCGTACATCTAATCTATCTATTTTAATTTTATTCTCCTTACTTATCATCATTACTCTTATCATATCATATCATTTTCTAATATTTTAAAAATTTTTACACTAAAAACTTTTTATTAAAAATTTTACCACTTCACAAACATACCCTGATGTTTCATCTTTACACTATTAAAAGGGCCCAACCCATTGGTAGTTGTTCTCATGAAGAAAAAAAAATAGGGGTATTGTGGTAATTTTACAGTGTGAGTACATTTGTTTGAAAATGCCAGTATGTTTGATTTTTCAATAAAATTTGTATTATATGTACACAAAGTCACAATCTGTTCCATTCATTCGGTGGATGAACTAATAAAGCATACTCAGACATCATCTTTTCTTTTTTGACATTTTAAAAAAATATTTGTGTAGAAAATATTATTTTTTAATAAGATTTCATTACAATTGGTAAAGTTTAAGATTTATTTCTAAATTTTTGAAAATTTAAATAACATTTTATTATTTTTCGAATAAAATAGAATATAACAGCTTCTAACGATATCTAACAGTATCTAATGACATCTGATGATATCTAACAACATCTAATGACGTCTGATTGAATTTAACTTTTAATATTAATAAGTTAATTTAATTTGACATCAGTAATATGATCCAAACCACCTTATAAGGTCATTTTTACCTTAAGTACGAAATTAAAATTCAGATAATAGAATTTAATGAGATCACCTAAACTTAAGTGCATCTCATAGCATCTAACAATATTTAATGACATTTAGCAGGATCTAACAATATCTAACCAAATCTAACTTTTAATATTAATAAATTAATCCTAATTTAACACCTGCAATATGATTCTAAGCTCCTTATAAGGTTATTTATACTTTAATTACAGAATTTAAAACTTAAATAGTAGAATTTAATGAAATCTACCTAAATCTAACGGCATCTAAGTGAATATAACCTTATCTAACCGGATCTAACAATATCTAACTGTATCTAACTTTTGATATTAACAAGTTAATTTTAATTCAACCCATGGAATATAATCCTAAGGCCCTTATGAGGTCATTTGTATATTAATTATAGAATTTAGAACTCAAATAATAAGATTTAATAAAATTCACCTAAATTTAACAACATCTAATAGCATCTACCTATATCTAACAGTATCTAATAACATCTAATCGAATCTGATTTTTGATATTAATAATTTAATCCTAATTTAACACCTATAATATAATCTAAGCCCCTTATAAAGTCATTATACAATAATTATAAAATTTAAAACTCAGATAACAGAATTTAATAAATCCACCCAAATCTAACAACATTAGTAGCATCTAAAAGCATCTAAAAGTATCTAATGACATCTAACAACATCTAACCGAATTCAACAGCATTTAATGGCAACCAACCAAGTCAAATTTTTGATATTACTAAGTAAATCCTAATTGACCCCCATAATATAATTCTAAGCTCCTTATAAGATCCTTTATACATTAATTACATAATTTAAAACTCAAATAATATGATTTAATAAAATCCACCAACATCTAACAACATCTAACCGGATATAATAGTATTTAACTGCATCTAACTGTATCTTACAGCATTTAACAATATCTAACCAATCTAAATTTTAACATTAATAAGTTAATCATAATTTAATACTTTATAATATGATCTGAGGCCTCCTATAAGGTTATTTGTACTTTAATTACAAAAATTAAAACTCATATAACAGGATTTAATAAAATCCACCTAAATCTAATGGCATATAATTGCATGAATTGGATTTAACAATATCTTACTAGATCTAACCGGATCGAAGTGTATTTAACAATATCTAATAACATCTAATTTTAATACTTTAAAAATATTTTAGATAAATTTGTGGATTTTGCAAAAGATATATACTTAATCATTCATTTTGGAACCATGCAAATCTTGATTTTGAATTAAATAATTTTAAAACTAAATAAATATATAAAGCTATAATTATAATTAATTTAAATTAAATGAAATGTAAATTTAAATAAATATATAAAATTGTTATAATTGTCTTTTTAAAATAAATTTATAATAAATTATATATAACTATACTTTAGATTTAATAATATAAATATATGTGACTTTTTAGAACTTTTTAATAATGATTAAATTGTAATTTAGATTTAAATAAACTAAATAAATATATACAATTTTTCGAACCAGATTAATGATTAAGTATTTTTAAATATTTAATTAATAAAATAATAATTTAAGTATATGTCCCAAAACTTAGATTGGTGGAAAATACTTAATTTAAATGATTATTTAATTATATGTCATAAAATTAATAATAAAAGCATAATAATGGTTTAAATATTGTCTGAAAACTATATTTTAGATTTAAATAAAATATATATGACTTTTCAAGACTGATTTAATAATTAAGTATTTTTAGATTAGTACAAATTTATTTATTTGAAGTTATTGGAAATAGTTATTCTGATTTATTTAGTTTGTGTCTATTTTACTAGGATTTAAGAAAAATTCATTTTAGTAATAAGCATCTAAATATGGAGTTCAAACGCGCATATCTATAAATGGGGTTAGGAACTTTTTTTTAAAAATATGATTAGGGAGATGATTCATAGAAAATGCAGTTCAAGAATTGAGAAGTTAGAAAAGATTTAGTTGTGGAAACGATGATAATTAGCCAATCATATTATATTCATGTATTTTAGAAACTTAGCCTGTTCGTGGTGCCTAGTAGTTGATGATAGCTTGTTCTTGGTGCCTAGTTGATGATGCTTTGATGGTTTAAATGACATCCTGGGCCTGTATGTTGCTGCAAACTTGTGGTTCAAAACTTGCAAACTTAACTTATTTATCACTTAAATAATTGGTTAACTTAACTAATTTTTTATCACTTAACTTTTATTTATTTACTTTGGGGTAACATACGCAAATTGAAACAATGGGCTGTCACTTAACTTTACGAGCTATTCTGAGAAATTAGCTGGTTAATTGTGCAATAACTAACAAGATTCACTCATCTTCGTAGTTTCTTGTTTCAATCTAAAATCAATAAAATTAAAAATATATTTTCCATCAAAAAATTAAATTAAATGAAAATATATTAATTTTATTCACATTAAACCAATACAAAATTATGTATTAATTTTCTATTTGTATTAAATAGAGAATTTGTAAATTAATTTAAATGAAGATTTATTATATCGAATTATTTTTCAAGCTTCTTGGGTTAAGTCTACAAAAATCATGCGTTTAGGTAATACAGGTTTTGAATTCTTGCACTAAGTTAGCTTGAGTTAGAAGAAATACCTCACAGGCTTGAGTGTGTGCAACAACATATATTTACTTATCCTAACATTTGCATAATGAAATCTGTGAATATTTCATTAATAGTTGAATTCATCAAATGTATTAGAATGGAAGACATTATTGCATATGTTTTTTTTATAAACTGAACAAAAAAAAGGAATACGATTTTTATTGAAGACATTTAAAAGCACACAAAGACATCCAAAAATTCTTTTCCATCCCATTCAATGCATAACCTTTAATAATTAAACTCCATGAGACCAGCTCCTTCTCTGGTATTGCTAGAAAAAGATCATGTGAATTTTTAATGCTACTACATTTTACATACATATCAATGGAATGATTACATTTTTAATATATAATTACACATGAGAGTTATATATGTACAATTTTTTTTTATTAATTCTTATATTGCTTTTTGAATAAATTGATTCTTCTATTGTTGATAGAGTTAATTATAAAAAAGTAAAAATTTTGAAAGAAAATAATAATAATATTTAAACATAGGCTTATAATTTTTAATAAATTAATATATACGGAGGCGGTTGGACTCTTCGGGTTGGGAAATTGTCAACCCACCCCGACCACATTTTCAAATTCGGATTAAAATTTCTAATCAATTCCTACACCTGGTCAAAAAGATATTAGTTTTACCTGGCCAAAAAAGAGGTCGGGTCAAAGCCAGGCCACAGGTCGACCCACCCCAATTCCTGCCCCAATTCCCACCCTAATCAGTGTGACTCTCCATTCCTTTTCTTAAGAGTATTGTTAAAGAAAATAGTACAAGTGACGTCAAGAAGGTGTCAAGATCTAGATTGATGCCTCTTTGTCGCGTTTCGAGTGAGACAATGGATGCCTTATCAACTTGCCCAATCTCCGAGCAAGCTTTGATCATGACATTCCATGCAATCACATCCTTCCTAATCAAAGGAATTCTCTCCAACAGCTTCAACGACATCTCTCTCTCCACACCCAGTGCAGACATATATCAATATAGTGTTTAAATATGTTTGAAATTGACTACCACCACACTTTATCTATCATTGTGCTTTGCTTCTAGTCACCCAACTAAGCACATGCAAGAAGAACATTAAGCAAGATGGGCCTGGTGGGTGAAGACCTTGTAGTGAAAATCATCTTATTGAAGAGTTTGAGGCAAATGCTAGGAAGATTACTCCAAACAAAACCACCAATTATTGTGCTTTAGAAAACAACATCCTTCGATTTCATTTCGCCAAAGAGAAAAAGTCAAAAATCAAGTGATTGCATTTGGTATACATTTCCATCAAAGAATTACCAACAAATAGATTAGTCACAAGTCCATTCTTAACTACATTGACAACCAAGACATGAAATTTACATTTATATCATTACCATCCATGGCAGTTATCATTCTCCCGTCCTATAGTAACTTTTGAAACGAATCGAGGGTTTTTTGCATGGTAAACCCTCTAACTTTGGCCAATTGCTTTCCAAACCCCGAAGTTTGGCCGTTTTCTTATTAAACCCTGCGAACTTTCAACTTTTGCATTTTGAACCCCGCGGCATAACGGCGTTTCAGAACACGCGTATTCAAAGGGCTCGCACGTTCAATTTTTTGGAAATCCCAAAAATGGCCTTGTAAAAACCCATCCCTTATAAGTTCTTCGTCAGTTCATTTCCAAGTAAAAAGAAGTCGCACTTAGAAGAGTTGCTGAGCTGACGCGTGATGAAGAATGGATGCCAACAGGTATTTTTTATTTTATTTTCATAATTCGGGCGACGTATTTTATTTCTCCATACCGTTGTTTCAGCAAAAATGATTTTCGACGGTCTGTTGAATTTTTCAAATGGGTCTGTTGAATTTTTCAAACGGCAAAAATGACATTCGACGGTCTGTTCGGATCCCTACAAACATGAGAGTTTATCTTAAAGGCATTTCTGATTTTTACCATTTATGAAAGTTTTTCAGGATTTTTTCAAATTTGGTTGAAATGTAATCATCCAGATTCCAGTTAAAAACATTTGTGGTTAGATTCTGAACATGAGTGCTTACTTTGGTTTAAATACATCTCTTGCAACTCATGTAATGATCCATTGAATTGAGTTGAATATTTTTTTTACAACATGTTAGTTTGTGTTAAATTTGTTGAAACAGGAATATTCCTAGCTGGATCAAGAAAATTCACTGTCCATGTGGAATGGGAATGTGCAAAGTGTTCTTATCAAGGACAAAAAAGAATCCAAATAGGTGGTTTTATCGCTGCCCGAAACGGGTAAGAAAAAAATATTACCTATAATTGTAATTAAACATATTCATGCTAGTCATATATATTGAGCTACTATTGTAATTAATCATAAATATTTCTGATGCAGGATATAAAGAATTGTAATTTCTTTCATTGGTGTGATGAATATGAACTCAATGTGGAAGAGTCGTTGGCAGAAGAAAGTATAATGGAGGTCAAAACTGAATGCAGCAGTAGCAGCCTGAGGGTAGAATTAGAAAACGTGAAGAGAGAATTAGCCGAAATGAAGAAAACAAGCCAAGCTGATGAAATTACTAAGGGAATGAGCAACCTGACCATAAATATTAATGTTTACAGTTCCCCTAATATGAAGGGATGAATTGTGTTTGTTTGACAGTATGTTTGTTGGAGTATGGATATTTTTGATATATTAATGTAATGTTTTTTGTTGAACATGTAGTATGGAGACTTATATTTTTCTTTCTTGAATGGCGAATGGACCGTTTATCTTTCCCATTGGGTTCCTATTTAATTAATAGTCTTTAATTTAATACAATTGCTACAAATAAGCCAATTTTCTTTCTTGAATGACGAATGGACCGTTTATCTTTCCCATTGGGTTCCTATTTAATTAATAGTTTTTAATTTAATACAATTGCTACAAATAAGCCAATTTTCTTTCTTGAATGACGAATGGACCGTTTATCTTTCCCATTGGGTTCCTATTTAATTAATAGTCTTTAATTTAATACAATTGCTACAAATAAGCCAATTTTCTTTCTTGAATGACGAATGGACCGTTTATCTTTCCCATTGGGTTCCTATTTAATTAATAGTCTTTAATTTAATACAATTGCTACAAATAAGCCAATGTCTTTGAAGCACACATGGGAAAATGAAATATTTTGGAATGCCCAGCTGCAGCAGTAGCAATAGACTTTCTATTTAAGAAGCACTATCAAGATAGCAAAGAATCGATATGCAAAAATTTGTAGGCAGCTTGCATCCAACCCAAGATAGCAAAGAAATACTCGTAGTAATTGTACCCTGTACATAGGATGCAATTGATAATGCTTTGGCTACATCTCGAAGGATGCATTTACTGTACCCTGTAACATCTGATGAAGGCAAGTAAATTGAAGTGTCTTTTACACAAAAGATTAGGTAAAGTCTATTTGTGAAGCAAATACAAGCAGTCAACAAATTCATACACCATGTCCATATCCATCACAAAATAATGCTACATAGGATATTGTGAGGTATTAACTAACTTAACTATCTTAATCAAAAATCCATAATTTAGATATATAAAAACATCTCAACTACATGAGTTGTCATTGTGTGGCTGCAAAAAATGTTCTCTTTCGAGCTAGAGTCTTCATTTTCCGTTGAATCGGTTGTGGAATTGGTTGTGAAGATGATGGACCACGGGAGGCTTGTGACATTTCTTTTTGCGTGGAATTTTGACTTTGAGAGTGTGATGGTGAGGTTCTCATTGGTGGTGGTGGTCGGCTTGTGGAACCTTGCTTTGTAATAGGACACCCTCTTCTATTATGGCCTTCCCCTTTACACATACTACAATGTATCTTCCCATTTGTTCGTTTAACATGCTAAGATGGTCCTTCTTCTTGCCCTCTCCTTCTTTCAGTTTGCTTTCGGCCTACTGTTTTTTGAATATTGGGTGGGAGCACTACCCTGTCTAAGAATGACAAAAAACTAATTAGATAATTTATACTATTAAGTAAGAAAAAACTTAACCAGATAACAAGCAAGAACTAAGTTAATATGAAAAACTTACTATCTATATCTGGCTCCCAAAAGAGTTGGCTTGGCATAGCATGGAATCCATGACTATAAGTTTTCCGGTATGCGTCCATAGTATGAAACCATTTACAATAAGAAGTTGGGTCCTCCCGCTTCCACAGCATAACTCGAAAAGCATGAAGACATGACATTCCTTCTAACTGCCACTGCCTGCAACTGCATTTCCTTTGTGAGTATTGAACAACATGCCTGTTCTCACCAAAGGAGACTTCAAACTCTTCATTCTCACAATGTAGGACAGTTGCTTCTCCAAATCTTGTGATAATTTAAAGTTAGACCATATTTTGAATGCATATTGTTATTTAACTGCTTCACAGTTAAGTTGTTGTTGACTCTAAGGTCTTTCTCAAGAGTGGTGGTAATCCATCTCCAATTTGCAGACTTGTTTCCACTACCTTCAGCAACTGAGCACGTATGTTCCACGCTGTTGTAGGTTTTGATTACAAATGCGGTCCCTGTACCCTTTCGCGATGCATGCAATCTCCATGGGCAACCATCAGCTTTACAGATGGCAGTCAGTCGGTAGCATTCATTCTTTGCAAACTTCACGTCAAACCCATTAACAATAGCATGCTGTCGAATGGCCAATTCCAATTGCTTTTTATCCTCAAATTGAAGTCCGATATGTAGATATGGATCCATAATATCAAAATAGGGATCATAGTCATGGTTTGATGTAATATTTCCGTCATCACCTTCATGAACCTTGACAAACGAGTCGTCACTTTCGTCACTGTCACAAGCATCGTCTTCCTCGGGTTCTACTGCCGCTTGTTGCCTTTCTCTGTCTTCTACATTTTCTGTCTCAGCATTCTCCCGCTGTATTTCCCGTATCATCACCTCATAATACCATTCCATCCAATCATCATGCCTATTTTGAGTATTTTCATTCCCAACAGTATGCCTGCACATCATATGCTTCAGGTCAAATAAATTATGGGAAGGCGAAGTATGCTATTACATATTTTTCTTTCTGAATTATATGAACATTCCACAATGCAACATAAATAAATGATAGTAACTTCAATATGAGAAGTTATCTTATTTGTTAACTTATGAGAATTAAATGATAGTAACTTCATGCGTATGGGTTAGTCACAAATGAAGAATTAAATTCGAGAAAACATGCCTCTCTCGCTCTAGCTGATGAAAGGACATGACAAAAATTACAAAAATTACAGTTACCTAAGAATACAGTTATTAGATTAATTGAAGTCTTGGTGGGTCATAGTAGAAATCATTAAACAATAAATATTTTAAAGGGGTTAAACTGTTTACTTTTAAGTGATTTAAATTTTATAGCTCACCAAAACTTTCATCAATGTGAAAACTGAATTCTTAGCTAGACATATATTTTTAGACATAATATCATTTCAATTTTTTTCTTGATTTGCATTTGGATTTAATTTAGAGGGTTGAAATATTTACTTTTCAGTGATAAATTTCGTAGCCACCAAAACTTTTTTCAATGTAAAAACTGAATTCTTAGATTGGCATATATATATATATTTTAATATATAATTAACAACTTGGATTCATAAATTAATCCATTAATTTGTCAAACAATCAAATTCCTTTGAAACTTTGAAGGAACCAAATCCTATGTATTGGTTCTCATCAAAGAAAGGTGAAGATATTAAGCCTGCCTTCTGTCAAACAGCTCTAAGAGACTTAGATTAGCATGTTTATATACCTTTGTGTACATCTTAATCTTCCATCTTTGTATTCAATCTGCTTTTACATAATGCATAATCCAATGACTAATGCAAATGATGAATTGTCTACTAGGTTGCTGAACTCCTTGGCATCAGTTCAGAACCCACCTCAGCTCTATGCAATACTGGGCTGAGTCACTGTTCTTCTAATGCTGAAATGAAACCTGAAGAACACAAACTTATTCATGATCTAGTTATGCACATTCATGAAGGTGAATTTGATATTGAAAAGAGTATTTTGGTTTTCCTCCCAACGTATGTGGCACTGGAGCAGCAATGGACCCTTCTAAAGCCCCTTACCTGTTTCAAGGTTCACATTTTGCATCGTAGCATCGACACTGACCAAGCCCTTATGTCTATGAAGATCTGCAAATCTCACAGAAAGGTCTTTTTTGTCCTTAGCGTAATTCAGAAAGAAAGTTTTGGTGGGCTATAAAATTTAAATCACTTAAAAGTAAACAGTTTAACCCCTTTAAATATTTATTGTTTAATGATTTCTACTATGACCCACCAAGACTTCAATTTAGAGAGTAGTTGGGCTAGCTAAATTACAAAAATTCTACCTAGACATCTTATAAGTGCCGAGGCATTCTAACATTTTAGCAACGCTGAGGAAAGCTAAATTTGAAGTTTGGGGCGATGACAATAATTTACCGCTATTGGTTTTCTTGCTTCAAACCATTCCATTTCCAGCATCAGTTGGACTTAAATGAGATGACCATGACCGGTAAAATGAATTTTTAAAAAGGGAAAAATTTTCCTGATTCAAGTTTATCTTCTCTTTGACATGACATCAGTCAATGCTCAGCATTTGGAAAGGAGCCATGCGACTCAATATCTGTAGATGAGATTGGTTGCACGAATGATTCGTCATTCACTGCTTGGATTAGTCGGGCCAATTCGTCATTCATTTGTGGCTAACCCATACGCATGAACATTGATTGGAGCACAAAAATGAGGCGGGCAACCACTCAAAGACAAAGCATCCTCTTTTTTAATTAAATGGGACCACCACTGCATTCCTTTTATTCCACTTGGGACCACTCCTATACCACGACAAAAAACACATCATTGTCCACTTTCTTCATTGCATTCCACCCCATCACAAGAATTAACAATGTCCATATGTTGTTGTTATCATCGATTACAGACATATATATTTTAAAACTTAAATTGATAGTATATATATACCTTCCTTCAACCGTTCTATTGTCATCTTCCATCTAGCGTAAGCTAGCGAAACCCACCGAGAAACACAGCGCCGCGAGGAAGACGACCCACCGAGAAACGTAGCTCTCTGTAAGGAAGACAACCCATTGAGCAACACAGCGACTGTGAGGGAGACGACACACCGAGCAATACTCCGGAGCTCGATCTCGTTCGTGGATTCTTCTTTGGGGTTTTTGATTTACGGATTTCGATTTCTAGGTTTTCGATTTGGGTATTTTTGATTTGGGTTTTTCAGGGTATCGTAATTCCGTCTGGGGTATCTGCTAGGGTTCAGTTTTTTTTTTTTAGTGAAGACATTTTGGACATTTCACTCCATTTGACGGTGTTCTGAAACGTCGTTATGCCGCGGGGTTCAAAATGTAAAAGTTGAAAGTTCGCAGGGTTTAATAAGAAAACGGCCAAACTTCGGGGTTTGGAAAGCAATTGGCCAAAGTTAGAGGGTTTACCATGCAAAAAACCCACGAATCGATACCTAGGACATGAAAAACCATTACAGCAGCATCAACAAAATTCCAAACCAATAAGATACAAGTTCTATAATCAAGCAGAGACTACAACATTACCTTATCCTCCAGTTCCCTTACATTGCCAATTCACACCCATTCACCTACGAACTTTTGTCTCTAATCAAAGAAGATACCTCTAACTGCATTCTATTTGTTCTTCTTCTATTTTTCCTATAAATTGTCAAATTCAATTCCATGCTCCAACTCAATTGAAAGTTACGCATCACCCAGCATTGTGCCATTTTAGTTGACTATAAAAAAAAATTATTTCATCCTGTAATAGACATTGATGTTGCATAATCAATCAAGTCTAAATTCTGAAGTCCTGGAAATATGTAAAGCGCATTTAATAACTCTATTCTTACATTTTCTATTCATAATCTAAAAGACTTACCTTGAAGTCCAGCAAAAGCCAAGGGATCCACAGGCATCCCAACTCCTTCTACTACATTTGGCAATACATTCCCTAAATAGTTTGCATAGGGCGCGATCCCAAACTGGATAAATGAAAGTAAAGGACTATTGTAGAAAAACTAAGGTCTTATATACCTGCAAAGAAAGATGAAAAATGGAGGTGTGAGAAGGAATATAGCCATATCAATATTGTAATGATCATGAATAATCTACTTTGGCAAAAAAATTTTGCAGTGAGAAGACATGCAAAGCATTATCATCACCATTGAAACTTCCAATAACCACAAAAGTTATGACTGCAAAAGCTAATGATTTCAAGTACGCGCTAGCTGTGTGTGTAACAGAACAGGAATATCAAAAAGAGCTTTCTTATTAGGCAGAGTGACTCATAGTTATTCATCAACCCAAGGCAACCTATCCAATCGAATAGAATGAGAAAAGATGGACTGAGTTTAACTCCATAGCGAGCAACTATCACCCTTGTTGTAATCTGTAATCGCAAATTATAGTGGATTTCATAAAAAATGCTTTCTAGAATTTGGTCAAATTCTGGCAAGCCCTTATGATATGAATATGGATCAGTTCTATATATAGCAAAAAGATTACCTTAGAAACACCCAGTATGGAAAGGAAGCCACTAGAGGGAGGGATTAGTCATCAAATGTCGCATTTGGCTTCAGGAAGAATCCACTTATTAAAGCAATAGTCCCAAAAGTAGCAACACATAAGACTATTGCATCGACATATCCCCAACGAGTGCTCAGCTTAGTAGACTCGAATTGGGGAACCATTTCCGATTTTGTTTGTACCACACATGCCTGAAATATCATAATTTAAATTAATACATTTAATAACCCTAGAATGCAAACAGACGAAAAAAATACAAAATTTGTAGCAATTCTAAACATAACTTCTACGGTACAGAAATACATTTATCAAAACTGTTTCATACACTCAGTCAAAGAATATTTTTAATGCTTGCAACCAAACACAGCAGAATTGTTATCAACACGTTATGGTCTTTGCATATGAAAAGTGCATGCATCAAAAGCAAGGCAAAAGTAATAAGCCCAATTCACAATCACAGTCAATGACGCAGCATCCATCCAAAAGGAAGCCAACATTTCTCATCATCGCCATGAATTTCCAGAATAGCCATAAAACATAAATGGCTTGTCACTGTCAAGTATTTGTTCCACTTCTAGATTACTTTCAGTATACTTCAGAGGTGACAAATGTTACAACAAGGCGTTATCATCATCTTATTCATATAATTGTCGACATCCTCATATCACGTTGAAAAAAGAAATGTTACTGAATTGATGTATACATTGGATTTTGGATGTGCATGATCATATTGAAATGAAGTAACATAGATTTATCTTCAATGGTCATTCCTTGTAACGGCCACCCGTTTCAAGAAACGGTGGGATTTATGGGCCATGCAGGTTCCGCTTTTAAAAAAAAGAAACAGTGGGATTTATGGCAATTAATCCCAGCTGTTTACCAACTTATTAGTATAAGAAGGGGCGGGTTGCGTTGTTTTTTTAAAAAAAATTAGCGGAAGAACGAGGGAGGAAACAGTGATCAAGGAGGAAGAAGGTAAGTTGAATAGAATAATATTTCAGTTAATCTCATTGATTTTACAATATATGCAACTCATTTTAGTAGATCTAAACCATTCACGATGTTTTTAACACGACTAATTAGTCACATGAGTATTATTGGAATATTTGATGTTGAAATTTTACTTATTTCAATGAGAAGTACCAAATAAAGGGTAGAAAATGTTACATGATTAAATAAACATAATTCTCGGCACAATCAGAGAATTTTGACCATACAATAACAAGATAATTATATGTTTAGCTTGTCTACAAAATTTCAACTTCAAACTTATAGATTTTTAGATATAGTAATTTTTACGAAAATTTAGGGTGGTGAATATGTATTTTAAGGATAAAACACAAAAAAATTATAGGAAAATACAGATGCAAAAATAATAATCTGTGTGTTGGAGGACCTCGGGGGTGTGTTGGAGGGCGGCTCGGTTGGTTAATCAGGGAATGTCGGTCTGCGGGCTAATAGAATTCCTTTTGCAAAAGCACAGGATCAATGATCTCGTTCTTGTCATTGTATGTTGCTGGAGGGGATGGTATCTTCGGAACAAGCTCAGAGTGGATAACACTCCACCAAACTTCTCGGTTATCTTGTCGTGGTGCTTGGAGTTCCTTCACCAGCATAAGTGTGCTTCCAAGCTATCAAATTTGGGGCTGTTGGAGAGCCCTCTTATGACTCGCTGATCTAAGCCGCCACCGGGGTTTGTCAAAATCAATGTTGACGCCCGTTGTCACGAGAATTTGGGCAACTTCAGTTGCACAGCCGTCATTAGGGACTCTCATGGCGAATTTGTTGCGGCTAGCGGATGGAAGCGGGTTGGGAAGAGGGAGCCGCTTTTCATGGAGGCTACTGCTTTCCTATTGGGACTCAGGTGGGCGATCCTTCTAAGGCTAAACCAGGTTCAGGTCGAAACTGATTCTCTCATCTTATGCGACTATATATCTAATTCGGTCCCTATTACTTCTGATGTGGCCTTTATAGTTGATGAGATCAGGTCCATCCTCACTAACAATGCTTCCTTTTCGATACATCATGTGCTTCGCAAGGTAATATTGTAGCACACTCCTTAGGCGAATTAGTTTTGTGTTCTTTTGAGGCCCATCAGTATTGGTGGGGTGACCCTCCCAGTGCTATTGTTGGGAAAATTTATACAGACAATTTTTTGGCAATGCATTGCGAGAATCCTTCTATCCCTATCCCCTCTAATGTTGGAAGGTAGTAGGGATAGAATGATTTCCTCCTTTTATAAAAAAAATAATAATCTGGCCCATTAAAAACATTATTTGAGATATTTTACATTATATATGATGAATTAATTCTGTTAAAAATTAGTTTACGTAGCTATTGGAAGAGATATTTAATTTTCACCCTTTATTAAACCCTTCATGTTAAATTTAATGATAGAGATATTACTTTGAGAAATTGACCGTCGAGATTATAAAACATAATTTTATAAGCTTATGCCTAAGAATTTAGATCAAACACACATAAATACTGAGAAATCTAAACTATTTTGGTTGGAGAATCCGGACCATTAAAAATAAATAAATAACTAAGCTTTTGGACTAGTGGGCTAAGCCCATCTAGATAGGCTTAGTGAATTAGAAAGCATAGAAGCAAGTCTACTAGTCCAAAGCCCACAGAAACTAAGTCCAAATTTTAGGAACCAAGCTTAACCCGAACAGGCCACCAACTTGATCTACTAGCCTGGGCCACTGGACCAGTCCACCAGCAGTAGCCACCTGCCTGCGAGGAAAAAAATTCAAAATAAATACAAAAAATTAAAAAATATAAAAAATTATGAAAAATACTCATAAAATTAAAGTTAATTTTTAGAAGCTTAAATGGGTTTAAACTTAAAATTTTTAAAACAAATAAAATTATTTGAAGGTATGATGCTATATAAATAAACAAAAAAATAGAAAAACATTATTAATTATGAAAAATTATAAAAAATTATGAAAAATTTAAAGTAAGTATTTAAAGAGGTGTGAGTCTAAATTCTTTTCTCTATAAGAAATAAAGTTATTTAAAAGTTGAATAATATAAGAATAAATAGGAAAAAAATAGAATTTTGACCAATTAAAATTTTGAGAAATTTTGGAAAGTCATAAATGAAATTTTAAATAATATTTATGAAAATCAGGGTGAAATAATGAACATATTATGATGAAAATTAGGGAAGGAGACTTAAGACTACTACAAGAAGTTGAAAAAGAGAAATTTTAAAAGTCTGCTTAGTGGGAAGTAAACTTTTACCAAAGTATATTTTTATAAGAATATGAATGAATCCCATCAAGAACTTGAAAAAGATGTTCATAGAGTTCGACATTAATTTGCAAGGCAAATAAACGGTGCGCAACAATTAACTTAGCACTCCCCAAAATTTTAAAATTTAAAATCTCTGGCAACAACACGTGTACAACAAATGACATCAGTCGGTAACAGATATCTTTGCTTTCAGTTGCCCATTCTAATGCTTCATGCTTGTTTTCATTACTGCATTATAACTCTCATGTAGAAAGTGTACAAAGAACTCTCAATACCATGTGGATTAATGTTCATAAAAATCAAGTGATTAAAATGAAACGTTAGCAACAACAAAACCGCATCAGAAACGATAGATTAAAAACGATAGCAAAGATACAACAATATTTGAACAACAAAATAAAACTATTCCATCTTAATGATAATAGATTCTAATTGTATGAATCCTTACAACACTCATCCATCTTAACATTATATTCCAAGCAGACATTCCATGTGTAGTATGCATGCACTCCACCTTTTATGGATTCATCAACTGTTCTCCTTTCGAATCAAGGATTCTAGCTTTCCTCTCGACGACTAGTACAAAGCAAAATAATAATAATAATAATAATGCATTCATTATTCACTATTTAAAGTCATATTTTTGTAACTCTCCCTGATAGAACTGTGAAAAATTGAGAAGAAAAACTAATCACAAGCAAACCAACAGTCTGCAAAGGCTATCTATATACACTCACTTTTGCAGCTCTTGACTTATATAGCATACAACATGAATGGATAAAACCATCCTAAAAGAAGGCATTAAAAAACCCGATGGATATTACTGTTTCTCGAAATAACATAGTGAGGAATTAGCAGTTTCAAGATTTGGTGATGAAACACCTGAATTGCGATGAAACAGTGTAACTGAGCTCTTTCAATATTAATTTTCTTTATAATATTTCTCTTTTTTCTCTTTGCCAAATCTTTAACCTTCAGTTCTTAAGTAATATTTATTTCTTAAGTAATAGAATATTTTTTCTCCTTATAATATTATCAAAATAAGGACTTTTTTCTATCCACCGGATCTCTTTAAAAGTGAACTACAACGTTACATTTTTATAATATCCCAAAAAAATATTCTTCTTTTTCTTTCCATGAAATCTAAAAACATCCTTTTTTCTTTCTGCCAAATCTTTGACCTCCAGTTCCCTAAATAATATTATCTTCCGTTAACAATAGTAATATTATCCAAAAAAATCTCATTGTTCTCCTTATAATATTATCAGAATGAAAAAGCTTTTTCTATGCACCAAATCTCTTTAAAAAGACACGAAATCGTTACAAGTTTATAATATCCCCAGAAAATATTCTTCTTTTTCTTTCTACGAACTCCTAGCCTTTAAAATTTTAATATTACTGAAAAAATATCCTTTTTCTTTCCACTAATAATATTACCAAAAAAATTATATTTTTTCTCCACAAAATCCTAACAATCAGCTTTTTAATAATATTACAAAAGAAATCCTTTTTCCTCTCTCCACCAATCTTAATCTGCAAAGTGAGATAGAATGTTTAAACCAAGAGACCCAATTCATGGGAAGGTGTTCTCAAGAGAAAAAATAGGAAGTAAGGGCATTTTGGTAAATTGACGGTGTGAGTATATTTGTTTGAAAATGCATGTTTGAATTTTTGAAAAAATTTATATTAGATGTAAAAAAATCTCAATCCATTCCATTCTTTTGGTGGATCAACTATTAAAATATATGTAAACATATTTTTCATTATTTGACACTTTATAAAAATATTTTTGTAGAAAATAATTTTTACTAAGATTTCATTATAATTGGTAAATTTGAAAAATATACTTTACATTATAAATTATGTTATATTATTTAAATTTTATATATACAAAAATATTATTTTTTACTAACATTTCATTATAATTGGTAGAGTTGAAAAAAAATATTTTACATTAGAAATTATGTTATATTATTTAAATTTTATATAAATAAGGTACTCTCAAAGATAATAATTTCAATATTTATTTTTAAATTTTTGAAAATTACATAATATTTTTTATTTTTCACATCTAACCATATCAAACTTTATCTAACTACGTCTAACATTTATTTTATATATTAATTATGATTTAACACTTGTAATGTGATTTTGTACTCTTTTAATGTCATTTATGCCTTGGTATAGAAGTTAAAGTTTATTTGATAGAATTAATGGTCATAATTAAATTTAACGATATCTAGCCATATCTAACCATATCTAATTGCATCTAACTAAATTTAGTTTTTTAGATTAATAAGTTAATCCTAATTTGACGCTAGTAATATAATCCTAGATTATCGATTAGGTCATTTATACTTCAATTACCAAAAATAAAATTTAGATAATATGATTTAATAAAGTCCGCTAAAATCTAACCACATTTAATCACATCTAACAACATCTAACTAAATTTAATTTTTATATTGATAAGTTAATCTTAATTTAACACTTGTAATATGATTATATGCTCATAATTAGGTCATTTAAACTTTAATATTCGAAAGTAAAACTCAGATGATATGATTTAATAAAATTCACTTAAATTTAATTGTGTCTAACTATAGCTAACAACGTCTAACCACATGCAATCGCATCTAATCATATCTAACCAAACTAATTTTTATACTAATAAATTAATCCTAATTTAACACATGTATTATGATCATAGGCTCTTGATTAGGTCATTTATACCATAATATCTGAAATTAAAAATCAAATAATATGAATTAATAAAATCTACCTAAATTTAACCACAATTAACCCCGTATAACTAAATCTAACCACGTTTAGCCGCGTTTAATTGCATCTAACCATATCTAACCGCATCTAATTGCATCTAACAGGATCTAATTTTTTATATTAATAAGTAAATCTTAATTTAAAACCTGTAATACAATCATAGGTGCCTATGTAGGTAATCTATACCTTAATATTTGAAATTAAAACTCAGATAATATGATTTAATAAAATCTACCTAAATCTAACCGCATCTAACCGTATTTAATCATATCTAACCGTTTCTAATCACATTTAATTTTTATATTAATAAGTTAATCCTAAGAGTATCTAAATTAAAATAATTAAATAAAAATAAATATTAAATTAAATTAAATTTAATCAATATAATTACCAAAATTATCTGAAATAATATTCTTATAATTTATATAAAAAATTGATAACATATAAACCATTGAATTTGATTTTATAATTTACAAAAATATTTTAATGAAAATAATTATTTTGATTAACTTAGTTTGTATTTTCATTAATCTTTATTATAATTTCATATTATTGATTTAAATTAAATTAAATCAAAATAAATTTATGGATTCAATAAATATTTTTATTAAATAGAGAATTTATAAAAAAATGTTTAATATTGTCTCTAATTTTATAAATAAAATTATCTTGAAACGAAGCTCCACTCAAAATCAGTAGAATATTAATTAATTCATACTTATGTTACTTATTTCATTTTTAATTCCTTTAAACCATAAATATTTAAAATATCATAATCATAAAAATTATAGTTGTCATATAATACTACCATTTATCTATGAGGTGAGCTGGCATACTATTTTTTAATAAAAAATTATACAGGTTAAAAATATTAAATTGAATAAAAGTAAATATTTACTCGAATTAAAACAAATATCATACCAATTAATCATAAACATGATCAATTTATTACATTGAGCTATTTTCAAACCTTAGTGGTTAAATTTACAAAAACCCATATGGTTTACCCATCTTAGAAGTTGTTCATCTCAATAAAAAGTCATTAAAATTTAATTAAAAATAAATACTAACTTATAGAAAATTAAATTCTAATTTTTAGATAATTTCAATTTGAAAGTGCACTTGGGTGCTTTTGGGCATATTTGTTTTTTATTTTTGGCCCTTTTAGTTGGCTAAAGACCGAATGGAGGTATGAAGTTCGTCTGCCCACAATTTCAAAATATTTTGGCAATGCCCACTCATGGATTAAATAATATTAGATTTTTTATTTCAAAATTTAATAAGTATATTTTGTCTTTAAATTTATTTTATTCAAATTGAGGAAGCAATTTTAATTTTCGGGTTGTTTGACATTTCACATTATTTTAAGCAATGTTCTCAAAACTGACCTAAAGATTGAATCGTTATGATGTCTGGTTCAGGTTTAACTGACCCGCCTGTTGGTTCAAACTGTAACGAACGGTGACAAAGTATGTTATAATTATTATATCATCCTTGCAAGAAAATTACTTAACATCACTCTAGAATTCAAAGAGTTCGCATATCAAATAGTTATTGTATTATCCCAAATCAAAGAGTACACACATCACTCTAGACAGCATCTGATTAGTAGCGGTAAGGAATTCGTTTGTGGGTATTTTTTAGGCGTTATCAGAGCTGTGTAATGCATAGAATTGTTTGGCAAATTGCTATAAAATACTGGTGAAATTTTTTTTAAAAAGGGGGTTTGTAATGTTTGACATTTTGATTTAAGAAAACAGTAATTAGACATAGTCATAGAGAGTATAAGTGTGTTATTGTAAAGAATAGAAAAAGGAATACAATTCTTATTGAAGATGTTTAAAAGTATGCAAACACATCCCAGAAATTTTTGCCCATCCCCATTCAATGCATAACCTTTAATAATTAAACTCCATGAGACTAGATCCTTCTCTAGTGTTGCTTGAAAAGATCATGTGAATTTTAAATGCTACCACATTTTGCATACATATCAATAAGGGCTATTGATTTTTCTAATTCAAAAACTTTCTTAATTACATCAGTACTCTCCATTCCTTTTCTTAAGGGTGTTGTTGAAGAAAATAGGGGAAGCGATGTCAAGAAGGTGACAGAATCTAGATTGATGCCTCTTCATCGCATTTCAAGATAATAGATGCCTTGTCAACTTGCACAATCAAAGGAATTCTCTCCAAGAGCGTCAATGACATATCTTTCCACACCTAGTGCAAATATATATCAAAATAGTTTTCAAATATGCATCTGTTTGAAATTGACTACCACTACACGTCATATAATACTCTTCTATCATTGTGCTTCGTTGCTAGTCACCTGACTAAGCACATGCAAGAAGAATATTAAGAGAGATGGGCCTGTTGTGTGAAACCCTTCTAGTGGAAATCATCTTTTGAAGAAGTTGAGATCAATGCTAGGAAGATTATTCCAAACAAAACCATTAATTTGTGCTCCAAGAAACAACATCCTTAATTCATTTCATCAAAGAGTAAAAGTGAAGAATTCAAGTGATTGTATTTGGTATACATTTCCATCAAAGAATTACCAACAAATAGATCAGTAGCAAGTCCATTCTTAATTGCATTGTCATGAACAACCTCTCCAGCTTATAGTGAGCTCACAAACAACAAAAAATTTCAAACTATAGAAATACAAAGTTCTTCCAACTTCATGCATGCCAATCATTACAAAAATTTTCAACTAAATGCAAATGAAACTAAATTATGATTGTGACAATAAAGATAAATTTGGATGCAAACAAATTGAAGGACTATAAGTAAGTTAAACTAGGACTATCCTTAAGAAATTCAACCCTTTAACGAAGGAAATTTACCTCTTCTATATGATGATGGTTGAAGGCACATAATCAAGTTTTCTAACAAATTAGATGATCTAAAATGTCATTATTGTGAGAGACACAGGCTAGAAAACACAAGTGATAGGCAAACATAAGATTACTATGAGAGAAAAAATGCAGCTAAAGTGAATATGAACTCACTTTCAAATTATTGACAAAAATACATTTATATGCCACTGCAATTAAATGGCATTCATAATATAATTTCAGCAACAATGTAGACTATTAACAAAAAATATTTTTATGTATCGAATAAATAAAATTCATCAGCAATTAAATTATTGAAACAATATTTAGCCAACAAATATAAACAGATTTTTGATGTTTAATGATAAAAATTCACTATGAACCAGTTCCATTTCAAGCTGATTTACACCTAAGACATGAAAATTATCATTCTCCTATCCCATGCAAATTTAAACTGATTGACACCTAAACCATGAAAATTGTTACAATCAATTACAATCATCCTTTTCCCATCTTATGAAGTTTTAAACTAATTGACACCCTAGACATGAAAATTATATTTATGTCATTATCATCCATGGCAATTACCATTCTCTTATGTTATAGTAACTTTTGAAATTGATCGACACCTAGGACATGATTGTAGCAGCATCAACAAAATTTCAAACCAATAAGACATAAGTCCAAGTTCTATAATTGAGCAGAGACTACAACATTACCTTATCCTCGAATTCACTTACATTGCCAGTTCACCCCTGTTGGTCCCGTGTGATAGTTATTCAAAGAACCTTTGTAAAGTGATGGGAATCAAGCAAAAAATATAAACCACAATAATAAAATCAAACCATAAAGATAAGAATATATAATGGTTCAGATCTGCCTATACAACTCAACTCTCCAAGCATGACGACTTGAGTTCTACTAGTTGACTTTAACACACAAGTTACAATAGTATAGTTTGTTCAACTATCTTCTGGATTGGTACTAAGTTCCAAGTAGGCTCATGAAGTGATCAACACTTTGATTGACTTTCTCTTGGTTTGATTACCATCAACATTAAGTTAATACAAAGAACAAAACTTTAAATAAAAAGTAAACTGATTTAGCCCATCAACGAGAGTAGCAACTTTCAATTGATTAACACTTTGTAGCTGTGCGTGCCCAGTGGCGACACCTTCAAGATTTTGCAACTTTAGCTTCACGTTTGAACCTCTAAAGAAAGCCATCTCATAATAAAATACTTCGGAATCTCTCAAATTTGTACTTGGGTATTTTCTTCAATTTTTTGATGCTTTTTAGCTCTCTCAAGTTCTCTTTTTATAGCCCTTTGATTCCTTGAAACGTGGCCTAGAAGATAGCTCAAGAGGTCTCCATCAAAATCCAACTTCTTTAAAATTTGTACTTCTGTCGCATCACAAAGGTACTTTTTGCTGCTCCAGTCAAGACAATAAGAAATCTAAAACAAAGGTCAACCTCTCCGCTATTTTTTTTTGCAAAATACAAGTTTTGGAAAAAAAGTCTTGCTTCAATCATGTTAATCCACTCAAGGTAATCATAAATGAATAAACTAATCTTAATTCAAGATTAAGCACATCTCGAAAAGCGTATTATGTGAATATTCTAAGCATTCCAAAAAGCATATTCCATTTTCAAATTTCAATTTTATCACAATTCAAACTCATCTTATCACGATTTGTATCATAACTCAAAATGATAATTCCATAAACAAACCACTATTTTCATTCTTTTTAACATTCCATATAAGATCATAGTTTCAAAAATCATCAAAAGACAATTTTATAATATTAAAACTAATGGCACAAAAGCATTTTTTTGTCATCATCAAAATCAATCTAAAACAGATTGTCATAGAAGTTCGCAACACCCATGCACATGCACACATTTGTCTCCAATCAAAGGAAATACTTCTAACTACATTCTATTTGTTCTACTTTTATTTTTCTAATAAATTGTCAATTCGTTTTTAGGATCTAGCTGAATTGAAAGTTCTGCATCGCCCATCATTGTGCCATTTCAATTGACTATAAAAAAATTAATTTCATAATGTAACACACATTGATATTGCATAATCAATCAAGTCTGAATTCTGAAGTCCTGAAAAATATGTAAAGCGCATTTAATAACTCTATTTTTACCCTTCCTATTCATAATCTAACAGACTCACCGAAAAGTCTATTAAAAGCCAGGTGATCCATAGGCACCATAACCTATTCTATTGAATTTAGCAATATATCCCTAAGATAGTCTATATAGGGCCCAATCACAAACTGGACAAATGAAAGTAAATATAAACCTTCTGTTCTAAATTTGGAAGAAAATTTATATTTTGCAAATACGTGTACAAAATAAACTATTTTTAAAATTTATGTATGATAACATATATTTTTAATATTCAAATTTTACTATTATTATGTAGAATATATTCAAGTATGACATTTTTATAAATTTGAGAAAATTTTGAAGCAAAATAGGGGTGTTTTAATATTTTACGATAAATCGGGTGTAAAATTGTGAATTTCAGCAACTTGGGTGTGTAAAATAAATAACAAGAAAGTGGTCCAAAATGTAAAAATGAAAAATAAATTGCAGAAATGCATAGGCTATTGATGTAAGCAAAGCCAAAGTCAACGCTCTCTCATCTAGAAGACTACACTTGGCTTGTTAATAACCAAGATAATTAAATAATTAATTAAAACAAAAATTAACATACTGAGGTGGCTGGTTGAGGCGGCCAGTTGCTTGAAATTTTTAGGGCTGATAAGTGGGGAGAGATGGACATTTAGATCAACTAGAGAGTAGAGAGAAGAGAGGAGGAGATGGAGCCTTTGATCAAGTTATCCTAGCCATCAATCATTATCATCAAGATTAGTTGTTATTTATTTTATCTTCCTTTCTATATTAAGCAAAGATCAAGGGTAGAGATCAATTTGGACCGTTGAATTGAGAGAAAAATTTCAGATTTGAAGAGAGGGAACTATTGTCCATAGAAATTAGATTTGCTAAATCTTATGGAGGTCAATTTAGATCTATAAATTGGGGGATTTTTGATACCCACAAATGGCCATGATTAGGGGTAATTATTTGGAGAAAATTCTACCTAAAATTATGATAAAAGTGGGCCCAAACAAATCCTATACAGTTAGACAGTAAGAAGAAAATCTCAGCCCTTTAACTCATAATCACATACATGATCGAGATGATACAAACCGTGGATGGGTGTAAAATGTAGTCTCACATAAAGAAATGATGTTAGATCACATGTAAACATCTTAATGGATCATTATATTTGGTCATTTGCAACCTTATCTCCATAATTCTTGTATTAGTCAAAATTATAATTAGATTGATTTAAGTTGTTAAAGGTTTAGTTAAAAACATAATTTCATAATCTAAACCATGAAGTCAAGATTAAATTAGTTATTTTCTATTATCTATGTGTTAAACCTATGATCAAGTCTATGATTAGTTATTTAAATTAACAATTATAATAAGTTATGACTTAATTGACACCACTCATGTTATATATCTAGAACTGAAATGAAAAATATAAAAGAAATAGTAAAAGACTGAATTTTAGTATGAAAATTTTAGTGAGGGGACTTTATATTATGATTAAAGGAAAGACCATAGTTTCATTATAAAATATTTATTATATTGAAAATTATAAATCTTAGAAATTTAGCTCGGATAGGGTTGAATGACGGTCAGGATCAGTTGCACTAAATGATTTTAATGATTCATATATAGTAAAATTGAGTCTGAATATTTTATATGATATACAGTACATCTTGAATACTTCTTAGCAAAAATAAAATTAAATTTTTGAATGATATAAATATGGGTTATAATTAATGTGATTTGGACCATCCCTCAACCATACCCCTGTTTAGTAAAATCAAAATACATAAATAGATATAAATAATTAATATTTTGTGTTGGACATATTGCTTAATTCATGTAGTTATTGATGTATTATAGATGTTTCAGACTAAAGTTCCTTAATTGGATTATAAATCCAAATTTAGAGAAATAAGTGTGTCTAATATCACCAAATATGGACAGATTGAGCAATAATCAAAATGAAAGTTGAAACTTAAATAATAATGAACCAAATTGACATGGTTAGTTAAAATATACGATTATTGGTTGATTCATATGGAAACTTATCATAAAATATTTGACAAATATTGAAAATTAAATTATATGCAAATGGACTGCCGAAATTTAATGATTAAGGGAAGACCCGCCTGTGATCATATTAGGTTTTGGTGCTCAAATAATTATTAGTTAATAATTAATAATATGAGAATGATGTTTAGCAATTAAAAATAAATATTTATCAAATATCGTTGAATATGATGTAGGAAACACAAATCGAAAGCTAAAGGAGTAGTTTGGTAATTCTATGAAGTGAGCTTTGACTTAAATTGATTTTATTAACTTGCAGCAAGTAATATTTTAGTATTATCAAAATTTATTATAAACATTAATTTTGGAATAATTTATACAAGGGACCGCATGTTGATTAAATTATAGAAGTTAGGATACATAAAGTTATCCATATATCTTAAAATGAGTATCATGTTAAATCATGATTAAAAGAGTTAATTTGAGTTAAAATATTAATGAAGTTTACACAAGGTAAGTAGAGCTCTTTTCTTGTCTCTTTTGATTCTATATTGTACTGTATGATTGCGGGCATGGATATTTTGGATGCTGTTGTTTTTTAGTTTTTGATTTAATAAATATTATTGGTTATGGTGATTTATTGTTATGCCGAGTTTGACTCTTTATTCATGCTAGCATTATGCATTATGATATTGGCATATATTGCTTAGTATGCTATCATATTCATGAGTCATGGCTGTAGTTGTGGATTTATGACATGTTGTTGTTGGACCATCTGTGATGACCATTGGCATATCCTGACCGAGGACCGGGGTGTGATGGCCTAGGTGGCATTGATTTAGACTTACATGTCTGATTGGTGGACCGTGGACCTAGTTTATCTGACCCTTATGATTTGGTTAATGTTTATTATGACCCAGCCCATGGGACTAGTAGTCTCCAATGTAATAGTTGAGACTAGAATCATTCACGTAATGTGGTGCGGCATGACTATTGCTATATGATTAGAGCGACAAGATATCGGTTACATCTCCGATTTGAATAAACATGTTTCCCGATCTATCCTTATTGTACAGGGTTGGCCACTCGTGCTGGGATGCGGTGATGGTAACCTAAGGTTGTATAGCGGGTTGGATTATGGGGTGAGATACCAAACCTCCCCATTGAATTTAAGTCCTTGTTGGATAATTGGAGAAATGAAGTGCTTGATGCATTGATGCATGCTTGGGCATTAACACATACTTCATATAGATTTAAATCTTATTCAGATATGGGATTTAATCTATATTTTGTCAACCCCTATGCATATTGTTTATTTAAGTTTTGCCAGTTTACATTTATATGCTTTACTTACTAAGTTTGCCCAGACTCATCGTATTTTGTTAATTTTTTTAAGATGACAGGTATGCGTTGGAGACCAACATGGGGTTGGTGTACCATATGAGACTAGGACTTGATGAATCTAGATCTAAAATGATCTATTTTTATTTGATTTTTAAAGGGTAATTAGCGAAGATAGTTTATATTATATGACTTTTATTATTTGAATCTAATTTAATTTGAACTTAATGAGGTATCTGGTTCATGATGGTCTAAGGAATTGTGTATTGCACCTATGTATATTCTCCCATTATCATCGATCCTGCATTTTAATAATGACCATTGACTTTGCCAATGAGGCGCTACAGTAAAGAACTATTGTAGAAAAACTAAGGTCATATTATAGAGCTCTTAATTTTTAAATTTACAACCTTAAGCATGTAGCGTATATAAGTGAAAATTTTGGTTGTAAAATTGAAATTGAACATAAATTAATGTTCTAATAATTATAAAGTAATTAATAAATAAATAACTATTTGAATGAAATAACGGAAAAGTATATTAATTTATCTTAGATTAATTAATTTCGTTAAAATGGTTCAATTCAAATAATTAATTGATTTAAATTATTTAATTAATGAATGGCCACAATTTAATGATCTTAAATACACATCATGAGTTTAAATCATAAAGTTTAATTTTATGATTCATGATATGTAAATATATACGAAGATATAAAAAATACCATCTTTAGAAAAAATGATGGCAAGAGCATATTGTTTATGAGGGATTAAGTAATTTCAGTTAATTGACTATATCAAATGATTTAACTAAATTAAAGTATTTAAATATGCATTTGGACATAATTTAAATGGCATGAAAAAGCATATTGAAATGTTTTAAAATATCACTTTGAAGTTTTACATTTACATTGTCCAATACATATTCGATAGATGTTATTGTATGACAAAAAAGAAAATAGTGAGGGAGGATCTAAAATATGATGCACATGTAGTGCACTAAAATAAAAAAAATCAAAAGGGGCTTTGGCCCCTTTCAATTGTACAAGCAGCGAGAACAAAAAGAGGGGAGAGGAGATGAAAGAAGAAAGAACAGAAAGAGGAACAGGAGAAGACAAGGAGGAGGGAGAGGAGGGCTGCCAGTCATACCTGCTCATGTTGTCATCATTGCCAGCTGCTGTCATCGTTCAACCCATTGCTGGTGACTCTTGGCAAGAGAGAAAGAGATGAATTTTTTGAAATTATATATACAAGCATGCAAAAATCATGGGAATTTTGTCAAATATAGGCAAATCTATAAGAATAGAGAGAAAAATCATAGAAAATGTGATTAAAATTTGGATTCGTGGCTATGGGGAGTTAGGATTTCGATTTTCCATCCCAAATCATAATTGAAATCACGGAGTTTTTAATAAATTTGCAAAATATGATGATAAAAATTCAAAGCTTGTAAATGGAAGTCCAAAATTGACCTAGTGAATGAATCCAAAATTTCAAAAGTTGAAAAGTTTTAATTTTTCTGCCCCGAATTATTATATAGTGTATTTAAATGATGTTAGGATGTATTAATTGCAAAATTACATATATAATCTTGGGTATGAAAGAAAATTAAAATTTTCTATCCTATCATAAATGCATGGAAGGTCTAAAAATGTGGCTCAGGAATAAGGCTTTTGCACCAAATTGTGTTAAATGAATTATAAATAATTGTAGAATAAATTTCATGTTAAATCTCTACCTAAGATAAAGAAATTCCAATCAAAGTCACATTATAAGTCTGTAAAATGAATTTAATTATGAGGTTTTCATGTAAAATATGTAAAAAGGGGTTGAGGCATGATTTGTAAACCATTAGATAATGGAAATTAAATTTATTTCGATGACCATGAACAAGGCAATTGGGTAAATTGCCTATATGCATGTGGTTTGATACGGAAATGTTAGATTAATTATTTCAAGATATGTAAATAATATGGAATGGAAATCTTAAGTTTTAGTGAAACAAACTGAGTTATAGGAAGGCTGATGATGGATTTCCTTGAATAGGGCGGAAAACAATTCTTATTAATGATTTCTAATGATTCAATATGAATGCTAAAATATGTGTAGGAGGATAATATGTTAATTTCATGAAAAGGATGAATGGAAGTTGGAAGAATCCAGCTGTGCTTCTAAGTACGAGGATGAATGTGTTTTTATGAATTTATTAAAATTACTATTCTAAAATGATTAATTTAGTTCAAAATGCTAACACACATGGCCATGTCAATTATGGGTGTTAAGAATTAATTAGAAAGTATAGAATAGATGACTCGATGGGTCATGAAAACAAGTTTACTCGATTAACTCATGGATTCTAAGTGGAAAGAAAATAGATTTGAAATAAAATAATTGATTTTATGAATCTAAATGAATAAAAGGTAGTTGTGAAGCTTAAAAAGAAATATTACATGATCTCTTGTGGTACTCAATTATTTTAAAATGTAAACTATAAATACAAGTGTTAGTAAAACTATGTATGAAGAAAGTAAATCTATTTAATATTAAATAGAATAAGAAAAGAAGAAAACCAGTTAGGGCAGCTGTGGATATAGGTTGTGTGACTTATGAATTATGAAAATTTCAACCCAAATGATAAATGAGGCTAATTATATGAGTGAAAGATGGAATACATCGTAAATGAATTTTAGTTGTCTGAGATGGACTTACAAGTTAACAGATAAATAAGAAGTATTTTTCGCTTCTCCATTATGATGAGTTAAGCTTTAAAATAAATAAATTTATTTTGACAGACTTTTTATAAAGTATGTTTTGTATGAGTAAAATGATCTATATAAGACTCATTAAGTGTGATTCTAGAATTATGGTAAAAATGCCTAACTGAAATTTACTGATTTGAATCAATATAATAGACTTATAAATGATAAGTCTTAGCTAAAAAGTAGTGTTTAATGCATATATTAATTATAAAAAAACTCACTTTCTACGACATGTCTGCTATTGGAGGTGCCAAGTCATTTAGTTGGTGGTTTAGCATTTATTTAAAGTAAATATTGAAAATTTTATAGGAAACAAAGGAATAATAGCAAGGATAGTGTACATACCCCTTGTATATATGCAAACGAAGTTGAATGGTTAATCAAAAACCTATTTTAGAATATTTTAAATGAGTGAGCTAATTTGAAATGAATTTGAATGTATGAAATGATTAGTCTCAAGGTGTGGAAATGTATTAGCAAAATTGTTTAGATTATGAAGAACCACGACAGGAGCTAAACATGATTTGTATATGATAAATAAAGTTCAAATGAAATATAGGTGTTGATATGATTGATAGAAATGACTTGGATAAAAAGGATTTCTCTAGACACATAAATTTTTTAATGAAATTAATTAAGAACAATAAGTAAGACAATAGAAAGTGAAGAGAAATAATGTGGAATAGAAAGTTTGAGTGTGAATATTTCTATTGTATGAATATTAGCCATTCTAATAATATTAAGAAGCTATTCTAAAAAAGGTTAAGGATGAGTCGTACAATAATGAGTTGAGATGTAATGAGATTTTATATAACGAATGTATGATTGTGCAAAATTTATTGCAAAGGTTATCATAATTATGAAAGACCCTAAAAAAAGTTGATTATGTTTGATAGGTGAATTATATTGTCAATTGTAAGTTTCGAGTATAGATACAATAATTAAATGTCATATACATAAAATGTATAAGCCTCATTAAGAGCATTTCATTTACTGGGTGACTAAAATAATAATATAGCCTATAGTATATGAATTTTCAGAATTTTCTATTTTTTAAAAAAAATTACTTTTGCCACATTAGGGTTATGAACGATGTGAAACCTAATTTTGTAGTGAATCTGAAATGAAGTTCATATTTGGAAGACTAGAGTGAGAAATGATGTTTGTAAAATATAGGATGAATTATATTTAAATGAAATTTTCAACCAAAGAAATGCTTAAAGTTCTTCTTAAAGGTCAATAAAAAGTGGGCAAAAAGGAAAATAAGTATACATGTAGATTGACATACATGATGATGAGAATGATATGCTTAAATATTATTTTCTATTCGTTATGCTATAGTAGGGTAAAGAAAAGATAATGAAAAGCTAAAGGAAAAAGGTAAGGAAGCCTTTCAAGGTATTGTTTCAAAAGAATTTTACGGTAAGAAAAATTTATTTTTGTTTTTTCATTTTTTATGAAAGGATACTTGCTAATGAATGATTTTGTTATTTTTTGTTTTTATTGCCACATAAAATGTAAAATGAGTTGTTTTATTTAAATTCATGTGCAGTAAATGTGTTTAGGGATGTCCATTACCCCGCGGGAATGAAGCGATAGAAGTCTTGATAATCTTACCCTATGCATATATTTTAAAGAAAAATGTGTGTTTTAAAATACGTTTTATGACTTGAGTTTTAAGTACAAACATCGTCATCAACTTGAGTTTTAAGTACAAACATCGTCATCATGTTGAGTTGTCAAAACTCAATTCATGTCATGAAATGCATATGATGCATGTGTAAATGGAAGTAATGCATGAAAAAAATGAACTAAAAAGGCTTGTCAAGGTTGTAAGAGAATAAGTTGTTTGCTCTTGATGTAGCCAAGTCGAGACACGTGACGCCTTTCAATAGAACGGTTTTTATGGGTGACTAATCACTAGGTAAGTGTCACCACCAAATGAAAACGATGTCATTGAATGAAGCATATATATTTACACACAACTCATTATCACACATGTATAATGAGAACTGAAGTAGATGTGAATGAATCTAGTAGGAAATGTTAAATTATGTAATATTTATTAGGTTTTATCTCGCCTAAACATCCTAAATGCAGACAGTATGTTGTCAAATTTTAATTAAGAAAATAAAACAAATAAAATTAAAGAAACATGGAAGACTTATTTTTATAGTCTACTAAATAATACCCTTCTAGAATATTTAGCGTCAGATGTTAGTCTAAATAAAGAAGAAAAATTTGAATATCAATTATTTTCTAAAAATTCGAATATTCAAAACAAGGAAGCTCTAAAAACATAAAATCAAGAAAAGCCTTAAACGTAGATAATGAACCAATTAAGGCATGAAAGTGCATGGGAGATATAGGTGCAATATAGTTAACCAATTTCTTTAATAAGATTATAAAAATAAAGTTAATACCAAGTCAACGGAGAAAAATAATATAGCCTCAATCTATAAAAATAAGGGAGATATTCGAAATAATGCTAATTATCGTAGAATAAAATTAATGAGTCATACTGTGAAGTTATGGGAAAGAATAATTGAACATAGACTAAGACAAAAAACTAATATATCTGAAAATCATTTTGGTTTTATGCTAAGAAGATCAACCACTAAAGATATTTTCTTACAGAGACAACTACTTGAGAAGTATAGGGAAAAGAAAAAGAACTTATACATTATTTTTATTGATATAGAAAAAGCATATGAATGAATACTAAGAAAATTAATATGGCAAATGATAAAAAAATTAATGACAGATGTATTAATATTACTAAAGATATATATGACAAGATCATTACAAATGTAAGAACCATAAGAAGAGATACTAATAATTTTCAGTTAAAATAGGTTTACATAAAGGCTCAGCCTTGAGCCCTTATCTTTTTTATTTTAGTAATAGATGAAATTAGTAAACATCTACAAGAAGAAGTGCCTTGGTGCATGTTATTTGCAGATAACATTATTGTAATAGATAAAATTAGAGAATGACTAAATTTGAAATTGAATAGGTAGGTGGATGTGTTAGAATCTAATGGTTTTAAAATTAGTTACACAAAAACTGAATATATGAAATGCAATTTTAACAATAATGAGAACTTGGGTGAGAAACCAATTAAAATTTTAGATCAAGTAGTAACAAGAATTAATCTTTTCCAGTACTTAGGTTCAACAATTCAAGAAAACGGGAAAATTGAGAAAAATATAACACATAATTCAAGCAGGATGGAAGAAATGGGAGAGTGCATCAAGAATTTTATGTGATCTCGAGTCCTAATTAAATTAAAAAGAAAATTTTATAAGACTATGATTAAATCAGCTATGTTTTATGGAGCAAAACGTTGGACAGTTAAAGAAGAACATATACATAAAACGAACGTAGCGGAAATAAGAATGTTAAGATGAATGAGCAATAAAAAAGAAAAGACAAAATTAGGAATGAAATAATTTTTAAAAATCTGAAAGTGAGACCAATAAGTGATAAAGTGAGAAAAAATAAATTAAGATTGTTTGGCCGTGTTAAATGGAAGCCTAAAATGGTAATGGTTAGGAGTACAAAGTCTATATAAGGAGAATGTGGTAGAAGAATGAGAAGAAGACCCAAAATATTTGAATAAAAGTAATTAAATAAGATTTAAAAATATTATAAATTATGAAAACTTTAGTCTCAAATTGCTAAAAAATAGCGCGCAGAATCCATGTAGTGGATCCCACTTAAGTAGGAAATGACTTATGATGATAATGTTGAAATAGAACCAATGTAGGTTCTAAGAGTTTACTTGGATTTTGTAGAAACATTTTTTATCAAAGTCAACTCAATAGTTTGCTGACTAAGGCATTGAATGCACCCGCATATAATTAATGGATGAGGGGAAAAGAGAGGCTTTGGAGGGAACTTGTTAATGAGAACTTAATGGAATTCTTCCAAAATTATATTTGTTAGTTGAGTTTTAAAAATCACATCATTCATTAAATTTAAAGTGTTGTTTTGACCATTAATAATAAAATTCATATAAATCAGAAGTTAAAATGATATTGAACAAGTAAAAATTATAAAGAATACATACTTATTGTATAAAAATGAAATTACATAATTTTAATAATATTTTAAAACTTTTCACACTTATCTAGTGAGATTAAATATATATAATGTTTCAAATTATAAATTATATTATATGAGTTGTTCATATCGAAAATGTTACCAACCATCGAAATTACACCATTTCATTTTATTAATTAATATAATTTTATTTTTATTATTTTCATTGTTAATAGTTAAATTTATATTTTAAACCTAATGTATGGTTTGATTTCTAAAGTAACAAAAATTCATATTTTTTAAATGAGTTCCCACCACGAGTTCAAATTCCTACTGAAACTATCCACGTGGACTACCAAAGCCACTCGTCGTTGTAAGTTATAGTTGTTTACACATCTGTTACAAATGGATTAGCTTGATTTGAAAGGGTGTAACAACAAATTTTAGATTTTAGTACCTGGGTTGATAAGTTTTACACTCCATTTAAAGTTTTCGCATTTACCAAACAGACCCTAAAAAAAGAAAGAAAAATTTAGACTGATTTCCCGACACATTAGGTAAGCTTCCACTCTAATAAAGACAACATTTTGTTTTATTTATAATATTCACCCCTTAAAAAAATTTGTGGACTAAGGTCTCACATTATAGCACACCCATGGGTCGGGGTGTTGCACTTATATACCTACAAAGAAAGATGGAAAAGGGAAAAGGCATGACAAGGAATATATCCATATCAAGGTTGCAATGATCATGAATAATCTACTTTGGTAAGAATTCTTTGCAGTGAGAAGACATATAAAGCATTATCATCACTATTGAAACTTCCATCAACTACAAAAGTCGCGACTGTAAGAGCTAATGAAGTCAAGTATGTGCTATCTGTGCACAAAATAGGAATATCAAAAAGAGCTTTCTTATTAGGCAGCAATGATTCATAGTTATTTATCACCCTAAGGCAACTCGTCTAATTAGATGGAATGAGAAAAGATGGACTGAGTTTAACTTCATAGCGAGTAGTTGTCACCTTGTTGTAATTTGTAATTGCAAATGGAAGTGGATTTCGTAAAAAGATGCTTTCCAGCGTATGATCAATTCTGGCAAGCCTTATATGAATATGGATGAATATGGATAAGTTCTATATATAGGACAAAGATTACCTCCGAAAGACTCAGTATGGAAGGGAAGCCACCAAAGAGAGAGATTTTGTTAGATATGTAATCATCAAATTTCACATTCGGCTTCAGGAAGAATCCACTCATTAAATCAATAGTCCCAATAGTAGTAACACATAAGGCTATAGCACTGACATATCCCTAAGGAGGCAAGAAATGTCATAGCAAGGTGTCATCATCATCTTATTCATATAACTCTTGACCTCCTCATATCAAGTTGAAAAAAAAAGCACCGTTACTTTATCCATTTATACATTGGATCTTGGATGTTCATGATCAAATTGAAATGAAGTAACCTAGATTTATCTTCAATGGTCACTCCTTTTCTAAAAGAGATTGAAATAGTTATAGAATATAAGAGAACTTCACTTGAATAAAATCGTGGAAACATGTAAATCAACAACACAGGGAAATGCAAGCCATTAAGAAAACAAAAATGACAAATCCAATGATTAGATCAAACCACATCCACATACGAAGAAGATAAATTGTTAAATCTAAACTAGTCATTATAAAGAATGAGTCCATAAGCCATGTTGCTATCAACCTCTTCACCACTGGCCACCCGTTAACATTTTGCAATGCATTGGGAAAAAGTTGAAAACCGCAATCAGAAACCTAGGGGAGAGCAGTCGTGAATCGATTTACTTCCTCTGCCTGCTGTGTGGACGATCTACTCGGGATCGATGAGTTGTGTGAGGAGGAGATGCGGGAGGGGTTGGAGAAAAACCTTAGGGAGAAAAGGGAGGACAGGGGTGGCAACGAGAAAGGGGAGAGAGATGGGAGGAGGGGTGGAACTGAGCTAGGCCAAAAAAAAGCTGAAAAACCTGTGTGTGTGAGAATAGCTAATTCAACACCCCATGCAAATTTTTCAGAGTATCGAAATAGCCCCCTTGAATCTAGACCGTCAAATGGAAATGAACGTTGGATGGTGAGCTTCCTATAAGAGAATCATGAGAACACCTTCCCATGAATTGGGCCTCCTTTCAAAAGAAGCCCATGAAAGAGCTCAACTCCGAAGAAGAAATGAAAGGCAGTTGTAATGATGATATCAAAGAAGATGCCCATGCCTGTCAATCATGCTGACCAGAAATGCAAACCAAGATGGAAAGTAAGGGTGCAACTTCGTCCTGGTAAGTCCCTCTTACCTTATTTTAGAAAATCTCTACCTTACTTTATTTTATGGTGAGTCGATTTGGATCCCACCATACCCTTTTTTCCAAAGGGAAGTCGGTTCTAGTTCTAGATCCAAATCAGTTCTAAAAAACATCATGTAATTTATTTCATTGTGATAATTTATCATGTGCAATTAATTCTCCAAAGATGCCAAATGAATAACCTATTAAATGCAATTAAGTGTCCAAACATGAATTACTAGAAAATGAATGATCTATTATGTGCAATTAATTGTCTAGACATGAATTACTACAAAATAAATAACCTGTTAAATAAAATTAACTGTACAGACATGAATCACTAAATGAATAATCTATTATATACAATTAACTATGCAAACATGAATTACTAGGAACTAAAAAAAATTTAAACAAGATGAAGAAAAAGCAAAAAAATGTTGTAAATGAGTTTTTTTAGATGGGTAAAGGTGCAACTTGGTCCAAGTAGGACCAGGTAGGGGTGTAATCTACCCTTACATTATTTTAAAAACCTTTACCCTATCCTATTTTAGGCCAAGTTGGTTTTGAGTCTACCCTACCCTACTTTTTTAGGTGGGGTCGGTTCCGATTCTTGTTCCAAATTGGTTCTCAAAAATCACATATTTTCTGCTTGATTATTCCATGTAACAGACTTATTACAATTACATGCATACCTGTTTGCTAAACCTGCTATACTGCATCTGAAAATATAAAAATTGCAACTGCAACTTGTCATATCTGTCCACATAAGCATTTCCACCATTGTGAACACTTCCCATGCAACCTAGAACATATGAACTATATTTCCATGCAAATATGCAATCCATCATGAAATATGCTACAATTACAACATGCTCCATGCAATGCATTACAATTTATACAATTAACAAACTATTTGCAACCTGTAATATGCAATAATTTCAAATCTCGAAATCTAAGTTTAGCTTTATTTGAATATGACAACTTGTAATATCATATTAAAACCAAGTCTGAAAATCTAACAGCCCAATAAAATGATAATTCAAAAAGATCTTAGTTTAAAAATTCAACAATTTCTAGTCTTCAAACCAATACAACTCAAATCAGATTATATATATGATAAAATCAGATAGCGCACAAATCGGAATGTGAAAGTCAAATTTAACATAAGTACAACTTAAATCAGATAATAAATCTAATGATTAAAATCAAAGTTCAATCATGAAAATATTATAATTCAAGAACTCTTCTTATCTCTTAACTTTCATCCTTCATTTAGAACGCATTTTTCTTGAAAATAGAATATATAAAATTTAGTAAAAGTCATTTGACCTTCAAATACAAAGATTGGAAAATGAAAAATAAAAATTAACACAACCTTATTATGAATTGTGGCAACATCAGTGACATTGGAATGAACACTTGTACTTTGTGTAATGATAATTTATCATACAAATTATGCTTTTGAACTTATTACCTATGAAATATATTTAATACATGTAAAAAAGAAAAGAAAAAATGTAAAATATTACCTGATGCTATAATATTCAAATTTGTACCTAGTACTATAATAAAAACTCTCCAAACACTTTTTCAATGTCTAATAGTTTAGGGGTTGACCTTAGCTAGTCTTGACAATGTATTAATGATTCCATTTGCAGATAAAGAAATTCTATATGTATAAAGAACTTGTCGTCTAGTACTAAAAGTATATTTAGATGTCATAGTAGAAACAGAAATAACAAATATGTCATAAGCAATCAAGGACAATACTCTTAAATCTGTATGCATTAGCTGACTACTAATCTAAAATGTTAATTTTGCTCACTGGCAACAATCTAGGTACTTGAAGATACATATTAATTTCTATTTTCGACCATTGCTTATCATTCGAAGCTTTTCATGGAGTAGAATGGGATTCATAAGACTTAAACGGTTTATGCAATTCAGAAGTGACCACTTGAGACAGATTTACTTTTACCAAATAGCTTAGCATAAAAATATCTTATAAATCAAAACTTATATTATGGATCCAAAGCATTTGCTATCAACAAGATGGTATTAATTCTATATAGACTTACTAATATTTATTGAATTTGTCTCTCATTCTTTTACTCATGTCTTAAAGGAGATAATTATCTGATGTTGAACTCATGAGTAAAAGTTTTTCAACCTCATATAGTTGGACCAAAAGTATTAAAAAAGTAACATAGGATATGCCAGACAAAACCTTTGTAATCTCATAAAATTTTTCCAAAAATTTACACAAAACTTATGCATTATAACATTCAAACCTTGTTGGAAGTCCTTCCCTAGGAAAAATTGCATTCTTTTCCCCTGATTTATCAAATGCCGCTCTAAACTTTAAAACACAAGCCAACATAAAATATGTGGAATTCTATCTAGTAGGAACATCTAAGCACAAGACACCTTTTTCTTTGATTTTTGGCTTTTGACAATCTTTCCTAGTAGGTGAAGCCCTTATATGTTTAATCACATTTCTAATACAGTTGACTAAGTCCTAAATCTCATTTATTCCATTACGCGCAATTAGATTAAGAGTAAGCATTGCACACCTAATATGAAATATGGATCTATCCCTAATGAGTAAACTCTTATTCCTTAAACTTTCTTTCAATTTTCTAGTTGTAATATTATTACTAGATGTATTATCCATGGTTATAGTACAAATTTCATTGAAGTTCTATTTTATCAAGCAATTTAAAACAACATTAGCAATGCATTCACCAGTGTGTGGAGGTGGGCACAAACAAAAGTTAATAACTTTCTTTTTTAATTTCCATTTGTCATTTACAAAATGTGTAGTGAGGCATAAATAACATTCGTTAGCTATGGATGTCGACATATCTGTTGTTAAACACACTTTATACACTCAGTCATGGAAAAACTCATTCGCTTAGTTTCTTCACTTTCATATACCAAAGCCACATCTTTAGCGGTTGTTGTTCTTAACACGAATTTCACAAGCAGTTGAATTTTAGTAATATATCTAAGAAAACCCTCACACTCAACCAACTTAAACGGCAATTCATCAATTATTATCATTTCAGTAAAGCCCCTTTTATTTGTATTTTGATCAAATTGTTATGCAGCTGAGCTACCATCTTGGCTACTCAAAGTTCCTATAGGAGATAATAAACTCAACAATCTTTGCTTTTTGTCATGCACCCACGATTATAATGTGTGCATCTATCTAGATGTTTTTTCATTGAACTAGAGTCATTTTTACTTGAGTAAGCTAAGACCTTTTTGCAATGATTACATGTTACTTTGTGTTTCTCCTCTATCTAGGCTTCTTTTTAACTTGCTTAATTGTTTTAGTGAAGTTCTGCCACACACTAGTAGAAACCTTATAATCAACTTTAGGTTTTACAACATTTGTAGTTTTCTCATCCTTTAAAGATTTCTCATTAACACCCACTTCTTCCATTGCATGCCTCTTTACTACATTCCTAACCTCATTCTCAACCTCTAGGTTCTCTATTTCATTAATTATGTTGTCCATATTATCATCTACAGCTAAATCAACACAATTATTCACAACGCTGCCATCTTCCATACCCAATATTATACAATCAATCCTAAAATGGCCACATTGTAACATTAATTAAAACATGTAACCATTTACATCCACAAATATATCATGCAAAATCAATTTAACATTCACGAAAATTTTTAATACAAATAGTAATTTTTATCTCAAGAAGTTAAAAGAAATAGGTCCCTTGGTTGGTGACAAATCTGCAATGGTCCCTTCAATGCTTATAAAAAAGTGCAAAACTATCATTAGTTACCATCCTATATACTCATTAAAAATAGCGGAGGCAAAGATAAATATGTAGCTTGATTAAATGATTGATTATTCTCACTTTGAAGTAGCTCGAAGAGACAAATGGGGAAGATGAAGCTTTGAGGTTGCAAGCCTACAACATCGGTTGATTTGAAGAAGATAATGAGAGGTGGAGGAAATTGCACACGTGAGATGCAGTCGTGTAGAGAGAAGATGAAGAAGCCAAGAAAGAGGGAAAACACAATGTTACCTTCAAGTGAACACCTCAAAGAGGCAAAGACATTGATTGGTGTGAAGCTGTAGAGATTGGCGATAGAGGAAAATTGAGAAGAAATTGACAAGAGAGAGAGAGAGAGCTTAAGGTAAGGGTGATGCGGGAACTGTCTAGAAGGGAGAGAGGGACCGGGATCAATTGGTTACCAACTGATTGTGGAAGTGTTGCTGCTGGAAGGGGAGATAGAGATGGAGACATGGCTTTAGGGTTTCAAGGGTTTCAGAAGGATCGAGAGAGAGCGGGAGAAGCAAATAGTTAAGGTTTTTCGGGGGGGATTTGGCTCTAATGTAACAAGGTCTAGAGAATTGATAGGCTAGATGATAAGCTCTGTAGCAGATAACTTGATAAGATATATGAAGTAATATAGGCTACTTGAAATCCGACTAGATTCTAGGTACCCGGATGGATGAGGTTACTTGACACTGTTTACAATGACAAGACTATACTAATAACTCCCAACTTCCATCATCACTGATATGGTAGCTTTATATGTGCAATTGCACATCAGGGGTCTGGTCCTATGGGCAGGAAAAAAATTAATACTTACGTAAGTACAGAAGTCTCCATGTTCGCCATTTGTTTTTAATTCTATGAAAAATTCTCCTTATATCCACAATATTGCCAATATTGATTTCATAGTCATAACTTTTCAAAAATTTCCACTCACACCCATAACATTTCACCCCTAACGGACATTAGCTGCATAGGCAAATGACAATTTTGCCCCAACAACCTTCATAAGCTAAGTATTGCATGTACATCATCCTTACAAATTTACTTATTGATTAAGAGCTATGAAATCCATCAACTAAATCAAAGTTCCGCTATTGATGATCGGTCATAGCAAATCAAATTCAACCCATATTCCAAGCTAATTGCAATCATCCCATCTCCACCCCCGGCTTCATCAAACTAATTGTTGCAGGCCTGTCCGTCCAAAGTAGTGATGACCACTCTATTTGGTCTATCCTGCTGTTATGCACGATTGCAACAACATTATGCCTTTCAGAAAGCAAGAACCTAGAGCACTGGATAGATCCAACGACTCTCATTGGTCGAGCTTCAATCATCCAACAGACACAATCATGATCAGGCAACTTTTGCATCCCAGAATAAAGCTCGCCAACTCTGTTTCCTCTAATGGCTTGGATAGCAGTACCCGTGACTGTCAATGGATTCTCGAGCATTCAAAAACTTGAAGAGCCTTGTCAACTACCACCAAATCAATTGCACCAATTTATATCTATTTTGAGATTGAATCTTTTTGCTGGTACTTTGGTACTGGGCTTTCTCTATTGGAGGTGATCGAGAGCATTGAATCTAGCAATGGAGGCATTTGTGGAGATGCATGTTGATAAATACGTGCAGAAGATAACATGCAACAGCTATCTATACAAGCAAGTAGTGCTCGAGAATCCAACAGTTCCCAATCATGGATGATGGCGAGGAACTCATCGATGATCTAGAGGAAGGCAACAAAGTTGGTAGTGTTGGACTGAATAGCGTGATAGAAGAAGACAAAGGAGGAGATGTGACATTCAAGGGATTTAGCCATTTGAAGTTTTTTACAATAGATTGGACGAGAGTGGAATGCAGATTTCGACGAACAGAGGTATTACAGCCAGCTTTGGGCAATTTCAAAAATAAAAAATATATATATATATGCAGGTATCCATCAAGTCCATTAGCACTACTTGACAAAATGTGACTGCGAGGCATGGAAGGAATTAGAGGTGAAATGTTGTATGTGTTGTAGAAATTTCTGAAACGTTGTAAGAACAAAAAGAATATCAGGTAAATGTTGTAGGTACGAGGGAATTTTCACTTCACTTTAAAATATTTTTAAAAATATAAATTATTTATCATACTTATCCATATATTTAATTTATGATTTTAAAAACTACATTTGTCGTAAAATTTTATATACTATATTTGCGTTACAATTTTTTCAAAATTTTTAGAGATAATATATTTGCTCTAAAAAATATTACTTTTCAAGCCCACGGGGCCCCAGATCAAGTCCAAATCCAACAGTAATTAGTTCTTGTTGAAATGAGATTCTATTTTTCATCGATAATTTTTCTAAAAGGAACCGATTAAGGGAGCATTGGTGTAACGCCCCAGGCCTAACAGTAAGGTATTGTCCGCTTTGGGCCTCGACCCGCACGGTTTTACCCCTCTGGGTTCACGCGCATCCCGTCCTTCCCCAAAAGGCGCCTCACTGAGGTACCTGACAGCCTCCACTTATAGCCCAGGCTCCCCCCCTCATCCTAACCGATGTGGGATATCACATTCACCCCCCCTTGGGGCTCCAGCGTCCCCGCTGGACACCATCGGCTGGAGGTCGGGAGTCGGCTCTGATACCATTTGTAACGCCCCAGGCCTAACAGTAAGGTATTGTCCGCTTTGGGCCTCGGCCCGCACGGTTTTGCCCCTCTGGGTTCACGAGCATCCCGTCCTTCCCCAAAAGGCGCCTCACTGAGGTACCTGGCGGCTTCCACTTATAACCCAGGCTCCCCCCCTCATCCTAACCGATGTGGGATATCACATTCACCCCCCCTTGGGGCTCCAGCGTTCCCCGCTGGACACCATCGGCCGGAGGTCGGGAGTCGGCTTTGATACCACTTGTAACGCCCCACCTTTGAGGTATTGTGAATGAGGTCTACTATGTCAAAGCTAAAATAAGATCTCCCAAGATGGAAATAGATACCAAGGTGTAAAACCATGAAAATTTTAACTATTACATCTCAAGTTTGCTCCTTAAGGAGTTAATATACAATTTTCAATGTCTAAAATCAAAATAAGCAAGCATTATAAGAAAATTTCAATAAAATTCTAAACTTCTTTGTCTTTTCCTCTGCTAGGTTCGCCTTTTTCCCATGTTGATAAAGGCTCTAGTATAGCATTGTATCCCTGTTTTTCCACTGAAAACAAAAACTATGTGAGCTGAAAGCTCAGTAAGTAAAAATGTATTTTTTTTTAATTCATTTTCAATCATATATATATATTTTTACAAATACAATATCTATATTGTCTTTTATGCACAACAAACTGTAATAAAAAAAAACATCTTGATAGATGTGCACACATATGTCAATTTTAAATCATGCATTCATACTAGGGGTATTGCCATCTACTTGTGCTCGCGTGCAGTCGTGCTACACATTCGTGAGCTAAATCATCTCCTTTGATAGTCCTGAGGTCGCTACCCAGGTACTACCATACTACTTTACTCCTTTGCGGCAAACCCAATATGCAATTATGCATCATGCTCATGAATTTTAATTGATGCCCACTTAAATTCACTACTAAACATGAATTTGAAATAATAATGCTCATTTTTGAATAAACAAATTTGAAGGAAAATAAATAATAACATTTCATAGCAATTCATAATATTCACATAATATTTTCAAAGACATGCTTTGGTAAAAGTTTACTTACCTCTGAGTAGACTTTAAAACTCCTCTTTTTTCAATTTTTTTATAGTAGCCTCAAGTCTCTTTTCCTAATTTTCATCACAATATGTTTATTATTTCACTTTGATTTTCACAAATATTATTTAAAATTCCATTTATAACTTTCTCAAAATTTCTCATAATTTTAATCGGTCAAAATCCTATTTTCTTCTATTTATTCTTATATTAATTCACTTTAAACAACTTTATTTTTATATGTAAAATAAATTTGGACTTATACTTCTTTAGATATTTTCCTTTATTTTTTCTCATATTTTTATAATTTATATATATTTATTTATCTATTTTCCATTTATTATGCCTTCATAAACTTTCATTTTTTTTCATAAATTTATAATTTTAAACTCATTTAAGCTTCTAAATATTGAATTTAATTTTCTTGGTATTTTTCATAATTTTCTGTAATTTTTTTCAGTTTTTTTTTTTTTTCTCGCCGCCGGCCGGCCGATCGCCGGGGTGGGTTGCTGCTGGCGGGCCGGAACAGTGGGCCAGGCTAGTGGGCTGGATCCTTTGTTGGAAGTTGGGCCAGACTGGATAGTGGGCTGGTTCTGTTTAAGTGGGCTAAGCTCTTAGGCTTTCGTTTATGTGGGCTTAAGCTTGGTTTATGGGCTTCTGACTCACTGGGCCTGTTAAGATGGGCTTAGCCCACTAGTCCAGAAGCTTATTCATTTATTTGTTTATTTTCAACGGTCCATATTTTCCAAATAAAATGGCTTATATCTCTCAATATACATATCTGTTTGTACTGAAATTTTAAGGGTAAGCTTATAAAATTATGTTTTATAATCTGGACGGTCCATTTTTCAAAATAACATCTCTATCATCAGATTTAATATAAAAGGGTTTAATAAAAGGTTAATATTAAATATCACTTCAAATAGCCATATAAACTAAATTTTTACAGAATTAATTCATCACATATACTGTAAAATATCTCAAATAATGTTTGTAATGGTTCAGATTATTCGTTTTGCATCTATATTTTCCTGTAATTATTTTTTTGTGTTTTTCTCTTAAAATACATATTTACCACTCTATATTATGTCTAAAATTGCTATATCTAAAAATCTATAAGTCTGATCAATCTAAAATTTTGCAGGCAAGCTAATCATATAATTATCTTATTATTGTACGGTCACAATTATCTAATTATGCTCAGAAGTGTGTTTATTTCATCATATATCATTTCATACCCTTTATTTTGTACTTCTCATTTAAATAAGTAAAATTTGAACATTAAACATTTCAATAATACTCCTGTGACTAATTAGTCATGCTAGAATTGTCGTGAATGGTTTAGATCTATGAAATAACTTGCGTATAACATAGAATGAATGAGATTAACAGAGAAAATGGTTCGACGCAGCTTACCTTCAAAATTCTTTCTTCTTCCTTCGTCTGTCTCCTGCGTGATTTCTCTTCTTCTTCAAATGGCGAAAACCCATCTCTCGTTTGCGCATTTTATACTAATCCATGTGTTAAACGGCTGGGGTTAATTGCCATCAATTTGAAACGAACGTGCATGGCCCATTAATCCCACCGTTTCCATCCGTTTCTTGGAAACGAATGGACGATGGCTATTACATTCTCCCCCCCTTATAAAAGTTTCGTCCTCGAAACTTAATTAAACAAAAATGGATATTTTTGTTTGATATCTTCTTCAAGCTCCCACGTAGCCTCCGATTCTCCATGATTGCTCCATTGCGCTTTGACATACTTTATCAACCTTTTCCGCAACTGTTGCTCTTTAGAATCTATTATCTTGATTGGATTTTCTTCATATATTAACTTATCTGAGATTGGCAATCGATCTGCTGTAAGCACATGTGAAGGATCTGACACATATTTTCTCAACATAGAAATGTGAAACACATTATGCACCGCAGCCAATGAGGGTGGTAGTGCTATTCGATATGTCACTGCTCCGACTTTCTCTAAAACTTCATATGGTCCGATATAACGAGGACTGAGCTTTCCCTTTTTGCCAAATCTCATAACTCCTTTCATAGGTGATATTTTTACAAACACCTTATCACCTATGGAAAATTCTAATTCTCTCCGCCTTAGATCTGCATAACTTTTCTGTCTACTTTGGGCAGTAAGCAATCTTTCTCTGATTAGCTTTACTTTATTTGCAGTTTCTTGCACAATATCTGGCCCGATCAATCTTCTTTCTCCGACCTCATCCCAATTTAAGGGTGTTCTGCAAGGTTTCCCATATAAAGCTTCATAAGGGGACATTTTAATACTGGCATGATAACTGTTATTATATGCAAACTCCACCAAGGCCATATATTTATCCCAACCAATTCCGAAATCTATTATACACATTCTCAACATATCTTCGACTACTTGATTTAGTCTTTCAGTTTGCCCATCTGTTTGTGGATGAAATGCTGTGCTAAATTTCAATTTTGTCCCCATTGTCTGATTTAAACTGCTCCAAAACTTCGAAGTAAATATAGTATCTCGGTCGGAAATAATTGCCTTTGGAATTCCATGCAACCGAACTATTTCTTTACAATACAGGTTGGCTAACTTTTCTGCAGAATAACTGGTTTTGATTGGCAAGAAATGTGCGACCTTTGTTAATCTATCCACAATTACCCAAATAGAATTATTTCCTGCAGCAGTCCTTGGTAACCCTTCAATAAAATCCATAGTGATTTCATCCCACTTCCATTCTGGTATTTCCATTTGCTGTAATAATCCTGCTGGCTTTTGATGTTCGGCTTTGACTTGTTGGCATGTTAGACATTGTGCTATAATTTCTGCTATCATTTTCTTCATGCCCATCTACCAAAAATTTCTTTTAAGATCTTCATACATTTTTGTACTCCCTGGGTGTATGGTGTATGGTGAGTAATGAGCTTCTTCTAAAATTTATCTTTTTAGTTCTACTGCATCGGGTACACATAGCCTTCCTTTATATCTGACGGTGCCCTCATCGTCAACTGTGAATCCTTCCATAGTCCCTTCTGCCACTTTTTCCTTTATCCTTATAATTTGTTCATCTGTTCTTTGCTTTTCTTTGATCTGTTCAAATAGAGAAGGTTTCACTTGTAATTGATATAAATGATACTCTAAATCTTTGGGGCAAACTTCTAATGACAATTTTCGCATGTCATTAATTAACTCCTCCTGGTCGGTAATTAAAGTAGCTAAATTGCTATTTGACTTTCTGCATAAAGCATCATCTACTATATTTGCTTTCCCTGGATGATATTGGATATTCAAATCATAATCTTTCAGTAATTCTAACCATCTTCTTTGCCTCATATTCAACTCTTTTTGAGTGAAAATATATTTCAAACTCTTGTGATCTGTATAAACATCACATTGTTCCCCATAAAGATAATGCCTCCAAATTTTCAAAGCAAACACTACTGCAGCTAGTTCCAAATCATGGGTGGGATAATTCTGTTCATAAGGTTTCAACTGTCGTGAAGCATATGCAATCACCTTCCCATTCTGCATTAATACACAACCAAGACCCTTTTTAGAAGCATCGCTATAAATAACAAATCCTCCACCGCTAGTAGGGGTAGTTAAAACTGGTGCCTTCACTAATCTCTGCTTGAGTTCTTGAAAACTATTTTCACAATCATCAGTCCATTGAAATTTTACCCCCTTTCTTATTAGCTTTGTGAGAGGAGTACATATCCGAGAGAAATCTTCTACGAATCTGCGATAATACCCCGCAAGACCAAGAAAGCTACGTATCTCTGTGACATTTGTCGGCCTTGGCCAATTCACCACTGCCTCGACCTTAGCAGGATCAACCATAATACCTTTTGCTGTAACAATATGCCTCAAAAATGGAACACTATGCATCCAAAACTCACATTTCTTCAATTTTGCATATAATTTGTTCTCCCTCAAAGTTTGCAATACCATTCTAAGGTGTTCAACATGATCATCCTTTGTTTTTGAATAAATGAGAATGTCATCTATGAATATGACCACAAATTTATCCAAATAGGGTCTGAACACTCTTTGCATTAAATCCATAAAGGCGGCTGGTGCATTTGTTAACCCGAATGGCATTACCAAAAATTCATAATGTCCATACCGAGTTCGAAAAGCAGTTTTCTGTATATCTTCCTCTTTAATCCTCAATTGATGATATCCCGACTGTAAATCAATTTTAGAAAATACAGTTGCCCCTTGTAGTTGATCAAATAAATCATCTATTCGAGGTAAAGGATATTTATTTTTGATAGTCACCTTGTTCAGTTCTCTATAATCAATGCACAATCTCAAACTACCATCTTTCTTTTTCACAAACAGAACTGGCGCTCCCCAAGGTGATACACTTGGTCGTATAAAACCCTTATCTAATAATTCTTCCAGCTGTGTTTTTAATTCTGCCATTTCTGTTGGGGCCATTCTATAAGGTTGTTTAGAAATTGGAAGTACCCCGGGCAATATATGTATTGCAAATTCTATTTCTCTCTGAGGGGGTAATCCTGACAACTCAATAGGAAAAATATCAGGAAATTCTTTTACTATTGGTATCTCTTCAAGAGATAAAGTTTCTTTGTTTATATCAACTACCGAAGCCAAAAATGCCTGACATCCTTTGTTTATCGACTTTACAGCTTTCATGGCAGAAATGATTTTCACCTGCTGAGATTTATCTGCAACCACCTCTATCGACTTGGACATTTTAAAAATAATTTTTCGATCACAACAATCTATTATTGCTCTCCACTTAGATAACCAGTCCATTCCCAATATCACATCAAAATCATGCATAGGCAACAATATCAAGTCTGCTTCTAAATTCATTTCTTCTATTTTGATTGGGCAGGCTTTGCAAATTCTATCTGTACTTGCTAATCGATGTACCAGGGATTCAACATTCACAATCATATCCATGCTTTCATGCGCAATTGCATATTTTGTAGTAAAAGCACAAGAAATAAAGGAATGCGTAGCACCAGAATCATATAATACTTTGGCAGGATAAGAGTGAATAAGCAATGTACCAATGAGGACATCGTCATGTGCAGTCTGGGCTTCTGCATTGGTCATAGCATGTACCCTAGCATTTGTCCTCTGCCTCTGTTGTTCTGGGTCACGAACTGGTGGTGCTGGTGGCCTCATTTGTACTGCTTGACGCTCCCCAATTTGTTTGTTGTCGACTTTTTGAGTGCAGTCTTTTGCTAGATGTCCAGGCTGTCTACATTTATAACAAGTGATCTCACCTGTGCATTCCTGAATTGAATGACCAGTTTTCCCACACTTCCAGCACTTCCTCGCTGCTTTCCAACATTCTCCTCGGTGATTTTTACCGCAAGTAGGACATGGGGTAATTAACTGCCTTATTTCCACCTTTCTTTCATTGTACTGTATCTTGCCCTGTTTATATGGCTTTGTCCCACTATCTGATGCAGAGTCCCCACGCCTTTTTCCTTAGCGAAAAGCTTGAATTGCATTATCTTCCATTTCCACCATTCTTGCTCGATCCACAATATCAGAATATTGTTGGAAATGGTGACTGGCTAGCTGTTGTCGTATAAAAGGGCGTAACCCCATTCTGAATTTGCGGATTTTAAGTGCAGGGTTTGTCAATACCCATGGAGCAAATCTGGATAAGGCAATGAATTTTGCTGCATACTCTGCCACAGATGATTTTCCTTGATATAGTTGCTCAAACTCTAGCAACTTTTGTTGTCTAACTGACTCGGGATAGTATGCCTCATTAAAGTGTAAGAGAAAGTTCTCCCAGTTCATTTGTTACCAAGTAGGGATACTTAACTTCACTACATTCCACCACTTAGCTGCATTACCCTTCAACATATGGGTGGCAAACTGGACCTTTTGCTGCTCACTGCATTGGAGTAAATTGAAAATCTTCTCTAATTCTTCTATCCATTCTTCAGCATTGTTAGGGTCCGGATCTCCTCGATAGAGTGGAGGTCGCATGTTCAGAAAATCATTCATGACTCTCCTATGAGCATCAGCTTCCCTAACATTCCTAGGTACATTCCCTCCAGCTGGAGAGCTTTCTGAAAATTGTTGGGATGTCATCCGTTCCATAGTTTGCAATGCTCTCAACACTGCGTCCATCACTTGAGCATTGACGTCTGCAATGCCTTGTGATTGTCCTGCATTTGATGCCCCAGCAACATCATTTCTAGGATTGTTCTCTCCTGAAGCTTCATTATATTGGTCATTTGTGTGAGCTGAAGAAGAATCCTCACTGACCAATACGATTCCCACCAACCTACGAGTCCTTTTTCTTACTAATCGCGACAGTGGTTCCTCCATCACAACTTGTTTTCCTTTATCCTTCTTAGGAGGCATCTTTTTCCTACATCATACCATTAATCTTAAATATACTTGCATAACTTCTAAAAATTTCATTTTTCATATCATAAATTAAAAGAGAATACTATCTAAAGCATCAAATTCATCATATCATTCATAGAAAATAAAAACTTTAAGCTAATCAGCTAAGTTTACATCATCATCGCTAGAAGAATCATAAAATTTAGGACCACTAAGTTTCATTTCTACTGGTTGATACTCCATTTCTAGGAGTTCAACTTCATCATCATCATCATCATCATCATCATCACCATCATCATCATCATCATCACTAATTTGAATCTCAACATCATAATTTTTATTATTTTCTTGATTTTCTTGTGAGTCATCTCCTGAGTTTTCTTCACAATCTGTTGTAAATTCTTCTTCATATTCTTTATCAGAATATTCTATTGGTTCCTCCTCTACACTCTTCTCTTGATTTATCTGAAATGCCCACATTCTTCGATAAGCATTTCTTCTTGCTTTTGCTTCAGCACTAGTTGCACGTCCGGCTTCATACTTACGTTTGGGTGGCATTGTAGCTCCTATATCATTAAACAGTTAAATTTCATAATTATTTAGGATTACTTAAGTTTTGCACTTTCGAAGTCTACTATCATGATTTTGCCCTTGGGATGTATTTCAGCCTTGGCTCTGATACCATTTGTAACGCCCCAGGCCTAACAGTAAGGTATTGTCCGCTTTGGGCCTCGGCCCGCACGGTTTTGCCCCTCTGGGTTCACGCGCATCTCGTCCTTCCCCAAAAGGCGCCTCACTGAGGTACCTGACAGCCTCCACTTATAGCCCAGGCTCCCCCCCTCATCCTAACCGATGTGGGATATCACAATTGGTTTCGAAGAAGATCTAGTGGATTGCATATTACCATCTTGTTGATGATTTATAGAAAAAAATGAATGGCAAATGGAAATGGAATTATTGTGCAATGCGTAATTTTAGCTTTTGGATTGGCTTTTATTTTCAATCTTTACTTTCTTCTATTAATGTTGTTCTTCTCCTTCTTTTTATTTTCTTTTAATAATTCCTTTATCTTTTTGCTGTCTATTTTATTAGAAATTTAATGGGTGAATTCCATGTGTATCCATGAATTTTTATCAATAACTTCACTATTTTTAAAAAAATTCAATTATACTTGTGTATTTTGTCTAAAATTTCATTCCTATTTACAACCATAAATGAAATGATGAAAATGCCCAAAACCCGATTATGATAAATTTATACATGAAATTCTCATTCAAGTGATATATGATTTTATACTAGTAGAAGTATGATTTTATAACTGTAAAGCATTAAAAATTTAGCAGTTGATGTTAGAGTCATGTATTTGATTGTAAAACAAGAAAAAACAGGAGTCATGTTGATTTGGATATGGACAACTCAAGGAAACGATGAACTAAAATCAGCCCATATTCTCTTTGATCTCCAAGTACAGGTCAAGTTTCTCTCTCGGAAGCAACATCAGAGCTCCAAGAAACGCGTAGCAAGCGCGCGCACCCGCACACAAACATTTGTGCTTACTTAAATCGGTATGGGTTGAACCAACAACCTCATCAGCCGTTCCTTCGTTTCACTGCCTGGCGCTCCAAACCCATCTCCAAATAGGTACACATAATGGCTACTGCGTGCGCAATTCATTACAGCATCAACGAAGCATTCGGAAAAACCAGTATTATTCAGACGTGCTGCTTCATTCAGCTTCTTCCATGTCTCGCTGATCACAACCGCTACTTCTTCACGTGCAGCCCATTCGGAAAAACCCTTTTCGTGCATGTAGCATTGGATGGCTTTGGAGACATCACCTCTAGCCATCTCGTCCTGCATATATTTTCACCCAAATCAGAATGCATTGCTGCAAATATTCTTAAATATCCGTAAATACATTCACAATAAATTCCATATCATAAGCGTAAGCACTGCAATTTACTCTAAATGCTATCCGTATAGAATATCAAAGAATCATGCATGCACAGCCTATAAAGGCCGTGAAGAGGGAGGAGATTAATTCTATTCCATACCTTGGAAGTGCCTAGATCATCGTTTAGCCGGAAAATCAGGCAGCCGAGGCGGATCAGTTCGGCATAGTTCTCTAAGCTGTCTAATCCCTCTTTTGTTACGTCTTCTCCTTGCGTGAAATAAAAGTGGACGATCGCGGGGGTAGTGCCAATTGTACGCCAAGAGTGCTCAAGGTATTCATTGATTGTTGGTATATAATTGTTGTTATACCATTTTGCTTCCACTAGATATCCTTTGCATAAATCTGCCCACTGTTGAAGTGAAAAAAGAAAAAAGAAAAAAGAAAAAAGTGACTTAGACATATCAATCCGAGGGATTAACTAGTAAAAATACATTGAAAATTGGAATGATCAATAAAATAGTTTTTGGAAGAATCCTTGATCAACTACCGCTTTCTTGATATATGGCAGTGCATTGCATCCTAGCTCTTTCAAGGAATGATAAGCTGCTTCATTAACAAAGTTGTAGAGAGCTAGAAAACATAGCTGCATATAATCTGGAAGTTTTTCCATTGCATCAAGATCCCATCTGGAAAAAAAAAATCCAAAAGTCGATTAGAAAGTGAAATCTAATGAACAGCTTACCTATCAACAGCATCTGTGAACAACTCCAGCTCATCTAATGAACCATAAATATCATAAATATCATCAATTGTCGTTACGAGTTGATTGACTTTTGTGACTTCATGTCTGGCATATCCTAAGTGGGGAGCATGCGGCATGCCAAAACTGAAAAGGTAAGACTCCACTATCCGGTCTCTGCTAAAGCTCAGCTTCCTTTGGAGCCCCAACTCATGCCACCATCTTCAGTGAGAGCAACAAATATTAATGTGTGGATTTTTCTCTAAAACAAATTAAAAGGGTAAATGATTTGCTACGCGATGGAGTCATGGTCGAAGTTTTTTTAGCCAATACCATCAAGCAGGAAATGAGAAATGTTTAAACATATATGAAGAACTGGGCTAGATTTTTTCCAGCTGACATACCCCAGCCATTGACCGCCCATCTATAATCATTGAACCAATGACGTGCACTATCATGTGTAAAAAGAATGAATTAACAGCACCAAATGAATTATCAAAAAAGAGTGCTTCACATGCATGTGGTCCGAAAATGAAGAAAAATGGACATATATATGAATGGATCAATGACCAGAGATTGCATCTCAAAAATCATGTAATCAACGGCGCATGAATTAATTAATGATACCTCGATACGTTCTGCAACTCTTTTTGCAGCATGGACTGCAGGGTATTGAACTCCAGCTTGGCTAGTTCTAGTGTTGCAAGATCGGTGTCACCCGTTTTCTCATATGTCTCTATGTACCACCTGGACACCGTCCTTGGATTCCTCCAGTGCAACGGGAGCTCCAGTGCACTACATATCGGCCTCTGAAGGTTTGGGTCCCCTTCTCCTTCTAAATCCTGGAGACATCTTTTGGCGAACCCTCTAGCCTCGTCTAAAGTAGTTTCGCCTTGAAAAGAAAGATATGAAGCCTCATACAAGCTCAACAATCCCTTCATGTCCCAAATGCTTTGCTTGAAATTACCTACGTCGTCTCTCTGAAGCAATTGAACACATCTATTCCTCCTCTCAAGTCGTAATTTGTAACTAGTGAGTTAATTATTTATATATTTATGATTATCATAAGAGCATTCAATATTTAAAAAATTTCGATTATCGAAAGATTTATAATTTTATAATTACTTTACAAAGGAGCGAAGGTGCACACACATACAACATATACCTTGTGAAATTGTGTAACCATGTTGTCTGAGTAGTCTGAACTTGAGGGCTGTAGCATGAAGGTCGTCCTCAATTATCCTCCCTTGGCTGTTGGTGGATATTTTATCCAGCTCTTCCTTAATCTCGCTTTGAAAGAAGTGAGCTATCCCCAGCCGCTGGAGAGTGTCAATAAGCTCCAGGCCTTCCAATTCATTTTTGATTTCGTGGAACGCGTGCCGCATCTGCCCTTTCAACACCTCCATTCGTTTTGCCCATGAATTGGCCTGCATAAATTAAGTAGTTTTAAAATGCGTTAAGCCCACTTCCCTTAACTATTCATCTTACTTAATTAAAATGATATTCCATGTATCGTAAATAAAAATATTCAATACATGCATCAAATTACTTGATTTAAAAATGCATCGAATAAAGAAGGGATCCCCATCCAGTGCACCCGAGTGCATTAACCTATTTTTTATTTTTTAAAATTTTTAAAATTACTAAAATGTTACTGATTTTCAAAAATCGAAAATAAATATCTAAAATACTCCAAAAATGGTAAAAATTAATACACATGTTAAATATACTTAGATTAACACTTATATAAAAAAATTTCAAAAAAATTTAAAAATAAGTTAAAATGACTTCAGTGCACCCGCGCACTAAAGCGTGCACAGGATTCGAATCCATAAAGAAGATGATCATGATATTTTGGGTGTTTTCAAATATTCCATTGACCCCGGTAGATGACAAGGGCCGGAAAGGATTTTGATGCATTAATGTATGTTGGTATATGTATATTAACAATTATACGTGGACATATAAAAATGAAAAGAAAAATTTAAAAACTCAATATAACTAGGTATATTGAACCTCTACACACCTATGTGTATTAAATCATTATGACATTTAAAAGGGATATAATCCTGTTAGCTGGATTTTTCAATTTATGAACGCGTGTATTCACTTCTCTTAGAATATAACTACACTTTATCTAATTGTTTATGGTTTAATTTTTTTTTTTTTGATAAGGAAAAAGATAAACCCCATTTCATTCCAGAGTATTTATCCTTCCATATATGATCAGCAATACAAAATGATGAACCCTATGTCATTCCAGAATATTTATGGTTTAAATGTTCAAAGTATAATATGCTCATGTGTTTGGTTGAAACTTTTTTTTTGATGAAACTTAATGTAATATAGAAATAAATAATTGTAAATGCAACACATGGTTTAGATATTGATTTTATCATTACTATGGGAACATTTGCAGCCGGCCAAGCATTTCCTGCATCTGAGAAAAAAGATGGCAACGTGGGAAATTTAAATGTGAATACGTTTATTTCAAAGTGTGAGTATATTTTTTTGATAAAATTTAAATTATATGTACACAAAATCTTAATCATTCTATTAATTTAGTGGATCAACCAATAAAACAAATATAGACATAATTTTTCATTATTTAAAATTTTTAATAATATTTATGTATAAAATATTATTTTTAAGAAGATTTCATTATAATTTGTAAAGTTAAAAATATATTTATATAAGAAATTATATTATATTATTTAAAGTTTATATAAACAAGGTACTCTCGATGATAACCATTTTAGTATTTATTTTTGAATTTTTGAAAATATATTTTTATTTTTATTTTTTGAATATAATAAAATCTAATCGGATCTAATAACATCTAACTGCATCTAACTGGATCTAACGGGATCTAACTTGTGATACTAATAAGTTAATCCTAATTTAGCATCTGTAATATGACTCTATGCACCTTATAAGATGATTTATACCTTAATTACAGATATTAAAACTCAAATAATAGGATTTAATAAAGTCACCTAAATCTGACAGTATCTAATTGGATCTGACTGCATTTAACTGTATTTAATTAAATTTAATTTACAATATTAATAAATTATTTCTAATTTAACACTTGTAATATGATTCTATGAGTTATTTATACATTAATTATAGAAATTAAAACTCATATAATATGATTTAATAAAATCATCTAAAATATAATGGTATCTAACTAGATCTAACAGCGTCTAACTATATCTAACCGAATCTAATTGCGTCTAACCGCATCTAATAGGATATAACTAGATCTAACTTTTGATATTAACAAGTTAATCCAGATTTAACACTTGTAATATGATACTAGGCCCCCATGTAAGGTTATTTATACCTTAATTATAGAAATTAAAAGTTAGATAATAAGATTTAATGAAATCCACCTAAATCTAACGGTATCTAACCAAATCTAACGGCATCCAACTGAATCTAAATGGATCTAACTTTTCATATTAGTAAGTTAATCTAAATTTAACACTTGAAATACGATAAGCGCTTATAAGGTGATTTATACCTTAATTACATAAATTAAAACTCAGATAATATGATTTCATGAAATTCACCTAAATCTAACGATGTCTAACTGCATCTAACTAAATCTAACGGGATCTAATTTTTTATATTAATAAGTTAATATTAATTTCACATATGTAATATGATTCTAGGCACCTTATAAGGTCAATTATAGCTTAATTGTAGAATTTAGAACTCATAAAATAGGATTAGTGAAATCTACCTAAATCTTATGGCATCTAATCAGATCTAACTTTTGATATTAATAAGTTAAGTTTCTTATTTAACATCTACTATATGGTCATTTATACCTTAATTATGGAAATAAAAACTCAAATATTATCATTTAATGAAATCTACTTAAATCTAACGACATCTAAACGACATCTAAACACATCTAACTGCATCTAACATCATCTTATTTTAATATTTTTAAAACTATTTTACATAAATGTGTATTTTGCAAAACATATATACTTAATAATCATTTTAGAGCTATGTAAAAGATAAATTATTTTCATTTTTAGTTTAAATAAAAATAAAAATATGTAATTACAAAAATATAATTTGTGAAATACACAATTAAGACTAATTTAATAATTAAATATTTTAGATTACTAAAAAATTACTTATGCGAAGTATATGAAAATAATTGTTTCGACGAGTTTAGTGTTTTAAATCTGCATAGATCCATTTTATACATTTCTCCCATTGAATAAAAAATAATATTTTAAATATTTTAACTTTAAAATAAATAATTTTTTTGACTTCAGCTTAAAATTGCAATAGCAGGTAGAACAATTTAATTTGAAGAACAGAAAAACTTAAATTATGAAAAAAAACAAGAGAATATTTTAAGATATCTAACATGTCTTCTTAATTTACAAAAGCCCATTAAAGATATCAAAAGTTTGTTATTAAAATATCTATTTGTTTATTTATTTCATTAAATTTTATTTTTATTATTACCGATTCATTAAACATAAAAATTTATTTTCAAAAAATATCTCAAATTGAAAAATTAATTCATGCCTACACGTCCTGGAAAATTCATGCCCACTAGATTTTATAAATTTCTACGTAACTCAACTTTCAAGCCAAAATTAATAAAAGTCATTTAAAAACATATATTAATTTAATTTAAGATATATTATTTTTATAATAATTGGTCATAAATTTAAATTCTTTATAGTAGGTTTTTATATACAATAGATCTAAGATTTTGTATATTTATATTTTTTTAACACATCTAGTTTGAATATTCTTAAAGTAAACTACATAAATTTATGCGTTTTACAAAAAATATAAACTTACTAAACCATTTTAGAGTCTATATAACGGCTGCTAAAATAATTAAATTTAGTCGATGGTTGAGATGGTTATAAACAACTATTGTTGGTGCATTTTGAAGAATTAAATAGGCTCAAAAATAATTTTAAAATATTTACTAGTTTATTAAATTAATTTGAAGAAAATTAACATAATATTTCGATGGGGTAAATTAAACATCTACGATAACTTGTAGTTTTGAAGTATAGATATAAAATAAGCTAGTTTACATTTGGTTGTAAAATGGAATCATAATATTAAATGAAATTAAAGTCGATTTAAAAATAAAAAATATATTTTTATCCTATTAGATTAGTGTAGAAAAAATTATATTTTAACTAAGTAAATCAACATATATATACATGTATATTTAATATGAGAAACAAAAATAGCCATGAAGACATTTACTCCGAGCAATCCTGCAAAACCGAGCCCCTTGCCAGCAACTAATTCTGGCAAAATCCCATCATTGTCCAAGAAACCTAGCGTCCCACCCATCCGTCAGAAATAAGCAACTAGCACTAAATCGCTAGCCATCGAATTCCATCTCCACCGACTCTCTACAGCTTCTCACAAAATCGTGACATTCTTTCAAAAAAAAAAAAATTTCAAAAATAGCAGCAACAATTTTTTTATTAAAATTTCGGCAGTAAAAAAGAAATTTCGCTGTCTTCTTTTATCTCGTCAATATTTTGCAGCCGATCATGGCAGCAAAAAAACATCCGTTCAACGAACCACCTGCTGGCTACGTGTCATCGGAGACGACTGGACGGCCATGAAGAGCTTAAGCACTAGCTGTTGCAGGAAAAAAGGAGAAAAGGGAAGAGAAGACTGATGCTCGTTCAATGCACTCGGATGTACGTAACCCTTTTTTTATAAAAAAATTCATGAAAATGTTAATTTAAATGTATTCAATATATGTATAAATTTTTACCTTTTTTGCAGATTTTTAGATTTTTTTTTGAATTTTTTAAAATCAGTGGCATTTTGAGTAATTTAATTGTGTAAAAAAAATTTCAAAAAAATAAAAAAAGGGTGAAATACACCCGGGTGAATTAAACCTAGCGGTGCAACTTGGGCCGGGCTCAACCCGAACCTAGCCAGTCGAACCCGAATTGAAATAGTATTGAAATTGCTCACTGTAGAACTTGAGCCCGATTTTCTATGTTCAACCTGAACCTGAATTGAAAAAATTTGAACCCGGGTTGAGCTAAACTCAAACCTGAATTGAAAAGAACTTGACTCGGGTTGAGCTAAACCTGAACCGGAATTATATATAACACATATATTTTATATTTATTTTATACTCCATATAAATCTATTTCCATTTCCTCATATATATTATATTTATTTTATACCATATATAAACATTATTCCTTCTTAAGTTCAATTATATAATATAATATTTTTATATTTGCTTTTAAGAAAAATGAGTTTGGTTTAGCGGTAGTTTCAAAACAAAAAAAATGA